>QTSX02000778.1:0-380749 GCA_014839935.2 Entomophthora muscae | reverse complement strand
GGGGAAAGCCACCAGACCACAAGAGGGTGGCATAGTGGCATGTTCCATGTAAGGTTTGGAGCCAAGGAATAACTTGTGTGGGATCAGCAGGTTGAATTGGCAACACTCCTAATTAGGAGAAAGTGCCCACAGTTTGACATTGCCATCAGATTGGTTCATGTCATTAGACATGTCAAGGGGTGACTCATTGAGCGCCCCCTGCGTATTGTAAGATACGTTGGCAGGCAAGTCTGAAAACTTGGTTTTAACAATTCTGTATTGTCATTCTTACCAATAAAGTTGCTATAAACCTTTGGTTTACCAATGTGATTACATACATAATTTTGATACTATTCCATCTGCAATCACCTAAGCACCAGTACTCATCCTCAGAGATTGAAAGCCAAGCTCCAGTTGAAAAAACAGAAGCATTTGATTACTACTGCCCTCCTGACGCTCCGTTTGGTCCTGTGCACTTCACTGATTATCCTCATAACACTAACCACAAACCTTGGACCGTGGAAGACTTGCAGTGGTACACTCACCCAGACGCTTCCAAAGATCATTATCAAATAATCTGTGACAGCAGAGAAATCACAATATACCCTTTGATCTTCAATGGGAAATACAACAATCCTGCCACCTACTTGGTCTCAATGGAACTACCCCTGACGCCCAAACCAACCATCCTAACCCTCCCCACTTCTGATGCCAATGGCCAGAGCAGTCAATTCCTGAGAGTACTGTGCCTGGCACTTACAGGATTGATTGATTCTGCCTTGACAGCGGCAGGACCCTGGGCTGTGGCTGGGAAGGCCCTCTCCTACCTGGTAAGTTAGGTCCCATCATCTGGTGGGCCATGCCAGTACCTGCATCTGCTCCTTTCTCACCTGGAGAAGCATCACAGTACTTCTGGTATCCTGACACATCTGTTTAAAAATCTGTTTCATGTTTGCATTTTATGGCTAACTGATTTGTTCTCATATTGTTTACTAATAGTAACCCAGCCTAGCCTATTCCTATTTGTTGATCTGAGCCCATTTTTAGACTTAGTTGGGTTTGTTTATGCTCAAAGCTGTAAAAACTGCTGCATTAAATTTTTACATGGAATTTGGAAGATTTAAGGCAGAAGCCCCTGTATGGCTGGATTATTAGCTATCTTAAAACAGGGCTGTATGACCAGACTCTTGGTTTAACTAATCACATGCATCAAAAATGAGATTGAAATTAATGTAGAAAGATATACATATAGTTGGTTGCATAGATAACATTAAACATATAATTGAAGCAAATAGCTTTAATTTTGAAGTGACTTAAAAGTTAAGGTGTAAACCCTAGGATCTGAATAAAAATAGATTATAGATCATGGTCCAATTTAAGCATGGCAGCTTATATTTAAGAAGACTGCTAGGCAAAACTGTATGGAAGCTCTAGAATATAAAGCTTCTGGATGGGATTGAATAAATGATTTAAATAAAGCTTGATGGTTAAGAGGGGTATCTTAAAATGGCTCAGATGTGCCATTGGGAGATCTGAGGCTATGGCTTCTATTTTGTGGCCGAACCTCACTTGAGGTCCAGTATGAGATTAAATCTAGTGTCATTATTAAGTGTATTTTTCAAATAATCTTTGGCTTTTCCATCTTTTTATGATATACAGACTAATGATCATGTGGCTTGTTTTGACATTTCTTGTGTAACATGTTTGTCTGAGCTATAGCATTCTCAGCTATTTTTTGTTACTTTAAATTTTATTTACTTGAAGTTTAATTGTATTTGTCCAGTTGACCAAAAAATTTAATCTTTGGTTTTTATTAGCCTATGCCTATTTATATTTAGAAGTTTGTAAGCACTAAGTATTGGGTACATCTGTGATAGAGATATCCAACCTTGGCTTTTAGTAGAGATTGGGTGGGGTTGGAAATATGAAAATATACTGAGTGGCTGGGACTGCAATGCTGGAACAACCGATGCTATGAAATCAGATGTCAAAACTGCTTGTAAGGAATTTTCTTGATATCTGCGAGGGCGCTTAGACACGAAGTATATTTTTATTGGGTCAGTTGATATCTAATACAATTTTTTATTTCAAGGTAATTTAATCGAAAGTTATTAATTCCATGGGTTTCGATTGCTTATTGCCACATATTTAAATAAAAAATACCAACTTTTCAACAGTATATAAGAGTTAAGCCAAAATAGCTTTTGCATCTTTCTTTGATTTTTGCCTGTTTCCATGTTACAAAATTAAACCAAAATGTAGCTAGTGAAATTGACATTTAGTTTAAAAAAATCTTTTAAGTTTCTTTCTGGTCTTGTTGTGTATATGAAAACATTGACAACATTTAAACCCTCGAGGTTACATTTTGACTTCTTAACTGTTGCTAAATCAGTAAAACAATTAGAGATGGCAAATAAGTTTCTTGGGCTTAAATTTGGGAGTACTACAAGCGAACTGAGCACTCTGAGTGATTCCGCGAACCTTCTATTTGCAACCTCTCAGGGGACTTTAGTGACGCTTTGGCAGCCCACTCCCAAATGTTTTGTCCCGCCAGCTGCCTGCAGCCCTTCCCAGTTCAAAAATGGCGTTATTCCGCTGATGACGTTCCAGGTCGGCTTTGTAGTCCAAACCATGTCGTTTGCACAAAACTTCGATTGCTTAGCGATCCTGGGGACTAGTGACGAGGTTGTCTTGTTCTCAATTGATTTCACCTCAACTGTGCAATTGACACGCTTCCTTAAAGCTACATCAAAGTACCACCATACACAGGAAAAATTCAATGCTCACCCCAACCAAACTTATTTACCACATCCCTTTTTCGTTGTCTCGGAGATTTGTGGTATAGCTTCTGAAAAGGTGCCTTTCAAAGTTTATAGCATCCGGTCTCTTCTCAAGGTAAGTTTATTGTGTGATTTAAATTAATCATATGCAGGACCAACTGCCCGATGAAAACCTTTCCAGCAACGTCAGCTTCACTTTCAGCACTTTTCTAAGTGGCGGCAAAGAGGCTGCTCTTGTTTTCTGGGGAAGTGAAAATGTTTTATATCAGCTGAACAGAGTTCCTAAACTTCAATTGGTTGGTTTGAAGCTCGGAGATGGTCGCGGCATTGTCAGCCTTGATGTTTCTAGCGATAAATCCAAATGTGTTGCCATTACGGCAGACAATAACCTTATTGTCTACAACTTCAACGATAAATCATATTCACTACTCCAATTGCCACAATTCAAAACACAGACGCCTCAGTCGCTGACTCTTAGCCCAATCGATCCTAGCAAAGTCGCAATTACCTTTACTTCTGGTGAGATTGCTGTGGTTTCTTTTCTGCGTAATAAGACCATGGAAGTTTGTAATGTTTTATCTAACGGAGATGTGGCATGTAATGTCAGCAAGGTTTCATTTTCTGTCCACGACCGGCAGTTAGCTTGGGCCAACTCACACGGACTCCTCTGCTTTAACGATCTGCAGTCAAACACCGTTAAGACTGTTGATGTCAGTTGCCCTCTTTCCTCTACAGTATTTCACAATGGCTGCAAGACACTTATTTCTTTCACGCACCAAGGCGGTCTGGTGGTGCATTCCCTTCGAAATATGAATAAGCCATTATGGCAGCTTCCTGTTCCAACCACCTCTCCTCTCAATCCAATCATTGCTGCAGCATTCAAAGTAATTACGTTGAATTGCAAAAAACTAATACCACAGCCCCTCAGTAGCAAGCCCCAGCCTAGTTCAAAGAGCTTCTTGAGCCAATTGTTTCCCTCTAGCGCCAAAATCCAAGCTCCTTTAAAGGAGGTCCTTTCTAAAGCTACACCGTTTATCGCCTCAGCGCAATCTTTAAGCGATGTTATGGATTCTGATCTTTCGTTCAGAGAATGTTTTAGTCCTATTAGACATTCTCGTACCCAGGAAAAAGACTCTGGCTCTTCTAAAGGTATATTATATTTTTCTGTTAGGTTAATTGTTTTAGTGAAGACTTTCAATATCAGTGAGAAGCAGATTATAAACAGCCCAAAAAGGCCGCTGTTTCCCATATCCATGAGCCCCTCTAAATTACCCAAGTCTTTCCCTCAGAAGCACCTCAGCATTTTAGACCCTCCCTCTAAACGCTCGAGTAGTGTATCTAGACTTAATGTTTCCCCACTAACCCCCTGCTATTCCGAAGTACAAAATGTTTCTTCTTTCAAAGAAACTTCAAATGCGGCTACATCTACTACTTTGGATAATGGCTTCAAACAGCCTGCTCCAAAAGGCAAAAACCATCCTTCTTTAGAGAGTTCTCAGCTTCATTTCACCAACACTGGGTTTACAACCAATCATGAAAATAAGCTATCATCTCAGCGTATTTCAAACAAAATTTTAGCCATTAATTCTGGCATATATCCAAATGATGTATCTTCTTTTAAGAGTCCTGACCATCTCAGCACATGCAATTCTCTGGCTGAGTTAAGAAGTAGTCCACTTTGCAGAGAAACCACTAAAGCTGATCAAATACCGTCTCATCCTAACCAAGTTAACTCACAACTTCCTGCCGCTCGATCTTTTAGTACCTCAGCTTCCCCTGTTCCTCAGACCCCCTGCACCAACCAACATAAACCCCATGAAGTACCTGCCAAGGTCGATATGGAGTATAATCTTGCTTCAATAGAAGCAACCAAAGAAAAGATCTCCAAGCAGTTGCTCCAAGGAATCTTTGATGATACACTATATGACTTCAAATTCAAGGCAAGCAGCATGATCGCCGATATCCAAGCCAATGTTGTCGAGCAGATGATCAAAACCAAGGTGAGTCTGCCAGCTTGTCTGTCTAACCTTTTAAGAGGAAATACGAGTCGCTTCTCAGCAAAGCTCGTACGGTCCCTATCCTTGAGAAGCGCATTCGTACACTGGAGGAGCAAAACAAGCAGCTGCGTAGTTCCATGCAACCCTAACCAACTAACGCTTCCACTCACAATCTAACTATCAAGTAAATCTACCATTTATACGCAAGCTTTTAAAGCTGTTCCTTGCCTAAAGACCATCAAACGGCCTTAAGGGGTTTCAAGATGTTGCGTCTTGGTAGAATATTGTTTGTTATGCAATTTATAACCTGGCATGCTGATATTGGGTTGATCTATCTGAAGACAGATCTTGATACCAGTTGAGGCCATGAACAAAGAGATACAATCAATCAAAGAGGATTCAAGCCCTAGGGCATGTACTGGTAGATGGCAGTCTCCAAGGAGTTTCCACAAGTGTTGGAAAGTTAGGTCTAGTGTATGGAATATACTGTTGGGCAAGAGAGGTTCTGCAAAACAGCAAAAGGTAGAAGGAGAGAAAGTTTCTTATCAAGGGAGGTCTAGCCAAATCTGCCTCCCTTCATCAACAGAGAAAGTCATATATATAACTTTTGGATGCCCTTGTGCCAGGATAGCATCTGGCGCTCCCAGCCCTTACTTGGCCAGCCTATCTGTTCCCCAGACTTCCAGTTTCAGTCCCCAGAGTTAGGCATCCACACCAACAAAGTCCATGCAATAACAATTCTTACTATCTTTCCTCTTCACTCTATGGAAATCTGTAGGTTAACAACAACGAAGTTATGGCAGCTTGTTTTCAGGGTCCAGATAGTCCTTATTACAGCAAGCAGATAAGTAAGCCAGATTCAGGGAACCAATGACTCATTGGTGAACCCCATCCTCCAGTAAACAGAGTTTCCTCCAAACTATGGCCTCAACACAGTTGCCTACCATGACTTGCTTGCATGGTTATCTCTTGGCTCTGAATTGGCCAGATCCCCATTCCAAGCGCGGCAAAGCTAGCCAGTAAGAGTTTAGCCATCAGATTGTTCTGTGCTATGGAACAATATGACCTATCCTAAGATTCTCTGAGTGTTCCAGCATCCATCATTAGCAATCTGGGATGCCTGGCGCTGTTATCATATCTGGACAAGCGGCCACCAGTAACCTGGTAGCCAGACTAGTGTGAAGGGTAACCCATCAGCCAACCTAAGGCATCTAGGGTCCCTGATAAGGGGCATATACCTTGGATCAGTCTAGTTTGTTGAGCGGGCATCCACAACATCTAGCGGATCACATTAAGCCTAGATGCAGATTTACAGTGTATGACAAACACAATTCTAAACTTATTTAACTACAGTATTTTTTTAAAAATTTGTAAGGTTGGTAATCAGAAGAGCCGGGTTAGGGGTGATAGAGTATGGGATCTGGGTGGACCTGATGAGCTTCAGGCTATTGATCATAGCTGGGGGGATAAGCTCAGCAGCTCCAGTAAACCATGGACGTTCCCTAAACCAGATCAGAGGGCTGGAGAACCCCAACCTGGTCTAGTTGGGAGCTAGTGGTGGTTTTTCAATCTGGGTGAGCCTTGCTTCCTGGTGGGGAAACCTAACAGGGTTCTTTAAATCAGGCAGTCAAAGTTTAGGCTCAATCAGTTCATGGGTTTGAGCTTACCAATACATGTGTGTTGAATTTAGGGTAACTGCATCATAGCTCTAAAAGGGCAACCACCAGAATTAACTCATTAATTAAGTCAACATTATTTTAGCATTTATCCGCCGGAATCAGAAATTTCCAAAACAAGCTAATTTTTCATAGTGAATTATTAAGTCAGAACTGCAAAATTAAAAAGGAATGGTCATAATGTCAACACCATTTAAACAAAGGCTTAATTTTAAGCCAAAACCCTAATATGATTCACTATGAAAATGTAAGTTTCTTTGTACTTCTACATTGAGATCAACTCCAGCAATTAATATCTGGATGTTGACCCCAAATAAGAATCCATAAATTTCTTAATAAAATACGCAATATTCTAAAAATAACAGTTTTTTGTATTATATGCTACTGATTTTATTACACATATAATAAGATAAGCATTGAAAAAAGACATTGTCAACTTTCATAGTATTATTAAGTTATTTATTATTCTGGCAAATCCATTGGGTTAATATATAGTGTTGAGTTTATACTTCTGGGAAGTATAATAAACAGAAAAGGGGGAAGATTTAAGAAGAAAATGATACTTTATTGGATATGAATATAGAAGAATATATAGTATCAGGACAAGCCACATGCCGTCCATGTACACTATGGGGGTCATGGGGCTTATCTAAGTAATGTTCCTCTTGGGTCACAAGGCTTATTCAAGTTGTGTTCCATTTAGGATCTGGATTGGATGATCCCTGTCATAGATGGTTGACTGATAATAGTGCCACCAGTTTACTGGCTGGCCGGTGAACCATTTGGTGAGCCATTTGGTGATCTACTTGGGGCGTTAATTCCCCAAGAGGGAGTAATCAAAGATGTTGTGACATCTCCCCCTGGGGTGCTGGCAGGCAGAGCCTTGGGGATATTCTTAAGAGTGTTGGGGACGCGTGCTTGGTATTGATCCAGTTTGGCGTTGGGAACAGGGAGTCTGGAGTTTTGTTGTGCTGTTCTTGCTTTGCACAGGTGGAGGCGGTTGTGATGAATACATTTTAGCTCAGTCCAAGCTCCAATTCCTTTGATGAGGTAGGTGTTGTTGGGCTTGACTTCCATGACAATGCCTGGTCCATGCAGTCCTGGGTCCAATCTGTGTTGGTTGTGGTTGAAAACCCAGATTTTATCCTGACTTGGAATTTCTCTTGTTGCAATGGATTGTTTTCCTTTTGACCCTTTGGAGTTCCATTTCCTCTATGTCCTTTCTGGCTCATAGTAAGTTGGGGTCACTGTTGTCTGGCACCTTTTTGGGCAGAGGTAACTGTGGTCCTGCAGATGTACTAACAAGAGCAGGCTTTTTTCATAGACAAGTTCATAAGGGCTTTTGCCCGTATAGTGGTATACTCTTGTTCTACAGACAATGTGCACAGTTGGGAGCATGTCAACCCAGGCCTTTGGATTGTTAGCAGATAACTTACTGAGGGCTTCTACAAGCGCATAGTTTAGTTGTTCTACTTGTTCATTTGCTTGAGGGTGATATGGGCTGGCAGTGATGTGTTTTATCCCATTTTTGGCAAGATAGATGTTGGTGTCAATAGCTTTGAGTTAAGTGCCTTCATCTGTGATTAAGAGGTCAGGCTTTCCAAACTTTGCTATGATTTCCTTGCTAATGAATTGTCTCACGTCATTGCCTTTGTGCTCTTTTATGGCTTGTGCTACAGGCCATCTGGTTGCATAGTCAATGGCTGTGATAATGTACTTCTTGACTTTGCTTTCACCAGGCACTGGCCCCACAATATCCAGTGACCATACCTTGAAGGGCTGTGTGATGAATACAGGTACTACTAACTTGGGTGATGCTTTGGTTTGGGCGTACTTCTCACAGACTTCACATTGCTCTAGTACCTCTCTGATATCATCTAGCATGTTGGGCCACCAGTAGTGTGTCTTGAGATATTCATGCAAGTTTATGCTGCAGGTGTGTCCCAGGTCTCTGTGATATTGGAGGATTGTGTCAATCTTTTGTGTTGACGGGACGTAGGGTACAGTGTCACCATTTGAAAGTATTTGATGTGGCATACCATATACGTTTTTGAACAGATGTTTGTTCTTAAGGACCTTCTCCTGGATGTCCATTGGTGTGCCAGGTGGGAACCCTTCCTGGAGATTCCCCATGATTAACATGGGCCAGTTGGGGTTGCCATCAGCACAGAAGACATGTTTGCTGTATAGCCTTGACAGGGCATCTGCAGTAAGCCTTTCTTTGCCTGGCTTATATTTAATTTGCATGGGGTATCTCTGTATGAGACTTGTTCATTTGGTTTGTCTCCTTGACAAGTGTTGCATTTTGAAGAATATCAGCAACTTGTGGTTGGTGAGTACCTTGAACGTTTGGGCTTCATCCAGGTAGCATTGCCACTTCATGAGGCAGTGTATGATGGCTAACAGCTCCTTGTTGTGTATGGGATATCTTTGTTTGCCGTCAGACAACTTCCTTGATTCATATGCCACAAGAAGGAAGTCCTTTTCTGCCGTTTGGATACAGAGTACTCCTTCTGTGGCATAATCAGAAGTATTGGTTTCTAGCTCATAGTTTCCCTTAAAATTTGGGTATTGGAGAAAAGGGCAGTGACTATGTGTTCCTTCAGTTGGCAGAAGTGTTGATCAAGTAGTGGTGTCCAGACAAACTTGGTTGTTTTGCCCGTGATGGCAGATAGGGGGGCTGTTAGGGCACCCCAATCAGGGATAAATCTTCTTTTGTAGGCTACTGTTCCAAGGAAGGTGCAGAGCTTGCTCTTATTCCTTGGGGCTGGCATTTTGGTTATGGCGTGTATCTTGTCTGGATCTGGTTTTATTCCGTCCTTACTGATAATGTGATCAAGGAATGGGAGTTCTGCCAAGAAAAATTCACACTATGATGGTTTGGCAATTAATTGGTTCTCTTCAAGGGTGCAGAGGACCAGGAAAATGTCTTCCCAGCGTTGTTCCAGGTTGGGGCTGTAAATGATGATGTTGTCCAGGTAGATAATTGCTTGTTTTCCAATGTGTTCCTTGAAAACTTTGTTCATGAAGGTCACAAAGGTACTGGGAGCGTTTTTCATGCCAAAGTTGAGAACAACACATTCAAAGGATCTGTATTTAGTTCTAAATGCGGTCTTTGGAATTTCTTCAGGTTTCACGCAAATTTGGTGGTAACCTGCTATCAAATCAACTTTTGTGAAGATCTGGGACCCCCTCAGGGCGTTGATAAAGAGCACCTTTTGGGGAAGCTTCAAATATGGAATTGAGAAAGAAGAGAAGTATATTTTATTGGATAATACTTTAGACTTATATAGCTTTAGCTGTGGCGGGGATTTAGTTGGATCAAACCAAGGGGCTGGTCATGTGCTGGATGGGTTCAAGTTGCTGGATACCTGGACAGTCATGTGATATTGATTTGGTGCCATTTTTGGTATGTCAAATGGTATATTGGAAAGGCACCAAATCAGGCAATGACTGGATGTTAGGTGTGATGGCAATAGCCGGAATACTCGTACATCCAGACCCTCAACACACCCCTCTCTTAAGGGGTTACTTGGGTACATCAGGAGGGGGCTTTGTCTTGAGGGCTGCCACCTGATGTTCCTGGAGTTGTTTACTGGTGGGCACCAACTGGGTCAAGTGTTCCCCTTTGCTAGGGCGGAGGCAAGATCTGTGATACTTTTTGGTGATGGGCTCTTTGGCACCCTGGAACTCAACCAGGTAGGTGTTCCTATCTGGTTGGTATCTGATGATTCTTCTGGGTTCTCTGTGTAATGAGTCTAGCTTCTTTCTGTTCCCAGCTAGGACCCAGACAGGGGAGTTGATGGGAAGTGGGTCCTCTGTTGAGGTTACCTTTTGGGCTTTGAGTCTTTTTGTTTCTGCCAGTTTGGCTTTGAGGCGTATGTGTTGTAGGGCTGGTTTCTGTTCTATTGTGGGAGGTTTCCCCAGGGGATCTTCACATACAGTTGATTATTGCGGGTGATTATTTCTGGCTTATACCTGTATGTTAGTTCAAACAGTGAGTATCCTGTCCCTTGATTGGTACAAACCTGGGATACTAGTAATGCATGTTTCACATAGAGTGGCCATGTGTCTTTGGCTTTGCCATCCATTATTTTCTCCAGTGTTCTGATAAGGCTGCCATTCAGGTGTTCAACTCTGCTGTTGGCCTGTGGCTTTTAGGGCAAGGTTGTGGAGTGTTTGATGTTCTTTGTTTTTAGATTGTTGTTTACTATGTGGCCTGTTAGCTCTTTTGCTCCATCTGTTATGATGTAGTCTGGAGTGCTGTAGTCTGCTATGATTGCTTTATTGATTAATTGATTTATTGTTTCTGCCTTGTGATCTTTTGTTGCTCAGCAGATGGGCCAACACGTGGCAAAGTCCATGGCTACAATTAGGAAACATTGATTTGTTTTGGTTTCTGGGAAGGGTCCCACTACGTCCAGTCCCCAAACCTTAAATGGTTCAGGGTCAGGTACTGGATTGACTGTTAGCTGTGGCGCCTTGGTGCTGGCGTATTATTCACACACTGTACACTTCTTTAGAACATCAATTATGTCTTTATTCAGGTTGGGCCACCATACTATCTCTTTTAATGTAATATAGGACGTTAGCCTTTGTGTGTCCTAGCAGACGGTGGTGTCTTAGTATAGTGTTGACTCTTTGTGCGAGTGAAATGTATGGAATGTGTTTATCCTTGATGATTCAGTATACTGTGTCATTTGATGCGTGGAAATGTTTTTCATTCCTTACTAGCTTATCATGAATTAGTTGGTGTGTGGAGGGATTCTTTCCTTTTGTCTTGTACTCAGTGTTGTATAGGTTGGGCCAGTCAGGGTCCAGGTGGTCAGGGTGATCCTCTCTTGACTGGCATAGCCTAGAGAGAGCATCAGCCGTGACCAGCTCTGCCCCCTTTTTGTATTGGATGTCCAGGTTAAGCTGTTCCAGCAAGGACATCCATTTGGCTTGGTGCTGTGCAAGTGCATTCTGAGTTTTGAAATAGATTAAGGATTTGTGGTCAGTTAGCACTTGGACGTTTAAGTGTCCTTCAAGATAAAATCTCCATTTCTTGCATGCATGATATATTGCTAGCAATTCTTTATCGTGTATTGGGTACCTTTGCTCAGTGTTTGTTAGCTTTCTGCTTTTGTAACATACTGGCAGGGAATCTTGCTTCCCTGGCTGGCAGATGCGTAGGACTGCGCCAATGGCGGTGTCACTAGCGTCTGGCTCAAGCTCGTAGCACCTGTTGTTATTAGGGTATTGCAAGATTGGTGCTTCAATCAAAGCTTGTTTTAATAGCTGGAAATTATTGTTGCATTCTGGAGTCCAGATGAATTTCTTTTTGGCATTACCTTTGGTTAGGTCATTGATTGGTGCAGTGAGCTTTCCTCAGTCTTTGATGTATTTCCTTAGGTAAGCTACCATACCAAGAAAGCATCTTACTTGTTTCATGGAGGTGGGGCGTTGCATGTTGTTTATGGCTTTAATTTTGTCTGGGTCTGCTTTGATGCCACTGTCAGAGACAATGTGGCCCAAGGACAGGAGTTCCTTTTCCATAAATTGGCACTTACTAGGCTTAGCATATAGCTTGTGCTTTGCAAGTCAATCAAGTGTCTTGCAGACATACGTGAGGTGTTTCTCTTTTGTTTTTGAAAATATGATGATGTTGTTGAGGTAGCATAGTGTATTTGAGAGACAGTTCAGTGCTTGATTAATCATGGTGACAAACTTTGCGGGAGCGTTGGTCATCCAAAAATTCATTACTTTACATTCAAACAACCCAAATTGCGTGCAGAACACAGTCTTTGGTATGTCTTTCTCTTTGACTTCAACTTGGTTATAACCAGATGTGAGGTCAATTTTTGAGAAATTTTTGCTCCAGAGAGCCTTGCAAATAGATCTTCTATGAGGGGAAGTGGGTATTTATTTTTTACTGTACTTGCGTTTAGTGCTCTGTAGTCAGTAACTAAGCAAAGAAATCCTTCTTTCTTCTTTACAAAGAAAACCGCTGCCCCCCACAGGGATTCAGACGGACAAATGAATCCTTTGGCTAGATTGTCCTCAATGTGGGCTTTAAGTGTTTGGGTCTCTATGGGGGAGAGTCTGTGAGGGGTGCAGGTTTGAGCATGGCTTTTAATAAGTTGATGCCATGTTTGATCTCTTGTTTGGGGGGTAACTCTGTGAGTTCTTCCTTAAATACATGAGCGTATTCATTTAGGAGTGCTGTGAGTTCTGGACATTGTATCTTTTGTGTTTGTATGTTATTAAATTTGGAGTACCTCATTATGTGGAGGGTACTGTCTTTGGTTAAATGTTCAGAGTCATCTTGATTTATGACTTGGACAAATACTGTGTCTCTTAGAATGAGGTTGTTGGGTTATTTGAGAATGTTGAAATTGACTCCATTGCGTTTGATGGTCATGGTTTTTGTTTCACAACATACGCTGGGGTTCACTCAGGTGAACCAGTCCATGCCTGCTACAATGTTGTAGTTTATGTTGTTCATGACAAGTCCTTTGATGGACATTTGTATGCCTTGGAGGTCAATTCTGAAGGGAGTTGTTTTGCCTTTGAGTAGAACTTTTGATTTGTCTGCCATTCTGGCGTATTTGAAGTTGGATTTGACAACTGGTATTTTGTACTTGGTTACAAAAGGTTTGCTAACCATAGTGTGTTGTTCACCAGAGTCAAATAGAATTTTATGTGTATGAGATTTTTAAGTGCATGGATAGACCAGAAGTTGTGAGCAATCTTTAATTTTTACGTTCATAAAAATGGAGGATTGCGGGACACGTGGGATGCAAGCAGCAAAGTTCATGCCTTGATACTTCTTCTTGTCAAGTTGGGGGGAGACAGGGGCACTTAATCCTGTTCCCCCTCCTCTTTTCCCTGTTCCTCTGTTTTGAGACCTTTGAGGTTAGAGAATGTGGGGTCAGATTCATAGCAGGTTGCTACTTTGGTGTTGTTAACTTTGGCAGTGTCCTCTTTCTTGGGACAGGAGCGGTTTGCGCTTTTGCTGCAATTGCCATTGTTACATATAGAGTTGCTGTTGTTATGATTGGTGTTTTGGCGTTTATTGCCATTGGCGTTTTCTCTGCCATTGCTGTTTGAGGAGCAGTTGCCGTTGCATGCAGCATATTCCATGTTGCCGCGTTTTTCAGCGTGCTTGGCTTCAGCAATGAGCGCAGGCATGGAAGTATTTGCTTCTGGGCAGATGAGGGCAGCAACAGAGGGTTTCATTCTGTTGATGAATGATGCTCTAGTGTGTACGTTGTCAGCTTGTGCTGGGTTTTGAATTTTACAGCGTATTTCCTCAAATCTGTTGGCGTAAGCTGCAATAGTGGTCTTCTGAGGAAGATCACTGAGCTGTATTGCAATGTCTTGGAGAGATTCAGTGACGCAGAAATTGTGGGCAATTTTGGATTTGAACTCTTCCCAGTTGTCAAGCTGGTTGTCAGTTTGTGAGCCAATCCAGGTGTCAAACCAGTTAGCTGCGGCCTTGTATAGGCACTTGCTGACTTCCTGGACCCATTTCTCATGGGGGATGCAGCTGGCACGGAGTTTGGCAGCTGTGTGGTCTAGCCAGTTGATGACGTTTTCTTTGTTTTTACCAAAGAACTTGTCAATACCAATGTACTTGGTGTTGGTAACTTCACCTGTGATAGGCGGTTGTGAGTTTGTTTGTGGTTGTAGAGAGCAACTGTATTGAATTATCTTGGCGCATGCTTTGGGCATGACCAGTCCTTCAAATACGGTGCATCCACTAGGAATATCTTCATTGATGTTGTGGGCGCAGAAGTACATTTTCCAGGTATCCTGTGATGTGGCCTGGTTGAGTACGTGGGCGAAGGTGGGCGGGTTCTATTCAGTCATTTTCTCTTTCATTGGTGTGTTCAAAAAACTGTAGTGCTACCAGTGATAAGGAGCGCCTTTTGGGGAAGCTTTGAATATAAAAGTATGAAGAGAAGAAGTATGTTTTATTGGATAATACTTTAGACTTATATAGCTTTAGCTGTGTTGGGGATTTAGTTGGATCAAACCTAGGGGTTGGTTATGTGCAGGATGGGTTTAAGCCACTGGATACCTGGAAAGTCATGTGATATTGGTTTGGTGCCATTTTTGTTATGTCAAATAGTATATTGGAAAGGCACCAAATTGGGCAATGACTGGATTTTAGGTGTGATGGCAATAGCCAGAATACTTGTACATCCAGACCCTTGACAGCGTCAAAAAGGTTGTCAATGAGGGGCAGGGGATGCCTGCTCTTAATTGTGACCTTGGTGAAGGCCCTGTAGTCTGTGACCAGGAAGAGTCCTCCATCTTTCTTTACCACAAAGAAAACAGCAGCACCAAAAGGCAATTTTGATGGTTGTTGAGCCCTTTTTTGAGTGTTTTGTCAAGGTAAGCCTTTAAGGCGTTGTATTTTTGTGGTGTGAGGCAGTAGATAGGTTGCGCTTTAGGTACACTCCCTTTGAGGTTGATTTTGTGTTGTACGTTGCAGTCAGGAAGTAGTCCTGGAAGTGTTTCTTGGAAAACAGTTGGGAACTTGTTAGCTAGCTGGTCTTGGATATAGTTGTTTTTACGTTGAGTCTCCATATTCTTGAAGTGGATGACCTTATATGTGCAGATACTCTAATTGATCTTGCTAGGGCCAATATCCTATTCTTCTTCCATGATTTTCATGAATACATGGTCTCTCATAAGCGTATCAAGGTGAGTTGAATAAACATGGTGGTGTACTTTTCCTCTTTGTATGGTGAGGATAGAATTTTCCCAGTCAATGTGAGGCTTGGTCTTTCCCATCCAGTCTTGGCCAAGTATAACATCATACTTGGGGATTGGTATGATTGGGCCGCTGAGTGTAGTTTGTACGTCTTCAATTTGGGCGTGGAAAGGTTTTGCCTCTTGAGTGAATGGTGTGCTTCTATTGTCTGCCATGATAACTTTCCTGATATTGCTTTGAGTGGTTGGTAGTCTCATGAGGTTGGAAAATTTCTTATTGACTAGGGATTAGTCTGCTCCAGTGTCAAATAGTGCGGTGCCCTGACATCTGCAAAAACAGAAAGGATAAGTGAGGAGTTTATTTCCAGTTTTGGCAGCAAACAGTAGAGAGTCACTGTAGGGTACTTGGATCATGGTGATTGAATCCACATCCTGGTCCCTGGACAAGTCTTGTAGGTTGGGGGAGGGCAGCTTGTCTAAGCACTCCCCTGAGCTTTTCCCTCCTTGTTGGTATCTTTGGTGCTTGCCTGGTTGGCTTGTTGCCGTGTTCTTAGGCGTGGCACAGACACACAACGGGAAATCCTAACCTTAGGATTGGATTTGTACTAAGTCTTGGTTAGATGACAGGGAAGGCTATGTGTTTACCTTGCGGCCATGGAAGAATAATCTCTACTAGTTGTGGCTAGAGAGAGGCGCGGAAGTACAGAAGACACAAAGACAAAAATGTGAATAGAACTTAATTTTTATTGGTGAATATGAAATGGAATATATAGTGGTTAGTAATACCACAAAACACCACCAGGACAGTAGGATTACTTGCCATCAGCATGAGTGGGGCAAGTGAGTTAAGCAGGATTAAGAAACCAAACAATTGTATTTCCTGATTCAGTCATCAACTCATTTTGAGATGCAAAAGCAAAAGTAAGAGATTTGTCTTTGAAATGGCCCACCAAAGGCGAAATCAATACATGGTGAATAGCAGTATTCACGACATTGCCCTCCCCTAAATTAGCCTTAGGGGGTGGTATTTGCGGAGGAACTTGGCATGCACTCGAGCAAAAGGACAACTACTGGAGAGGAGCTTCACAGTGTATTCAGACCCTCGTTTGAAGGTCACTTACAGAGGGCCAATCCACAGTGTGTCCAGCTTATGTGCACACCCACCTACTCTATGTTAGTAGTAAAGAAGATGGTTGCCAACATCAAATTCAGGCAAGGGGGAGCGTCCAGCATTATTGGGAGAAAGTTCAAGAATCTTAGTCTTGTATGCAGAAGTGTAGGCAGTGGCCTGTATATCAATTATGCGGTTGACTAGATCCTTGATGTGGTTGTCAGGATTCATGGCCTTATTAGAGGAAAGCAGGGGGCCCCCAAGAGCAATGGGGTAGTAGCCTCTTGCCCATAAAGCATAGCAAAGGGAGAGTACCCAGTGACACAATGCTTGCTAAGGCAATACACAAAGAGAGCAGCAGGTAAGTATAGGTCCCAATTAGCAGTGTCAGAGTAGGTGAGCTTTCTCATGATGGAAACCAGAGTTGAATTTGCACGCTCAAATGCCCCATTGGTAGAAGGGTTATAGGGGGCAGAGAAAGACTGGTGGGACCCCAAAGCTTTGACAACAGAGGTTACCAGCTTGGCATTAAAGTTGGTCCCATTATCTGAGAGCAACACTTGAGGACAACCATGGCGGTAGAAAACATCTTGTAACAGGAAAGCAGCAGTTGTCTTAGCCGTGATGTCCTTTGTAGGGAAAGCCTCTACCCACTTGCTGAAGTGATCAACAGCAATCAGGATAAAGCAACACCCAGAATGTGAACGGGGGAGAGGACCTACCATGTCAATGCTGACAGTATGAAAAGCATGTTGAGGGGGAACTAATTTGAATTTGTGGGTAGCAGCTCAAGGTCTCTTCAGCTGGCAGTTGTGGCAACTAGCTATGGTGTCTGGGATTAGCAGACAAAGGGTTTCCCAGAAGTAATTCTTCTGAAGCCAGTCAAAAGTCTTATCAATGCCTCCATGCCCAGTCTCTTTATGAGCTTGCAACACCAATGAGAGGCAAAGACTGGGCCGTACATAGGGAAGATACTGGTCTTGTACCTTATTGAATAGAAGATTTTCATGTATGAGGGTATCTTTGGATAGCTTGGACAAGGCCAGTTGGACCTCTTCTGTTTCAATTTCCCAAGAAGAAGGGTATCCAATTAGTTTATACAACCGGTCAGCCTCTGCAGGATGTAAAGCAAGAATGGGCATTCTGGATAGCCCATCAGCGTTCTGATGTTGAATCCCAGGGTGATGGAGCACAGTGAAGCCATAACCTTGCAGACGTAGGGCCCATCTAGCTAAGCGTTCTTCTGGCTCCTTAAGTTGTTGTAACCATTTAAGCAAAGCGTGGTCAGTGACAACTGTGAAATGGGTACCATACACATAGTGGCAGAAATGTTTGACTGCATGCAACACGGCAAGACAATCCTTCTCTGTGACACTATAATTCTTCTCATGCTTGTTTAGCACGTGGAAAGTGTAAGCCACAGGATGGTCTACACCCTTGTTGTCTAGTTGGACCAGAATAGCTCCAATAGCAAGATTGCTAGCGTCAGTGTATAGAATGAACTCCTTATCATAATTGGGATACACAAGGATTGGCGCCTCTTTGAGTTTTTGCTTAAGGGTCTCAAAGGCTTGCTGTTGACTGGCGGTCCATTCAAAAGAAACATTACGTAACAGTTGTACTAGAGGTTCACTAGTATTAGAAAAAGTCAGGGATAAACTGTCTGTAGTAGCCCATCATCCCTAGAAAGACTTGTACCTCTCACAGGTTGGTGGGCGGAAGAATTTTGTCAATGGCCTCAACCTTCTTAGTCATTGGGCAAATCCCTGTCTGAGTTACTTCATAGCCCAAGAATTCAAGACACTCTTTGAAGAAGGTGCACTTGGAAGGTTTTAGTTTGAGGCCAGCTTCCTGAATCCTTAGGAACACCTCTTAGAGATGAGCCAGGGGGTTGGTGAAGGTAGCGCTGAAAATTGTTTTATCATCCAAGTATACTAGGATGCACAACAACTTCAAGTTGCGGAGGATGGAGTCCATGACCCTTTGGTAGGTGGCCGGGGCGTTGCAGAGTCCCTGCGGCATGCAAGTAGGCTCAAAAAGCCCTTCAGATGTAATGAGCGCGGCTTTTTGGCAATCCTTGGGCAACAGATCAACTTGCCAGTATCCAGATTCCAGATCCATTGTGGAGAAAAACTTAGAGTCTCCAAGACATCAGATAGCATCATCAATACACAGCAAGCGGTACGAGTCCTTCTTAGTCAAAGAGTTCAATCAGCGGTAGTCCATAACAATATGATGACCTTCATCTTTCTTCTTTAAGATGAGTAGCGGGGATGCCCAAGGACTTTGGGAAGGTGCCGGCAGCCCTGCGTCCAACAGTTGTTTGAGCTCTTTAGATACCTGGGCGTCCTCTACACGGCTGCAGCAATATGGTTTAGCATTGAAGGGAGGAGTGTCACCAGTGTCAATCTGATGGATAACACCTTTGGCTAACCCATAGTTAGTACTATCCTTAGCAAAGATGTTGGAAAATTGGTCTAGCAAGTCTAGCACCTCTTTCTGTTAAGCCAGGGACAGCTGTGGAAAGTCTTGTGCAGTGAACAAGGATAGGACTTGGGGTTCATCCTCAGGTAGGTTAAAATCTTGGAATGTGCCAAAGGGATGAAGAGACAGGACATCAGGGGCGCTTAACAACTTGCCATACCCAACAACCTGCCCCCTAGACACGGTCATGGGGAGTGCAGTCAGGTTGGCTACCAATAATTGAACAGGGTCCTTATAAGAGACATCTAGGATTCCAAGACAGAGATAAGATTCATTGCACCCTAAAGAGAGGGAAGAGTACAACTCCAAGAAGGTTTGTTCAGGTAGTTCATATGATATCTGGGAGTCTAGGATGGCCTGGGAGCCAGGGGGGATGGTGACAGCGGACGTAGCTAGGAGAGGGATCCCTTCAGACGCAGGGCAAGCCATGGGTGGACATTTCATGCTTGAAGAGTGGGTGTGATATTTGAGGTTGAAAATCCCAGTGGGATATTCCAAGGCACATTTATTGAGACATTTCCCGGGAACTTTAACTGGCTCTTCAAAGATCAGAGGGACTTTGTATCTCAGAATAGAGAGGTAACCACCTTTTAAGTTGATTATTTAATTATATTCTCTAAGGAACTGAGTGCCAACTAAGAGATTGTAACTCTTTTTCCCAAGACAACTGCTGGCGCAGCTAGGAGAAGCTTGCCAAACCACATGGGTAGAGCAGAGTACGCCCCTATGGCGCGGGTCATAGACAGCCCAGCCGTGCCATACAGCTGGTGATAATAAAAAAGGTCAGGGCAAGTTTGAGTTTCTTCATAAGCTTGGAGGAGACAACGTTGTCTGGCAAGCCAGTGTCTAAGATGGCCTTGATCTTCACTTTTTGAATGGATATCTCTACTCAAGTGGTAGTGCAATCAAAGGGGGGAAGGACAGCCAAGATATCTTGAGCCTCTGCTATTTCCTTATCCCGCTTCTCAATCATGCATCTCAATCCTGGGAACTCCTTATAAACAGTTTGGAGAGGGAGCAAAACAGATACATTCTTGAAGACAGCGTCAGCAACCTTGGCAGCTTCTTCTGACAACTCCACTAGCACGGGGGACCTCTTAGCCTGAGTGAGGTAAGGGCAAGAGACAACTTCTTTGGCTTCAGGCAAAGGCTTAGCGGTAGTTATAGTCTTTCCTGATTGCAACTTATAGGGGACTGTAATGGTTTCAGGAACAGCCAGGACAGAGTACCCATATGCGTCAGCATAGTCAGTATAAGAGTCATTGTCAGGAAGCCAGTCATAGGTAGAGGTATTGGGCGGCTTGGGGTGAGGTGCAGCTGAGCCGGCGGGTAGGGCCCACCATAGAATGGGTGCTAACTTGATAATGTAAGATACATATTGCCTGAGCAAGGACCAGGGTCTGGAGTTGGGGACCATGGAATCCACCAATCCTGTCAAAGTAATGTAGAGTACTCCAAACAGTTGGGTAGAGGTGGTCTCGGCTGCAGTATGGGAACCAGTGGGCGGTCTGGTCTTGGGGTTAATGGCGGAGTCATGAGAACAAAGTACACTGGGAGATTGTTGTACCTGTCCTTGAACAATAAGGGCAGTATCTTGTCCTCTTTCCTTTGCGTCCTATGTATTTGGTACTTCTAGTCCTTGCCAATGGATCGGCAATGAGGATGATTTCTAAGTTGTACTCCAAATAGGCCAGGTTAGGCGGGTATTCAGTAAAGTGCACAGGTCCAAAGGGGGCTCCTGGGGGACAGTATAATACCTGGGGCGGTTTGGCAGGTTGGTATCTGGAGGGGGCAGTGGCCTGGTTGTCTACTTGGCCAGAATAAAGATGGAAGATAACTAAGACTAGATAGGGTGGAATTTGTTTGAACCAAAGGTTCATAAACTTTATTATCAAGAATAACAATGTGATCATCACCACACTGCCAGTGTTTTTATACCATGTGAATTTGCTTCTTTGCCTTTCACAGGCTTTGGGTCCATGGGCGGTTTGCTGATAGGGCATGGATCTTGGCTTGGGGTCTGGAGGGCATTGGGTCCTGGTTGGGCATACTCTGGAAAACAGGAATGCTTAATTTTGCTGCTTTGGTTCACCATGTCACCTGAGCGGCCTAATTGCATTCCCCTTTCTGGACTAGGGACCAGCAGCAGTGGGTGCTTATTAGCAGGGCTAATAGTGGGTCTTGTCCAAGCCACGGCTTCTGCGTAGGTCTGGGCCCTCAGTGGCACCGGTTTGGCGGGTCTTGGCTGGACTGGCTCTGGGGAACAGAAGTGGCAATGGTTTATTTTGCTGTTGTTGTTCACCACTCACCTGAGCTGGTCAATTGCAATACTTTTTTTTGGACTGGCAACTGGCAACAGCTGGTGTTTGTTGGCAGGGCTAGTGATGGGTCTTTCCCCAGCCTCCTTTAGGCAGACCACATCACCTGTGTAGGCATGGGTCTTCAGTGGTGCCGTTTTGGTGGCAATCTGGCAACCATTCAGGGAATCTTTAGTATTAGACTGGCAGGCCGCGGAGTAATTCAACAATTTGAGTCTGTGACTTATCAGATTGGCGGGTCCTGGACCATCCTGGGGGGTCTGATCTGCCTTCAGGGGACTGGGGTTCAACTCTTGGGTTTTCAATACAAGTATTGAAATGTCATTCATGACATCATCCCCTTTCTTCCTGGCCTTCTTCTCAAGGTATTATTGGATTGCTAGTTGGGCATTGGGCAGGCTGCTTAATGGTTTCCAGGTGCTTTCTTTGGGTGGATATCCCTTCCACTTAATGTAGTATTGGAGAGTTTTATAGTAGATAAAGTCTCCATGAACATATTCATCTTCATATTCTTCAGAGCGCCCACTTGGATGGGCGGAGGGTCAGTCTTGAGTTTCTGATGGGGGAGGGATTTTCCTTCTTTCTTGAATAGAAGCACACAATGAAAGACATTATGTATTTTACACAAGGGGGTAATTCTAGTTCAAATGCTACTTCACCTACTAGCTTGGTGATTTTGTAGGGGCCACTTCTTCTGTGGGCTAACTTCCAGCAGGAGACAGTCAGAGGCACGTTTTGAGAGTCCAAGTAGACTTTTTCTCCTACCTTTAACAATTTCCCAGATATCCTTTTTTTGTCAGCAAAAGCCTTATAAGTCTAGACAGCACAGGTCAGGTTCTTAAGACAGGTTTGTTGGGTGTCATGTATCTGTTCAATCCAGGTTTGTCCTGACAGGTTTATTTCCTTACTACCAATGCTGGGGTCCCAAGATGGATCAAAACCATAATTGGCTTTGAAGGGGGACATTCCAGTAGATGCGTTGTCTTTGCTGTTGTAGGCATACTGTGCCATGGGTAGCATCTTAGCCCAGTTATCTTGGTTGGCGTTGGCGTAGAATTGTAGATATTGTTCAAGTATTTGGTTTACTTGTTCAGTCTGGCTGTTGGTCTTTGGGTGGTATGAGGTGGATACACAGCGCTTTATCCCTAAGTCCTTCATCACTTGATTCCAATAGTTTGAGGTGAATTGAGGGCCCCTATCAGTGATAAGTTCCGCCAGAGTGCCATGTTGGGTTAGGATGCAGTTGTGTAAATGTCTAGCTGTCTCTGCGGCAGTGCAGTGGGTGGTGGTAGGAACAAAGTAGGACATCTTAGTAAACCTATCTACCATGACCAGGATGGCGTTGAACAAATTGGAGGGGGGCAGTTCTACAATATAATTCATTGAAACGGACTTCCAGGGTCCCGCTGGTATGTCTAGTGGTCTTAGCAGGCCTTCAGATTTGGATCTATGGGTTTTGGTTCTTCCACATGTCTCACAGCCTTCAATGTAGGCAGCCACATCTTTATCCAGTTGGGGCCAAGCGTAATTCTTCTTGATTCCTTGGAGTGTCTTGAGTCTGCCAGGGTGGCCAGCCATCTCTAAGTCATGATAATCAATGAGTACTTTGGTCCTTGTTTCACCTTATGTTACATAGATCTGGTTGTGTAATAGCAGGGTGGATCCTTTCAGCAAAAATCCTTTCTTGTGGCGGCGGCTCTCTGGGTCTGAGGTCAAGTTGTCAACAAGTTCCTCTGAATATTTGTCTTGTTTCTGTGCCTCAATTATGTCAGGTTTGTGGGCCATGATCTTCATGTACATCAATTGGATGCCTAGGCTGGCAGGGTCAAGGAGTACATGTGTGTTGTGGTTCTTGGTTTCCACAGAGGAAGGGGTCAGATCAGCTTTTCTACTCAGGGCGTCAGATACCATGTTCACCTTCCCAGGCTTGTAGTCCATGGTCAAGGTGTAGTCAGCCAGTTCCAAAGTCCATCTGGCCTGTTGCTGGTTTAGCTGTCTGGGTCTGAAGAAGTAAACCAAGCTCTTGTAGTTGGTCAAGACCTTTACTGGAAAATTGGCGCCACATAGGTATTGGCGCCAATGTTTCAAGGTCTTCATTATAGCAAGCATCTCCTTGTTGTAGATTGGGTAGTTTCCTTTGGAAGGCAGAATCTTCTTGGAGTAATATGCTACAGGATGTAGCATACTATCCCCTCCTTCCTGAAGAAGGACCCTGCCCACCGCAAAGTCAGAAGCGTTGGTTTCCAGCACAAATGGCTTGGATGGGTTGGGCATGGCCAGGACAGGGGCAGAAGTGAAGGCAAGTTTCAGGGTCTCAAAGGCAGTAGTGCATTCCAGAGTCCAGGCAAAGGTGACCTTGTCAGAGCACAGGCAGGTCAGGGGCAAAGTGATGTGAGATTTTTTTGGATGAAATCCCTGCAATAATTTGCCAGGCCCAAAAAACTTCTCACATCTTTCCTGCATTTAAGCACCGGTCAAGATGTTTTTGCTTTTACTTTGTCCTGTGCCATTGCAAACCCGCTGGTCTTTACTATTATCCCAGGAATTCAACTTTGGACTGGAAGAATTCACGTTTCTTAAGCTTGGCGTGTAAGTTTGCTTGAGAGAGTTTTTCAAGTATAAGGTCCAGGTGGCGCAGGTGTTCCTCATGAGTCTTGCTGTAGGTGAGGATGTTGTATAAGTAAGCAACACAAAAGTGGTCCAGATATTTCCCTAGGACAGTGTTGATCATCCTTTGGAAAGTGCTGGGGGCATTGCATAGGCCAAATGACATTACTAGGTATTTTACAACCCATATATGGTTTTGAAAGCTGTCTTGTATTTGACCCCCTCCTTGATTCTGATCTGGTTGAAAGCGTCTCTCAGGTTAATTTTTGAGTACACCTGGGCTCCAGTTAGTACGTTGCAAAGATTGTTGGCATTGGGGATGGGATGACGGTTCTTCACAGTAATATCATTCAGCTTCTGGTAGTTCACGCAGGGACACATTTCACCATCTTTCTTCCCTACAAACAGCATTGGTGACAAGCAGGGGGCCTTTGACACTTGGATGAAGCCCTTTTTTGTCATATCCTCCAGGTAAGCTTTCAAAGCCGCTTGCTCATGGTGGTTGCAACTATAGATGGGGCCGTGATGTGGTTGGGTAGCTGGTAGCAGGTCTATAGCGTGGTCATAGATTGAGTGGCTGGGTATTTTGTGGCCTCTTCTTTGCTAAATAAATGGCCCCATTTCTGCAAGGTGGTGGGTAGTGTCCCAAAGCTGGATTTCATCTTTATGGTTAAGAGTCTGTTGTTTGGTGCTCCGCCATGGCTTATACAGAATGGAACAGTATCACAAAACTCAGGTTGTCCCAAGGTGGAGGTCTGCTCACAATAGTTTAGAATCAGGCCACGTCTGTTGGACCATGAGTCCCCCAGTGCTAGAGGATGTGGCAATCCCAGCAAGAGGATCAAGGGGGTCAGATACACGTTCTGTCCAATTGTCAAAGGAAGTTCCTGTTCACATTTGTAGCCAGTGTCCAGAGAACTGTTTCCCATGGTTACTTGTAAGCTGTTCTCTGAAGCTGTTAATCCTAGTTCCTTTTCCAGGTTGGCGTCAGTGAAGCTTTCATCAGCTCCTGTTTCAATAAAGGCCTCAATCTGGCGCTTGATCCCCACACAGTCTATGGTCACTTGGATGAATTTGTAAGATTGTGCAGAGGTGTTTATTAGTGCCAAGGATACAGGAGGTGTATTATTCTTAGGGCATGCTCTGGTTAGGTGTCCAGCCTCATGGAAGTAGAAACACAACCCATCTCAATAGTGGCGTTGTAACTTGTCAGGGGACATTCCTGGTCAATTAGGCGTCATGGCCCTGCCAGCTTGGGCAGGGTAAAAGTTCTGTCCTTCTTGGTTTAGACTCAGGCCTTTGCATATGGGTAGTAGTTCCTCCAGGCTCAGTGTAGGCGGGTGGTGCTTCAACAGGTCTTTTATGGCTGAATTAAATCCCTTTCTGAAGATAATGGCAGATAATTCATCTTCAAGTTGGGTGCACGTCTTAAGTTTAAGGAACTCATCAGTATAGGCTTGGATAGGGCGGTTTGCTAGGCAGATCTCTAACATAGAGTTCAGCACATAGTATCTGGTGTCTTGGTCATTGCCAGTGCTCATGAGTTTGGCCTCAAATTTCAAATAGTCAAGGCAAAATCCAACATCTTCAGCAGTGGCTTTCCTGAACCAATCCAGTGTGTCTCCTGATAGCATGGTGGCTACCCCCAAGACTTTCTCAGTGTCACTAGGGTAGGTGTTGTTGTTGGTTTAAAAGTGGAGGCAGAGGACTGGCATGGCATGGCATGGCTTGGCAAGCTTCTTCTAAGGTGAGTTTGCCCATCTGGGGCATATCTACCTTGGTCTTTTTCTGGTTCACTATCATATTTTACACTTGTGATGTGGCTGGGCTCTGGGGTTCTGCACCAGGGGCAGGGTCTTTCAATTCTTTGGCGGGTTGGTTCTTTATCCATGAGAGTATCAGGGAGGTAATTGTCTTATGGGTATAATAAGTGATTATCACAAAAAAGAGCATACAAGTTTCCCCAAGTGTTAACAACATCTTGGGGCCCAGGTTACCATGTTTGTAAAAGATTGTCATAATGTCAGAAAGCCAGTCATAGGTAGAGGCATTGGGCGGCTTGGGGTGAGGTGCAGCCAAGCCGGTGAGTAGGGCTCACCATAGAATGGGTGCTAACTTGATAATGTAAGATACAGATTGCCTGAGTAAGGACCAGGGTCTGGAGTTGGGGACCATGAAATCCACCAATCCTGTCAAAGTAATGTAAAGTAGTCCAAACAGTTGGGTAGAGGTGGTCTCAGCTGCAGCAGTGGGTTCCAGTGGGCAGTCTGGTCTTGGGGTTAATGGCGGAGTCATGGGAACAAAGTACACTGGAAGGTAGTTGTACTTGTCCTTGAACAATTAGGGCAGTATCTCAATCCTCTTTCCCTTGCGTCCTATGTATTTGGTACTTCTAGTCCTTGCCAATGGGTCAGCAATGAAGATGGTTTCCAAGTTGTACTCTGAATAGGCTGGGTTGGGTGGGTATTCAGTATAGTGCACAGGTCCAAAAGGGGCTCCTGAGGGACAGTATAATACATGGGGCGGTTTGGAAGGTTGGTCTCAGGAGGGGGCAGCGGCCTGGTTGTCTACTTGGCCGGAATTAAGATGGAAGATCACTAAGACTAGATAAGGTAGAATTTGTTTGAACCAAAGGTTCATAAACTTTATTGTTGAGAATGACAATGTGGTCATCACACTGCCAGAGTTTTTATACCATGTGAATATGCTTCTTTGCCTTTCACAGGCTTTGGGTCCATGGGCGGTTTGCCAGTAGGGCATGGATCTTGGCTTGGGGTCTGGAGGGCATTGGGTCCTGGTTGGGCACACTCTGGAAAACAGGAATGCTTAATTTTTCTGCTTTGGTTCACCATGTCACCTGAGCGGCCTAATTGCATCCCCCTTTCTGGACTAGGGACCAGCAGCAGTGGTTGCTTATTAGCAGGGCTAATAGTGGGTCTTGTCCAAGCCACAGCTTCCGCGTAGGTCTGGGCCCTCAGTGGCACCGGTTTGGCTGGACTGGTTCTGGGGAACAGAAGTGGCAATGGTTTATTTTGCTGTTGTTGTTCACCACGTCACCTGAGCTGGCCAGTTGCAATACTTTTTTTGGACTGGCAACTGGCAACAGCTGGTGCTTGTTGGCAGGGCTAGTGATGGGTCTTTCCCCAGCCTCCTTTAGGAAGACCACATCACCTGCGTAGGCATGGGTCTTCAGTGGCGCCAGTTTGGTGGCAATCTGGCAACCATTCAGGGAATCTTTAGTATTAGACTGACAGGCCACAGAGTAATTCAACAATTTGAGTCTGTGAATTATCAGATTGGCGGGTCCTGGACTGTCCTGAGGGGTCCAATCTGCCTTCAGGGGACTGGGGTTCAATTCTTGGGTTTTCAATACAAGTATTGAAATGTCATTCATGACAGTCATCCAGGTCAGAGTTGTCAGAGATATTGTGGAACAAGAGGAGGATAGGAGGAACCTCATTATCAGCAGGCTCAGATTCAGATATAGAGGGAGGGATTGAAGAGACTGGGAAGAATTGTCAACTGAGAGCGTCTCTGCCTCTATGTTGACTGTTCTTTTCCCGCCTGCTCTTTTGGATCAGCTCCTTCAACCTGTGGGTTGGTGCAGACTCAAGAATGGTGACCTATCTGACCACAGTTGTGGCAACCTTGGCACCAAGGAGGATTTTGCAAGTTCATGGTAAGAATGCAAGGACTACAGGAAGACAAACCAGAGTTAGAAGTAGCTCAACCTTCCCTAACAACTGCTCCAGAATGGGTAAGGTGCATGTCCTGCAACAGCGTCTTTATGCTCTTCATAGAGGAAAGCATAGCCTATGGGCTTTGAAGTGAAAGCACAGAAGCTGGTTAACCTTGAGAGCTTGAGCGCAAGCCATGTAAGCTTCATGGGCTGTAATTGTTTGCTCATTATCAGTTGCTGTCCTTCCATGTAGAATCTGTCTGCAAACTCAGCTAGCATCTCTTTAGGCTTGAAAGCAATATGCACAAAAGCGTCCTTTTTTACTTACAGGCTAAGGCCACGACCAAACTTGTCAATCAGAAGCTGCTCCATTTCTTCCCACATCTCAATGGTAGGTAGTTCAGGCACCATCACCTCTTGGCAAGTTGGATGTAAACAGGTCAGAATATGTTCTTTCTTAACTTTGTCTGATGCTTGTCTCATGGCAGTTTTGTAGATAGTTAGGAAAGCTGCAATGGTCAAGGTTCTGGGGTCAAAGACTTGCTTAAAGGTAGGCTTGAAGTGTGCTTTGGGAGTTGGACCATCATTGTTGCTATTGAGTACGTTTATACACAGGGAAAACTCTGCCTTGGATTCAGAGGGGGGCTGTCTAGCCCATAGCTGATGAACACTCTCTTCAAGGGTAGTCAGGGTCTTAACAGTGCGGGCACCTGTATTGACAGCTTGAGTGGTCTGTTGTGCAGTAGCGTCTAAGTATTGACCTTGGGTGGTCACTACTGTGGAGAGCTCAGCCAGTCAAGAAGTAAGGGATAGCACCACTGAGAGGCAAGGGGCAAACCTATCATTCACAGAGTTGATCAAGTAATTAATCTCTTGTATGTCTCTATCCAGTTCAGTATGGTCCTGCTTCAATTGATCCACCTTGTTAGCTAGGGCAATCAGTTCCCTAGCACATTGAATTTGAGGGGCTCCTGGTAATCCAGGGCAGCAACCATCTTTGTCAACAATCCTAACTGGACTAGCAGCAGTTGCCATCATCTCACGTAGGGTGGCAAGCTCTTGCTGTAGCTCCGCAACTTGAGCAGTCAACTCAAGCACCTGGGGGTCAGGTTTAGGAGCCTCAGCAGGACGTCCTTGACTACGAGTAGTTGTACGTAGCTCTCAAATAGCGTCCTATATTCTCTGCTCTTAATCCGCCAAGTCATCATAAGGGGGAGAGGGCAGAACATCTGGCTTGGGTGTAGCTAATTCATTCACTTGACTCTGGAGTTTGGCTATAGCAGCAGCGGTGACAGCTCTCTCTTGATCAAACACCACACTGAGTTCATTAAGGCTGTTAGCAGCAAAGTCTGCTACCTGCTGTAGTTGCTCAAAGGAATATGTGCTGAATACATTGAGCTGTTGCATAAGTTGTTTGAAGTTGGTGAGATAAGTGTTTAAGGTGGGATCTACTTGAGTTTGCCAGGGTTGTTCTAGCTGGTGAAACTTGTGTAGACGCTCTCTCACGTATTTAGGGATGGACTGGCGCATTTGTTCAATAGAGTTAACCAAACAGGTCTGGGAGGTAACAGAGTTGCACTGATTTTCAGATACCAAGGAAAACAGGGAATGGATCCACTGTTGGTAGGCAGCAAACTGGTCCCAGTGATGAGTAACCGCTGCTTGTAGAGACAAGATTTCTTGGATGTGGAGCCCCAACACCATTTGATGATGGGCCAAGGCAGGCTGCACAAAGGATGATAGTAAGTGTTCAGTGGAGCCAGCCGCTGAGAGGAGATGCTGTGGAAATTGAGGAGACACAATCAATTTGTAGTATTCAGCCTGACTAAACTTCAGCTGAAGGCAAGGGATGGCTCCTTCATAGGCTATCCCAAGGGCTTCTGACATGAATTGTTCTAAGTCAGGGGTACCCATGGGGTAAGCAACTAGGCAGGGACCATTCCTGAGGTTCAGTACAGTAGGGATAATAGGCAGGTTGGCAATATCTTCCTCAATAGGAGGGCTAGTAATTTCAGGTGAAGTTGGCTCTTGTATAGGCAGAGGCAAAGGACCTGAAAACGTGGATGTGAAAGGGATAAACAAGGGGCTTACAGCCCCTGTAGTGAGCACCATTTTTGCCGTGTTCTGAGGCGCGGCACAGACACACAACGGGAAATCCTAACCTTAGAATTGGATTTGTACTAAGTCTTGGTTAGATGACAGGGAAGGCTATGCGTTTACCTTGCGGCCCTGGAAGAATAATATCTACTAGTTGTGGCTAGAGAGAGGCGCAGAAGTACTGAAGACACAAAGACAAAAATGTAAATAAAACTTAATTTTTATTGGTGAATATGAAATGGAATATATAGTAGTTAGGAATACCACAAAACACTACCAGGACAGTAGGATCACTTGCCACCAGCATGAGTGGGGCAAGTGAGTTGCGCAGGATCAAGAAACCAAACAATTGTTTTTCCTGATTCAGTCATCAACTCATTTCAAGAGGCAAAAGCAAAAGCAAGAGATTTGTCTTCAAAATGGCCCACCAAAGGAAAAATTAATACATGGTGAATAGCAGTATTCATGAAACTTGTGTAGTGCAATTCCCAGTTTGAGGATGGGTGTTGTTGGCTCAATTATTTTGCTTGTTGGGTTGAGGATTCTTCCTAGCTGAAGGACTCTATTTGCGCTTGTTGGTTGCATGTAGAATGTCAGATTTTTGGGCCGCGTGTTTGCCTTCCAAGAATAATTCTTCAAGATTCTTGCAGCAGGTCATATCAAACTGACGTCTAATGTGCGTGGGAAGGCCATTGTAAAAGTCCAAGAGTGGCCCAGGATCATCAAGGTTGATGGTGTTGGGTGTACAGTCACATAGGTCTTTGTATGCAGCAATATACTCCTTGATTGTTCCTTTCATCTTGGAGGTTTGAAGTTCTATCATGATTACTACAGCAGAATCCTTCATGGAGAACTTTTTGAGGAATTCACTCTTGAAGAGCTCCCAGTCTCCCTTTTAGTTGGGGTGTTGGGCTATCCATCTGCTTACAAAGCATGTTGTGGTTCCTGTAACACGGAGGGCAATTTTCTGCCCCAGAGTCTTTGGGGGGGTATTCCACTTGCTCAAATTTGCTTTGTGTACTGTTAATCCAAAGAGAGGCATTTTCTTGGCGTAGTCCCGCGAAGGCGCCAATTTCAGCTGTATGCAGGCATTGGAATACAATATTGGGTATTTCAGGCTGCTGTGGTACTGTTGTGGTTGGTACTGTGGGTAACAGTCTTCAGGCTTTGAGAGTGTTGTATTGTTCAATGGGTACAAGGACATTTTTGTAGATAACAAAACCTACAGGAACTTCTTGTCCTTCTTTGTAGTCTCTCCAGCCGTTAGGGAGTACCATTGCTTGGATCTTTTTCTTAGGAGGAATTTTTACTTTGAGTTGGGTAGTTATGGATAACCTACCTGTGCTACCACTGTCAAGTTTATACTTCTGGGAAGTGTAATAAACAAAAATGGGGAAGATTTAAGAAGAGAATGATACTTTATTGGATATGAATCTAGAATAATATAAAAGTATCATGACAAGCCACATACTGTCCATGTACATCACGGGGATCATGGGGCTTATCTGAGTAATGTTCCTCTTGAGTCATGAGGCTTAATCAAGTTGTGTTCCATTTAGGACCTGGATTGAGTGATCTCTGTCATAGATGGTTGACTGATAATGGTGCCTCCAGTTTACTGACTGGCCGGTGAACCATTTGGTGAGCTACTTGGTGATCTACTTGGGGTATTAATTCCCTGAGAGGGAGTAATCAAAGATGTTGCAACAATAGCTTAGTTCCAGAAGTCCACTTAAGCCAAAACTCATATGTTAAAATTAGAATTTAAATATATGTATTTATAATATCAACTTTGTGTCAAATTGATGTGTCATCTAAATTGCAACAAAGGGGTTTGGCTAAGCAAACAAAGTGCCATAATTTAAGCAAGATTTAATAAGAGAGTTACTATAAAAGAAGGCTGACTGCCTCCATGTCAACACCTTTGCTGGTTTATTAGTAAAACACTGCTTCTTAACAAAAAGCACCCATATAATTGTATGGTAATTCAGGTCAAAGTACCCAGGGCTGTACTTTAGACTTTCCTCTACAATCCTTATTATTTAGTTTTCATGAGTTACAAATTCAAAACTTTAATTTTTTAAATTGAAAAATAATAAATTTCAGGCTTAAAAAACTAACTCCAGAAAATATTTTCTAAGATTTACAAGTGATCTACATAGTGTTTTTCTGGTTTTCTGTTTACTGTCAGTATGCCAACAATCAAAATTAAAGGGTTTTTTATGCTGAAAAAACTAAATTAAATATTTTGACTATTGTGACTACCAGAATGTCAACTTTTCATTTAAACATGGTTTTCCCTATTCTTTACTAATAAACTAGCTCTAAAATTACTTTCCATACTTCTATAAACTATTTACTTACTACTAAAATTTAAAACAAACAATTATTATTTAATTTTATTTATTTTCAACATGAGCATTCTTACTTTATGAACTCTACTCTAATTATTGTAGGACAAATATTCCAAGAAGCCACCAAAGAATACCAACTCAACCAAGAAAGTGCCCAAAGCCTCTGCAAAGGCCCAAAGTCCCTACCCCAACAAAAACCAGCCAAAGAGCCCTCAAAGAAACAGAAGACAAAGGAGAAGACCCCAGACCCTGAAAGTGAAGAGCCCTCTCCTGACCCCTCCTCTTCTCTAAGCTGGTACCAATCAGAAGGAGATGAATTTCCAGTAAACAAGCAAGGAAGAAAGAAGATACCTAAGAGTCCAGAACCCCAGCCAAGCCCAGATGAACCAAGCTCAAAGGAATCAAGCCCCAAGGAATCAAGCTCATCCCAGTCCAAGAAGCGCAAGAATCCAACTACAGATAATTCCCCTCCACCGCCCAAGGAATCTGCACCTCCATCCTCCTCATCAAGTATAAAAAAAGATCTGATGATTACCTGTCTGACTACCATCAATCATCAATTGGCCCATGGGATCCCCTAAAGGTTCACAATATATGTAACGTCAAAGTAGAGCTTAGACTCCCAAAGAAGTTCCCTTGGTTTCCCCCTATAATGTCTGTGAAAGGAGGTGCAAGTATAGTCTATGATGGCTATATTTTCAATTGCAACAATTAGAAGAGAGAAGGAAGAAGAAAGCATTATGTGTGTGAAGATAGAAGCTGTGCTGCCAGCACCAACACAGAAGGATGGGATAAAGTTACCAGTAAAAAAGAAGAACACACATGTAATGCTCCAATCAAGCTTATTGAAAAGCTTCTAAAGTGGTATCTCTACCAAATAGTTCCAGTATCTAAAGACATCAAGGCTTCTGATCTGGCAGTTAAGGTCACCACACACCTAATTAATGAGAACCTGAAGCCCATCCCCAACCATGAACAGCTATTGAAGCACATATTTGATAAACACCGTGATCTATTCCCTCATAAGAAATCTGCCATGGTCCAAGGAGAGTTAGTCTTGACAGATGAGTTGAAGATGTTAAATGGTGATGTGGTATTCCTTTTACATGATGATGGGCCTACAACAGAGGCAAGAATTATATGCTATGCTACACAACTTTCAGGAACCCACCCTACTGGAAATAACTTCCCAACATGATGAATTAATGCTGAAGGATTCAAACCTGTAATCATGGAACCTATTGGCATGGACACCATGCCTAAGTGTACCAATTCACCAAGGGTTTGATATCTACCCAATAACAGATTGAAGCAACCCAGGAAGGCATAGGAACCTAGATACAAAATCAAGGAGGCAGAAGAAAAAGGACAGAAAAGACTGTTAGGAGCAGGATTGGAGGACACAGTTTGAGCTTTCTGTTTAGTGGGAGGGTTTGAGGAGAACAAGGATGCAGTATACCATTTCCCTGGTAAAAATGGAGCTCATTTTCTGTTATCACAGTATTTGGTGCTAGTCTCAGATCCTGGACAAGTTTCCATTAGCACAGTGGAATGTACTATTGTACACAACAAGAATAAAATCATCCATTTGAACCTAAGCCCCCAAGGAAGGGAAGGATTAGGCGGTTTCATAAAAGTTCTAAAAGGTCTTACAAAAAATAAAGAAAAGTCTCAGGTTCAAAGTCTTTATTAATTGAGCAATTGCAATAAGCAAAGCTCATAAGCTTATATAGTTAAATATTGAGAAGGTTGAGAAAGGAAGTTCAAAATGAAACACATCAGGTTGTTTTTAGAAACAAGGAAAAGTAATAACTTAAAGTTTTTGTCAACTCTTAAGAGTTAACAAGAACCCAATTTAATCAAACTTGTTTGATAGCTTAACAGACATAATAATTTGATTAATATTATTGTACATTGTTTCATAAGACTTAACAGTCTATAATACTTAAGTTTGAACGTTTTTGGAGCCTGGCTGCTTCAGAAGGCAGTTGGCATCATAATCCAATCAATTTAAATTATCTGATTGGCTGGAGAAGTCAATTTCAAGGCTATCTTGAGCGTTAACTAATCCATAAAAAGATACTGAATCAATATTAACCCATTGTCTAAGCTTAGAGAAGTTCTTGGGGTTGACTTTTATCCTAATACAATTGATGATTTATCCATACTATGAGAATTAAACTGGTTGTTGTTCCTGCTCTTGTCACAGCAGCTTAATCCATTTAACTTATACTTTTGATCAATAATTAATACATTACCAAGACCCTCAGAGGAGCAACCCAAACACAAAGAATGTGTGTTGGGATCATCATGAATGATGGTACTGCTGAAACAGCAGGCTCTACCCGCCAGCAAGGTTCCAAGTAAGCGGGTTTGTGACCCGCAATCCAATTACCCAGCCACTCAAAGCCAAACTAGGAAGTCAACTCAAATTGCCAAATTCAACAACATGAACAAATGCTGATCCTTTATGGTGGATACCTTGTTTTGGCGCTTGACTCATTACCAGGATCAAGACACCCCCTTCACCATCCAACTGTGTGATCAACACAATCATGTTCCTGTTATCCTTGATTCACAATGACTATATAATCACTACCTCTCAATAAAGATTATTATCTAGTTTATAAATAATCCCCCCTTGTAGCTCTGCTAAAACAGCACAGTTACAACATTGGTAGCACAGGTAGGTTCTCCATCCTACCTTATCTTGTAAAATTACGCCTGTTGCCCGTACTTGCCGCAGCCAACAAATTCTTGACAGAATTATTTCTGGCCTCCCGCTGGACTAGACCCTGTACACCTCTGGTGCTAAGATACCTGATGGCTTTGTCTTGTACCAGAACATGGGGATACCACTTCCTGCGTTCAATGCCCTTTCAGCACAAGGGTTCTTTCAGGCACCCTCCTCTATTCTGCAACCAACCAACAAAAACACCATGCCCGCCTACGTAGCCCAAAGACTGCAAAGTGCTGCCTTGGAACCTTTTGTCAGGGCCAACAACAACACTGCCACATGGATCCAGTCTGCCCAGAGCAAGCTGGCCCAGATGAAATGCCTCCAGTAATTTTGGATTGTGGAAATCTCCATCTGCCTGACCCACAACACTGGCACCTGGTGTGACAAGTAGCACAAAGAACACTCCAACAAGAACTGGGATACCTTCAAGCAAGACTTCTTGGCAAGGTTTGTGCTCAAGGACACGGCGCTCATGATCATACGCCAAGTAAAGAACCTAACCCAGACAGGCACTGTGAAGGAGCTCACCCGCGCCTACAAGGAGCTCTGACTTTGTGCAGCATCTGACATGGCCTTTGACACCCCAGCAACACACCTCATGTACTATGACGCCCTTAAGTTGCATGTAATGAGACACGTGAACCTGTACCAAGTGACCAACCTACAAAGCCTGTACTGCAAAGTGGAGAAAGTGGAATAAACACTTAACACCCTCCATAAGGCAAAAACTGGAAGACAAGAGAGACCCAAGGATTCTCACACAGGCAGGGGCTCCACTCAACCACCCCCTGAAAGCAATGGGAATAACCCCAACCATAAACCCACAAACTCAAACGGACATAGGAATGAAAACAATGGCCAGTCAAATTGTACTCATTTCTGTACCACTACCATGCAAGGCAATTGAGATGAGGGAAAAGCTCAGGGAGAGCATTAATCAAGCCAAGCTCTCACCACACAACTCCCAACCTGCCTAATGAGGAGTACCAACCCAAGGACGTGCACCAATGTCCAATGATCCAAGTACCCTCAGAGAGCCCAGTACTGTACACCATTGTCAGACATCCCAATAAACTGATGTCCTATCCTTTCCATTTTTGCAGTTACACAGGCTTGGCACTCCTGGACTTGGGTGTGGATTGAACCCTAGTCAACAGCAGCTTTGTAGATAAGTTCAAGCTAGTCACTAATCCTCTGCGGATTAAAAACGTGGTCCTGGCTGATGAACATCATATTGCTGTGACAAGGGAAACCACCCCCCTTCTCTGTAATGCTTGAGAACCTTGACTCCACCATCCAAGGCCCCGTCATCAACTTCCCAAAGTTTGACATTGTACTGGGGTTAGATTGGTTGCAAAAAAACAATCCTCACCTAGACTGGGTGACCTCAGTGTTGACCATTAAGCATGAAGGTTTCAATCACCAGATCTAACCTGACTCAGTGGACCAACTCCTACACAACCATGTCTTTGTGCGCATCACAGAGACCCTGGACAGGAAGAAAACCCTGAAGGCAATTGACTGGGACTCCAGCCAGTACAAGATCATACACTTCAGGGACCACCAAGATACCACTAGGCCTCAGGATTGCAAAATTGTAGCCTGCCATCCAGAAATCTTCAAAGAGGCTCTACCCGGGTTGCCACCAGAGAAACATATCCAACACTCTATCCAACTCAAAGGAGTTGTACCTAAGGCGCAAACCATATACCACCTGACCCCAAACATAGACAACACCTTATGCGCTTACCTCAAGGAAGCGTTGGAGAAAGGACTTATCCACCTCTCACAATCTCCTTTTGGGGCCGCCGTATTCTTTGTGGCCAAGAAGGACGGTACCTTATGTCTGGTCACAGACTACCAAGCCCTAAACAAAGTTACCATCAAGAATTTTTATCCACTACCACTGATTGACAACCTCTTTGAAGCATTGGGAGGATCCACAGTTTTCTACAAGATTAACCTGACTGCAGGCTACAACCAGATTCATATTAAGAAGGAAGACATCCCCAAAGCAGCCTTCTGCACTAAATATGGCTCATATAAATGTGTGGTGCTCAACTTTTGCATGACAAACACCCCTTCCACCTTTGTGACCTTCATGAACAAAGTGTTTGCTCCACACATAGGCAAGCATGCCCTAGTCTACCTATATGACATCATTGTATACAGCCCCTTGGTGGAACATCATCATAAAGACCTAGAGACAGTCTTTGCTACCCTGGCACAACACAAACTGTTGGCCAAGCCCTCCAAGTGCCAGTTCTTCCGTGAACAATTACCCTTCCTGGGACACATAGTATCAAAGGATAGCATCAAACGTGATAGTCAGAAGATACAGATTATCTGCAAGATGCCACCATTCAAGGATAAGTTGGATTTCTGTACCTTCCTGGGGATTGTGGCCTATGTATGCTGCTTCATGCCTGACTGTGGCGTTTTGAATGCCCCCTTATCTGCCATAACAGGCGCCAAATCCAAGTTTGTGTGGACCCCCAACGTGACCTCTGTTTTAGAAGCCTCAAGGAGAAGCTCACAACAGCTCCTATCCTGCAATACCCCAAACATGATGGGGAATACCAAATGGAAACTGATACCTCAGATGCATCCATTGGGGGAGTAATATGAATCAAAAATAATGATGGTAACTTCCTTCCTGTAGCTTATGAATCACAAAAGTTGACAGATGTTGAGTGTTGATACCCTATCCACAACAAGGAACTGCTGGCCATTGTACACTGTCTAGTCAAATGGCATTATTATCTAGAACAGCAGGAAGAATTCACAGCATTGACCAACCACAAGTTGCTCATATATTTCAAAGCTCAAGCAAATCTATCTCACCGCCAAGCCCGCTGGATGGAGCTCTTGGAGAGATTCAATACCCTCATACAGTAGAAACCTGGTCCTGAGCTTGCCATGGCAGACGCCCTCTCACGCCTATATGTCTGTGCCAAGAGAGGGGAAAATGGGCTTGACCCAGACTGGCCTCTCTTGGTGCTACAAACAAAAGACAAGGGCTTCCCCCTGGTACAAACAACATAACAAAGGAAACAGTCATCAAAAATTAACACCTATTTGCTGACGTGTACGGGACCCTGCACAGAAAAATGTTCAACGGTACTACCATCCCTTAAATACCCATGCATCAGCAAGTAGACACCATCCTATGATATCACAGAGACCTCAGACACACCAAGAGTTAAAACCTATACAAATTCCTTAAACACAAGGCCTGGTGGCCAACACTATATTGTGACATTCAGGAAGTCCTAGACCAATGTGAGATATGCAAGAAATTTGCCAAAAGCAAAGCCCCTCCAAAGTCAGTACTACCCATCCGTACACAACTACTCTTCAAGGTGTGGGCCGTCAACATTGTTGGCCCCATGCCAGGGAAACACAACAATAAGAAATACATCATCACCACCATCAACTTTGCTATAAGATGGCCAGTAGCCCAAGCAGTAAAGGCGCACACTAGCAATGACGTACAACAATAATTGGAAAAGAGATAATCAGCAAGTTTGGAAAGCCAGAACTCCTGATAACCAATGGAGGGAAAGAATCGACCTCCAAAAAACCAACATATAGCTTGCTAAAAATGAGGTCAAACATACCATGACAACACTATATCACCCACAGACCAATGTACGTGTAGAGTGGCTTAATGGCAGCCTCGTGCAAGCCTTAGCTGTACTCATCACCAGGAGACCTGAAGACTGGTATAAGCAGCTATTGACTGCACTACTTGTGTGCCAAACCTGAGTGAAAAGATACACCAGAAAAAGCCTTTTGAGTTGGTATACAGCACACAGCCAAATATCATTCAAGCATTAACAGGACACAAACTGGAAATTCCAAGTAAAGTCCCCCTGCGTTCCAACCCTCAAGTTATAGAGGCAAACAGCAGGCAAACAGAAAAAGAAAATGAACGTCTGTAAAAAAACCTTTGTCCTCATCTGAGATAACCATGAAGTTGGGGACAAAGTTTGGTTCATAAACTTTGATAAAAACAAACTACAACCTAAGAAAGTAGGTCCAGAAATCATTCTAAAGGTAAAAAAAATAACACTTACATTGTGCAAGGACTCAGGAAGCGCAAAAAAGACAAGACCCTAAACCATATTGTCTGAGACCCTGCAAAGCAAGATAAAAACAATGTGAAACTGCCCTGCCTGCCACAGAAAAACAATTAGTCCAGTATGGCGCCCGGGCTCCTGACAACCTACCTGACAACCTACTCCCAGAGGAGGCCAACCTTTAGTTGGGGGGATGTTGAAACAGCAGGCTTGACCTGCCAGCAAGGTTCCAATCAAGCAGGTTTGTGACCCGCAATCCAATTACCCAGCCACTCAAAGCCAGACTAGGAAGTCAACTCAAATTACCAAATCCAACAACACAAACAAATTATGATCCCTTATGATGGATATCTTGTTTTGGCACTTGACTCATTACCAGGATCAAGCCACCCACATCACCATCCAACCGTGTGATCAACACAATCATGTTCCTGTTATCCTTGATTCACAATGACTATATAATCACTTTCTCTCAATAAAGATTATTATCTAGTTTCTAAATATTTTTCCCTTGTAACTCTTCTAAAATAGCACAGTTACAACAGTTACTATTCAAGGCTAACTCAAGAGAAAATAACTACCCACAGCTAAATCAAAAATCCAAATAAATACATATTTAATCTAAAATATATATTTTCATTTTATTTTTATGGACCGTCAATCACATTCCCAACCAGCTTCTGTACCAGCCCGCAAGGCAGCCCATCCACAAGGGTATCCCAGAGGGTCCAAGAACAGAACCAGAACCAGAGCCTAACTTGGGGGAGTCATGCCAACACACAGGCCTCCCAAGGTGTCAGCGCCAGCCAACCACCTCCTGCATCTCAAGCCAGGAACAATAGCCTTAATCCAAGACAGAAGCCGCTCTCAAGGCCTGCAACCAAAGTCTCATACACAAAGGTCATTGGGAATAATGAGGTTACATACACCTCCACCATGTACCTAGTTGTCACCTGGCCCCGCACTCTTGATCTAAGAGTTGCTACTTCCTACCCTGCGTCTTTGACACCTCCTATAAGCCATTGGCTACCACCAAAGAGTCATCTGTACCTGTGTCTTATGCCATCATTGACAGCGCCAGAGCAACCAAGCGTGATCCCACCTTCTACACAAAGGTCCCCATCCCCTGTGTTGATCCTGCTAGCCAGGATGCTGTGGTACCTGCCAAGGGCTGGCGTCAGTTGACAGATAGTGAGCGTGAAGCTCTCCTCAACTGCTTGAACAGAGGAATGGCGGTTTGGGATATTGCGCCCCAATTTGGTGATATAGCAAGATACATTGCCAACATCAACACCAAGTATGGTAACACCAGGCAAATTGCAAAATCTGCCAAGGCTAAGCAGCAGCCCAGCCTACTTCAGCTCACCCATCTCTAGGCAATCAAGCAGTGGGTTCTTAAGGATTGCCACCTGGACTCACTTGCTTTCCAATCAATGCTTGCCACAGAGTTTGGGCTTTCTGCTTCTAAAACCCTTGTTTTCAAAGCAATGGTTGATTTGGGCTTCTCCTGGAAAGTACTGGGAGTTTTGCCGTATAACAGAAACATTGAGAAGACCATCAAGGAAAAACACATTTATGCCAAGACATATCTAGCACTAAAAGAGACTGGGAATGTCCAGTTCTTCTACATCTTCAAATATTTGTTTTCCTCCTCACTCAGGTCTAGGCATGGGTGGGTTGAGAAAGGGTCCAAGGAGGTGTAGCCCATTGTGCATCTGTCTGTTCCCAGAGTTATTCCATGGTTGCACTTCTTGGTCCTCGCAGGGGGGACCAATACCAAATGATCAAGGATTCCCACAATAGCAGGACATTTCTTGATTTTCTCCAAACTTTCAAGGAGTATCTCCGGATCAATTACCACAGTACAACCAACATTGTTGTGTTGGATAATGTTGGGCTCTACAAAGTGGATCTGGTTGTGTCTGAGTTTCCCCCATTGACATAAACAGCCACACCTCCAGCCACTGGCTTACCAATTGTCCAATGAGACTTCTCTTCCTCCTGCCATATTCCCCATTCCTGAATCCAATTGAGGAGGTCTTTGGGTGGATTAAAAATAAGGTGAAGAAAGGCCTCCCTCAGGACACCAAGGATCTCTTCAACATCCTTTAGGTCAGTCAATTTGCAATGCCACCCAATGTGTGGTAGCTTTCTACAAACACTCAGAATCCTTCCTCCCCAAAGCACTTTCCTCCAAGCCAATCAGGTAAATGGGCGCTCCAGGTTTTATTTGTTTTTATTTTTATTTATTTTGTTTTTATTAGGACTCAAAACTTATTATTTATATATAATGATGTGGTGTTTGATTGTATTATAGACATATAAGAATACATAGAAAAGATAAGTAAAATTAATTATACTAGGTATGAGGACACATATTTTTATTATAATGCACTGAATATTATTGTTTGCTTTTGCGCTAACAAATAAATAAATTAAAAATATAGTGATAGATTAATTTTATTTAAACAATTATGAATCCTTGTTGGTACTTTGGCTTTTTTAAGCCATAAAGCGGACCTTGCAGGTCATCATCTGATCCTTATTAACTCAGTATCACTATAGCCACACGACAAGGAAATAAATGGTTTTTATGTATTGCTTATTAATTAGTACTTAGGACGCAGGTTAAGCATATCAAATATATTTATCAAATCATATTACAAGGGAACGGTAATTTGAGTTCTAAACAATCACTTGTTTAGAATATAAGTGGAGCGGGCCGCATGATGCAGATAAATTCAATTCTTGTTGTTTGTATATGTAATAAATGAATCTGTACTCAACAAGCTAGTAAATAAAACATTTTTAACTCATTTTTTATTATTTGATATGGTCGCAACTATAACTTATGTCTTGTAATATATTTAGACATATTACTATTATAATTTACCTACTAAAATTTAAAATAAAATTAAAATATTAAAAGTAAAATTATAACTATAAATCTTAAAATTTATCTATTAAAGTTTAAATATTCAAAATTTAACTATTTTTATTTGATAGTGATTTATTCAATATTGAAATATTATATATTAAAATTTTTAATATTGCAATATGTAATGTTAAAATTTTAATATTAAAATTTAGATATTTAAAATTCAATGTTAAAACATTTAAAATTAAAATTTTACTATTAAAATTTTAATATTACCTATTTCAATGAAAATATTTAATATTAAAGTAAATTTTTTTAAAAAAAATAAAATTTAAGTTGCAAGGGGAAATGATTTATTAGGGGGATGCAAATTGCTAAGGGGATGCAATTATTCCAAGGAATTATACCCCAAAATTAATTTTTTGGCTAGAGCATCCAATTGAATCCACATACTCTTCTGTACGTGGTGGACAACCCTGGATGTGATTACTAGAGGGGTGGTGCCCTGTACCCCAGTGGTTGTTGAACGTTTGATAAAAGGGAGCTGGGTGATCAAATTGATTAATAGTTTTTTTCAGGGGGCATGTAGTACCCATACAATATTGCCAATGCAAAGGAGTGGTACAGGACGTGCTCAACTGTCCTATACCCCCGCAGTGTCTTCTGGTGGTTGAGTGCTAAGCAGCATATATTGATTTGAATAGGTACATCCTTCAACTTTTTGACATTGGTTTTTAATATGCAGTGAAGGAGGAGTCCTAGGTATAACATGATGTGAATTCTTTGCAAGGTGTATTTTTCCAAGAACATGCACAATTTTTGAATACTTGAACTAATCTATTGATATAGGAAGTTTGATTGAATTTGAAGAGGGTTCTGGGGGGCAGCTTGTATCAGCCCCCCATGCCTTGGCAAACAAAATTAATAAAGGTTTAAATGTGTTCACAAGGACTGCATCCCCAACTTTATTTGACAATGCCTTGAATACTTCATTAAAAATTTTAATTTTTAAATATTCAGTTCCTTTTTGAAAATTGGTTTTGACTAGGTTTTTTTCATATTCATTTATGTTTGTAAATGGGAATCTTTGAATGCTTTCATATATATATTCATCAAAGTTTAGCTTGACATCCCTGCAAATTTCATTCATCTCTTTGAAGTTGATATTTGATCCTATTTTGTATGCTTCCCTTAACCACGGCAAGCACCCTGCGGGTGGTAAATATTCCCTATCTTTAGCTTCAATATTTGAAAAATTATTCATATTCTGTTGAATTATTTTATTTATTTGGTTTTTATTTATTTGTTTTACAGGGGCTACCAGTGACAGGTAACCCCCGTAGAACCAACTTGGTATAAAAGCTGCCACTTCTGCAACCTTGTCCCCATTCCTAGGGATAACTAAAATAAATATAAGTAAAACATAAAAAGACTTACTAATTGTTTCCCCTGTGTTCCCCTCAGCCACAGGCGCCACCTCAGCAAACTTCATGAGTGTTGGCTGCTCTTCATTAATTTTCCTGGGCTTAATTTTCCTTATTTTTCTTGCAACTTGTGCTTCCTCTTGATTTTCATTTGATAAAGTTTCTGTATTTTGTGAAGCACTCCTGCTTCTTGCTTGTGTTTTGTTTTCATCTGTTTCCATTTGGTCAGTTTCTTCTTCATTTATGTTTATTTCCTGTAGGATTTCATTTCCTTCAATTAGTTTGATTTTTTTGAGTATTTTTTCTGGTGGTTTTTGCAAATTCCCACAAGTTGTAACTTTCACTTCTAAAATCTAACCGCTTGAGTATTTCCTTTTGAAGATTTAAAATTATTTCCTTGTGTTCTTCATTGACTATTGTTCCCATGCTATTTTTTGCAATTTCCTTTTGCTGGATCAAGGCTCTTCCCTCATTTCCCAGTTGATTTACCACAGTTTCCCTTATGTTGTATTCAAGCTCAACAACCTTTTGGAGGGCTGACTCTAATTTTTTATTAAGTTATAGATATTTGACATTTTGTTTGAATTACTTCAAAAAACTGGTTTTTATAGTGCTACCTTCAATGCATGAAAATTTTTAATCATCAATTAATAAATTAAAGACCATAAATGTAAATATTGCATTAGAATATTGCAATTAGATGTCAACTCTTTATATTTTGATCTTATGTGCATAACTCAATGCATTTTGTTTAATAAGATCCATTGTAAACTTGGCCTTTTCCATTATAATTTAATGAAATGGACTGTGTTTATATTAGAGAGCCATTAACACTTAGTACAAATATTGATACATGGTGCATTTTAAAGCCTGTATATTTACCTATTGATAATAATTATGTAAACTTTTCAGTTGGATTTTGCAAGGTAATAATAATGTAATGTGTTAATAAATGACTGTTTATTATCATTAATTGGCTGATTTTCTTTGCTGTGGTGATTGTACATTTTCTGATATTTACGCACTAGTATCCAATTGGTTGGTTTCACGTCCAATTGCACAGGCAATAGAAAATCAGCCAATTAATGACAATAAACAGTAATTTATTAACACATTACATTATTATTACCTCACAAAATCCAACTGAAAAGTTTACAGAATTATTACCAATAGGTAAATATGCAGACTGAAAATTTACAATGTATCAATATTATATTAAGCATTAATGGCTCTCTAATATAAACACAGTTCATTTCAATAAATTACAATAAAAAAGGCCTCATTTAAAATGAATTTTATTAAACAAAATGAATTGGTTATGCATATAATATCAAAATATCAGGAGTTGACGTCTAATTGCAATATTCTAATGCAATATTGACATTTATGGTCTTTAATTTATTAATTATAATGAAAAATACTTATGGAAATAATTATATGTTTCCACATCAAATGTACAACATTCTTTAAATATGGGGAATGCTAACAATGTAAAAAAGTATATTATTAATTATGAACTGAAAGAATAAAATCAATTTTAATAAGTTGGCACAAAGAAAAACTTTATTTTACTCATCAAAGGACAAGTAGGGGAGGGAATGGGCAGAAAGAACATCACCTTCATCTGCGCCTGTGAAAGGGGCAGCATCAGAGATAGTGGGGGGGATTGGTAGTGGCTTGGGAGTCAGGGTTGGAAGGCGGGTGGCTTGATGGGGGGCTTGGGGAGGCAGGGTTTGTTGACTGGGAAGGAACAACAAGAGCTGATTGCTTCAAATGCTAAACTTTGTCTTTTGTCACATATGCAGGCTTGGTAGAACAGATGGATTGGCATGAGAGGAGGCAGGAGTCCTTTCTGGACTTATCACTATCACTTGCATAGAAAATGACAAGATCTGATAGGTCCTGGACAAGCACGGAAGGGAAAAGCTCATAAACCTTATCAATTTGGGTGCACAGTTCATTGTATATGGCAGGCTTTAAGCGCCTGAGAGCGGTCCCAAAATTATAGAGACATACATCTGCAAGATGCATGTTGGCGTGGTTGATGGGGTAGGACCAACAGGTATGCCCTGCAGCCCTGATTTCTTGGGTTGCCCATTCCTGCTGCTCCATCTTGGCACTCATTACAACTGTGTACATGATGTTTTGGGTAGCCCACTCCTCCGGCATGGTCTTGAGCTCTGTCTGGTAGGCATACCCATCTGCCGTGTTTGATAATGTGGAGTAATGATTGACCCCCAATGGGGAAACTGCCAAAAAAACCCAAAAAATTGATACAGGATTGGCCTTTGCTTGTATACGTCAGACTGGATACGTTTTTCTCCATAGTCTTGAATACTTGCAGATATCTTGGCATACAAAAGGAAGATTATGTCATTACAGGCCCTCATTGCCCTTCCTTTGATAAAATTGATGATTATAGAATCATAGGGGTCAGTGTCCATCAAACTGGGGCCACTGAGAACCTGATTGGATAAGAGTCTGGCGGCAATCACAACTCTGTGCATCCACAAATTCACTGTTCTCTTATTGGTGAAAATGCTGTGGAGTCCCAGTTGGAGACAGACCTGGACCATGAGCATCTGCGGATCAGGCTCCATAATAGCCATAATGAGAGGATGGGCTTTTTCACCTTCAGTTGAATAATGGGCACCAGTTGGTGTGGGCTTGCAGGGTTGCAGCCACAGTAGACTTTGCAAACCCCATTGCAGCCGCAATTTCCCCAAGGGACATAAGCTTCCCTTGCTTTTCAACCATTTCAAGAAAAATATCAGGAGTGATTAGTTTTCTTCTGCGTCTTGCAGGCTGATTGGCTGGGGGAGGGATGTGTTCATCATGGGAACTGGACAATGCCATCTGATTGGCTGTTTTGGGGTCCTGGGCTCTCTGGGTGACCCCATGGCTAAAATGGCTGGTTCCAGATGCCATTGCTGATAAGGGATTTGGGTTGGTAGCTGCCTGTGCATGGTGGGCAAACAGGGCCATGCTGGAAGTTGCAGGAGAAAGAACAGACTCCTGGGTGGGGCTTGCAGAGGGGCCTGTGGTTGGGAGTGGCCATAGACAGAGGCTTCACCATTAAGAGACCCAGTGTAGCCCTGCATGATTTTTTCAAGGCCAGGGAACAGCTTGTTGACTTGGTTGTTATTGAAAGAAGACATAATAAATGTTTATTAAAATTTTAAACTCAAAAAGAGGAGTGTATATTTTAGTCAATTTTATTTTTAAGTATGTTAAGTTGGTGAATATTACAATCAAAATTTTAGCCGTCCTAAACTGAAATAGGGGGATTTTTGAGAATGTCTATGATTCCTAAAAGAATCAGTACAAATCCACTCTAGATCCTTTAACATCCTTTTTGAGACACCCATATATTATATTTATTTCAAATTTCTTGCAATTATGATTTGAAATCTGGTTCTTAGATTTGATAATCCCGCAATTTCAGATTTATTAAGTTTTACATGATGTCTATTATCCGTTTGAAATACAGGAAATCTCAATTTTACATTAGAATCCTGAATTTCTGATTCATGTATCCTGTTTTTTATTGTGTTTTGTCTTTTTTTAGTTGAGTTATCTGCTCAAGAGATTTGAAATCTGCCAATTTAGATAAACCAAAAAAGTCAAATTAAATGGTTGATTTTATTTAATATTTTACTTTTCACTCAGCTGAGTTGCCCACAAAAGTGATTCAGAATTTGGACCAAGGATTTGACAATCCTGCATTTTTACGTTTAGGTTCTGAATTTACAGTATCTCTTTTCTGTAGATTGGGTAGTTTTTTGGTAGTCATCATTTCATTTGATTAATATGCTACAGGATGTAGCATACTATCTGCTCCTTTCCAAAGAAGCACCCCAATCACTGCATAATCTGAGGCAATTGTATTTAGAACAAAGGTTTTTTTTAGGTCAGGAATGTCAAGGAAAGGGGCAGTAGTGAAGCAATTTTCAAGCTCTCAAAGGCTTTGATGCATTATGGGGACCAAGAAAATGGAACTTTATCAGGGACAGGGTGATCTGAGAAACTCTTTTGATGAAATCTTGTCAATAGTTTACTAAACCCAAAAATCTTCTAAAATTCTTCCTGAAAGTGGGCATTATCCAGGAAATCACCATGACATCTTTGTTTTGGGCCATACAGAATCTCCCAGTCTTGACTATTTAACCTAAAAATTGACTTTGGATTTGAAGAACTCACACTTCTTGAGCTTAGCATGCAGTTTGGCTTGCATGAGCTTGATCAGGATCAATTCCAGGTTCAAGAGATGATCCTTATGACTCTAGCTGTAGATCTGGATGTCATCCAAATACACAACACAGAGCTGGTTAAATTATCCTCCTAGGATTTTTTGATCATCCTTTAAAAAATGCTGAGGGCGTTGCCAGAAAAAACATCATTATCAGGTACTCATATAGTCTGTACCTGGGGGCTGAAAGATGTCTTGTACTTACCACCTTCCTTGATTCAGATCTGATCAAAGGCATCCTGCAGCTTAATATTTAGATAGACTTAAGCTCCTGTGAGTATATCACATATGTTGTCATTTTTGGGTATTCTATATATGTTCTTTACAGTAATGCCATTCAGTCTCTGATAAATCACACATGAGCGCATACCTCTGACCTCTTTTCCTAAAAATAGCATTGGGGAAGAGTAGGGGGTTTTGACATGCATATGAATACCTTCATTTTCATATCCTCTAATTACATCTCAAAGGCTATGTATTCTCAATGATTACACCTATATATAGGCTCATGGTGTGACCAGATCCCTGGTAGTAGGTATATGGTGTGGTCATAGATTGAATGATTTTTCAAGTGTGTGGCTTCCTCTTTGTTGAATACATGATTCCATTTCTCCAACAGTGTGAGCAAGATTCCCTTAATAGGTTCCATCTTTGTGGTCTTTATTTCCCTCTTGGTTTGGCTGGTTTGGCTAAATTACAAGGGCACTGTGTCACAGTATTTGGCCTTTCCCAAGGTCACAGTCCATTCTCAGTAGATTAGGATTGACTTGTGTCATTCCAATCAGGCTTTGCCTAGGATCAATGGGTGTGAAAGTTCATACAGAAGAATTCAGGGGGGGGTGTACATATTCCCTTACTAACAATGGAAGCTCTTGGTTGCATTTGTATCCCAGGTCTTTAGAGCTATTCCCAATGGTTACTAGTAGGCAGTTCTTGGTGGATGTTAGCCCCAGCTCTTGTGTTAGGGCAGAGTAAATAAAAATTTCACTGGCTTCAGTATCAATGAAGGATTCCACTTTATGTCATTTCCCTATCTCACTCACAGAAACCTAATAAGCTTTTAAGATTGAACAGGGGTGTTTATTTGGGCTAGGGGCATGGAGGTGGTGTTCTTCTTGGGACGGGCTATGGCCAAATGCCCTGATCTGTGACAGTAAAAACACAACCTGTTGGGGCAGTGGTGGTGCAGTTCCCCAGATGCCATCCCATTTCTGTTTGGTGTCTGTGCTCTGTAGGGACAAGGTGGGGTAGAAGTTGAGCCCTCTTGATTTACACTTAATCCTCTGGATAGGGTAGGAACTCCCTAAGGCTGAGTTTAGATGTGTGGTGCTTCAACAGGCCTTTCATGGCGGAGCTCACACCGCTTCTGAAGATGACAACAGCCATCTCATATTTAAATTGGGATTGGATCTTCAACTTGAGAAGATTGTTGATGCAGCCTTGGCTGGTCTGTGATCCCTGTTTGATTTCTTGCAGGTTAGCCAAAGCAGAGTGCCGTACGTCTTTCCCATTGCCAGCTTCATGAGTTCTATTTAAACTTGATATAGCCCAAGCAGAATTCAGCATCTTTGGCAGTGGCCTTCCCAAACCAGTCCAGGGCATCTCTAGAGAGCATAGCAGCCCTCCTAGGACCTTTTTGATATCATGGGGATAAGAGTTGGTGCTGGCCTGGAAGTGAAAGAAGAGGACAGGTATACCTCTTTAGGCTCTTTCAGAATGATCCTGCCCATCTGGGGCATGCTCACCTTGGTTAGGGTCTAGTTTACTATCACATTTTATACTTGTGATATTGCAGGGTTCTGGGGTTTGGTACTGTGGGTGGTATCTTTTGGTTCCTTGGGGTTCAGGCTCTTTATTAATGAAGAGATAAGGGAGATAGCTGCCCTATGGATGTAATAAATTATTATCACAATAAAAAGCATACAATTAGCCCCAAGAGTTAACAACACCTTAGGGGCCAGGCTACCACAGTTTAGAAGATTACCATGGTTTCTGGGATCTGGGTACCATGTGTAGAACCATCAGCTGCTGGGGCAGGCTAGGCTGGGCCGCTAAAATGGAGAGCAAAGCCCACCAAAGAGTTGGGGCTAAATTGATATGATATGAGAGATAGCACCCCAGCAAGAGCCAGGGACTGGTGGCAGGAACCATAGAATCCACCAAGCCTGTTAGAGCAATATACAATACTCCATTAGCTTAGTGGAGGCAGTTTCATCAGGAATGTAAAATTACTAGTGATTAGGCCTTGGGATGAGCAGTGGAGTAATTATTGCAAGGTAGGCAGGCAGGTAACTATAGGTATCTCTGAATAGCCTAGGTCAGATGGTGTACAGACTCCAACTCTACTTGCCTGTTCCAGTTTTTTGGCTTGGGCTAGAAGATCTTCAAGGAGGATGCTCTATAAATCAAACCCCCTGTGAGACAGGTTTGGTGGATGTTTGATGAAGCTGCTGGACCAAAGGGTGGGCCAGGAGGACAAGATAAATTGGACCAGGGATCTACAAGAAGATCAGATGATGTTATAACAGGTGCAGGAAAACCTTTTGGTGCTGAATGAAAATGATAGAAAACAAGAATCAGATAAGATAACATATGTTTGAACTAAAGATCAACCTTAACTCTATTATCAGGATAGTGACAAGACCTGGCATTGACTTGACTGGGTTCATATAACTGCTTGCTAGACTTCATATTTTGGACAGGGATCTGTAAATTGGATGGCCTAACATCATGAAACTGGGGGAGTCAAGGTGGAATCCAGCCTGGGTAGACAATAACCAGCCAGCTTTGGAGAATAGATGCCAGGATCCTTCTGTTTGCAAGCTTACATATAAGGCCAGGCTGGTTGGCCAGAGGAACAAGGGTTGATATCTGGTACCTGATTCAGCTTTGGATACTCATCATTGGTGAGAGCTTCATAAGATCTGGCCAAACCCCAACAGGCAGCCTACCACTTCAGTGTAAGTGCAGGGGTCAAGCACCATATATTTGGCTTGGATCTTGGCGGCCTCATTTAAAACACCTAAAGTTCATGGGATATTATTAAACCAGCCCTCAGATTTGAGCCAGAAATATGCAAAGGGTAGGCATTGGGTCATTTGGGCAACCAGTCTAGGGGAAGGTGGCTCAGGATTTGAATTGCAAATGTGGTTTTACTTATTTAAAATAATCAAAGTTTTAATCATAAAATTGGCCCAAGATGGCTGTAGACAGAGAAGTAAGTATCATATGGTATATTTCAGGCTTGTCTGGCCTGGATGCAGGAAGTTAAACACATTTACAAGATGTGGGTAAGTGACAAGGGCCCAGTAAAGAAACAGAATAGAGAAGAGATAGGAAGAAGAAGAAAAGAAAGCTAATGTGGGTTGATTTCCTTCAACAATAGTGTTCTAAAAGCATCACATGGGTAAGATTATTTATATAAATGCCCAAAGTAATATATGATTAAAAGAATGGTGAGCTGGACCCTTACCCAGTGGGAGTTGCAGCACTGAGGGGAAATCAAGTCCTGTTCTGGTTGCTGGGAGCCATCTGGGCCAGGAAGGGGGAGGCTTGGCCCTCCAGACAGTATATATGTTCTTCTAGGACAACAACCATCAGAACTCAAAATATCAGAATATGGTATCTTTCATGCCGTTGGTTTCAAAATATCTTTGGGAACTATATTCCAATCTTCACTTAAATGTTTAAAATTGAAATCAGGTTCAGTTTTTACTGGTGTTGAGGGTCTGGATGTACAAGCATTCTGGCTACAACTAACATACTTAACATCCAGCCATTGCCCGATTTGGTGTCCCTCTAATATACCATTTGACATACCAAGAATGATAACCAAGCAATATCACATGACTGTCCAAGTATCCAGTGGCACAAACCCATCCTGCATATAACCAACCCCTAGGTTTGATCCAACTAAATCTCCACCACAGTCAAGCCTATATAAGTCTAAAGTATTATCCAATAAAATATACTTCTCTTCTTTCCTAATTCCATATTTGAAGCTTCCCCAAAAGGTGCTCCTTAACACTGGTAGCAGCTACAGTTTTTTGACCACGCCCATGAAAGAGAAAATGACTGACCAAAGCCTGCCCACCTTTACTCACATACTCAGCCAGGCCACATCCCAGGAGACCTGGAAAACGTACTTCTGTGCCCACAACATTGACAAAGATATACCTAGTGGATGCACTGTATTCAAAGGTCTAGTCATGCCTAAAGCATGCGCCAAGATAATTCAATACAGTCACTCTCTTCAACCACAAACAAATGCACAAACACCTATAACAGATGAAGTTACCAACACCAGATACATTGGTATCAACAAGTTCTTTGGTAAAAACAAAGAAAACATCATTGACTGGCTAGACCACTCAGCCGCTAAACTCCGCTCCAGCCGCATCCCTCATGAGAAATGGGTCTGGGAAGCCAGCAAGCGCCTTTACAAGGCCGCAGCTAACTGGTTTGCCACCTGGATTGGCTCACAAACTGAAAACCAGCTTAAAAACTGGGAAGAATTCAAAGAGGACATCACACACAATTTACGCGTCACCAAATCCCTCCAAGACATTGCAATACAGCTCAGCAATCTTCCTCAGAAGACCACTATCACAGCTTATGCCAATGAATTTGAGGAAATACATGGCAAAATCCAGCGCAAGCTGACAATGTATACATCAGAGCATTATTCATTAAAAAGAATGAAACCCTCTGTTGCTGCCCTCATCCGCCCAGAGGCTAACACCTCCATGCCTGCGCTCATTACAGAAGCCAAGCACACAGAAAAATGCGCAAACATGGAATATGCTGCATGCAATGGCAATTGCTCCTCAAACTTCAATGGCAGAGAAAACTCCAATGACAATAAACGCCAAATACCAATCATAGCAACGACAACTCCAATTGCAACAATGGCAATTGCAGCCAAAGCGCAAACTGCTCCCGTCCCAAGAAAGAGGACACCACCAAAGTTAACAATGCTGAAATAGCAACCCGCTATGAATCTGACCCCACATTCTCTGACCTCAAAGGTCTTGAAACAGAGGAACAGGGAAAAGAGGAAGGGGAACAGGCTTAAGTGCCCCTGTCTCCCCCCAACTTGACAAGAAATTTACCAAGGCACGAACCTTGCTGCTCGCATCCCACTTGTCCCGCAATCCTCCATTTTTATGAATGTAAAAAACAAAGATTGCTCACAACTTCTTGTCTACCCATGCACTTACTAATCACACACATAAAATTTTATTTGACTCTGATGCACAACACACTATGGTTAGCAAACCTTTTGTAACCAAATACAAAATACCAGTTGTCAAATCCAACTTCAAATACGCCAGGATGGCAGACAAATCAAAGGTTCTACTTGAAGGCAAAACAACTCCCTTCAAAATTGACCTTCAAGGCATACAAACGTCCATCAAAGGACTTTTCAATACAACATAAACTATGACATTGTAGCAGGCATAGACTGGTTCACCCAAGTGAACCCCAGCGTATATTGGAAAACAAAAACCATGAACATCAAACGCAACGGAGTCAATTTGAACATCCTCAAAGAACCCAATGACCTCATTCTAAGAGACACAGTATTTGTCCAGGTCATAAACAAAGATGACTCAGAACATCTAACCAAAGATATTACCCTCTATATAATGATGTACACTGAATTCAATAACATGCAAACAATCAAGATCCAATGCCCAGAGCTTGCAGCACTCCTAAATGAATACACCCATGTATTCAAGGAAGAACTAACTAAGCTACCCCCCAAACGAGAGGTCAAACATGGCATTGACCTATGTAAAGCCATGCCCAAACCTGCACCCCTCTACAGACTCTCTCCCACGGAGACCCAAACCCTCAAAACACAAATTGCTGACAATCTAGAAAAAGGATTCATTTGCCCATCTGAATCCCCATGGGGGCAGCAGTGTTCTTTGTAAAGAAAAAGAAATGCACTCTGCGTCTAGTAACTGACTACAGAGCACTAAATGCAAGCACAGTAAAGAATAAATACCCTCTTTCACTTATAGAGGATCTGTTTTCAAGACTCTCAGGAGCCAAATTTTCTCCAAAATTGACCTCACCTCAGGTTACAACCAGGTTGAAGTAAAGGAAAAGGACATACCAAAAACTGTGTTCTGTACACAATTTGGTTCCTTTGAGTGTAGAGTAATGAGCTTTGGGATGAACAACACTCCCACAACGTTTGTCACCATGATAAACCAAGCGCTGAATGACCTCTCAAACACATTATGCTACCTTGACAATATCATCATATTCTCAAAAACAAAAGAGGAACACCTCATGCATGTCTGCAAGACACTTGATTGACTTGCAAAGCACAAAATTTACGCAAAACCAAGTAAGTGCCAATTTATGGAAAAGAAACTCCTGTTCTTGGGCCACATTGTCTCTGACGGTGGCATCAAAGCAGATCAAGATAAAATAAAAGCCATAAATAACATGCAACACCCCACCTCTTTTAAACAAGTTAGATGCTTTCTTGGTATGATAGCTTACCTAAGGAAATACATCAAAGACTACAGGAAACTAACCATACCAATCAATGACTTAACAAAGAGTAATGCCAAAAAGAAATTCATCTGGACACCAGAATGTGACAAGAATTTCCAATTATTAAAACAAGCTTTGATTGAAGCACCAATCTTGCAATACCCTAATAATAACGGGTGCTATGAGCTTGAGTCATATGCTAGTGAAACTGTCAGGGAACCAACCCTGATTGGCCGGCTTGCTAGCGTTTGGGAACTGGAAGGTTGCAGACTGGGTGGGCAGGGCCCACCAAAGGATTGTTGCTAAATTAATGAGGTAGGACACTGACTTGCCCACCCACAGCCACAGACCGGCAGTGGGGGAAATAGTATCTATTACTCCCGTGAGAGTAATATATACAGTTCCAAAAAGCTTGTTGGTATGGTTCAGTGGGAGCTTGGCAGTGGAGGCAGGCATTGGTTTGGGGGTGACAGGTGGTTCCATGTCCATTTGGTAGGCAGGAAGGAAGTTGTATTTATCTATGAACAGGCAGGGCTTGGTTGTACCAAGGGCCTTCTTGGTTGTATCTGGTTAACTCTGTAGTTCTGGCCAAGGGATCCTGGGCTAGTATGTTGTTGGCAATGTAGTCCTTGTACTCAGGCTTTAAGGGGTACTCTGTGAAATAGACAGGACCAAAGGGAGCACCTGGCAGGGGGTACATAGCTGGCAAGCTGGTAGAGGGGTCAGATGATCTTTGAGTTAACTGGCAGATGACAAGAATAAAATATGGCAATGATTGGGGAAACCAATATCTCATAACCTTTATTTAAAAATGACAATGGGGGTTGATCTTGGACTGACAGGTATTTATACCACACTGCCATTCTTCACTACCTGGTCAGGTTTTCTGGGCTTGGGCAGGTTGGCATCAGGGGTCTCAGATGGCAGTATGGCGCTTGGCACTGGCGGTTTGCCACTGGCCACTTCAGGATGAGAAGACTTTTAATCCTTCTGTTTGTTGATTTGGGTATTGGGTGTCTCTTTGGGTTCTGTGGGGTTCCTGTCCACTAGTCCCCAAGTGTGTCCTGGATTGTAGCCAGGGACCGGTTGAAAGGGGTTATCATTCTCTAGTAAGTGGAAATGTATCTCAGAAATATGTATAGGGGTTGAAGTGGGCTTTTATTCACTCTCAGAAGGAAGATCTCTTTAGAAGCCTTCTGGTATATGGCCTGGGGATTAAGGAAATAATATGGATTTGCCAATACTTGGAGTCCTCCAACAATATCTTGGACCCCTTTTACTTGGTCTTTGGCTCCTGCTTCTTAGTCTTGGGCTCCTGCACTTTGGTCTTGTGCTCCTGCACCTTGGTCTTGGGCTCTTGTGTTCCCATCTTGGGCTCCTGCGGTCTGTTCCTAGCTCTGGCTCCCTACTCTTGATCCTTTGCTCCTTCTGTAGCTCTTGTGGCCTTTGTAATCCACTTCATCCAATCCCTGAAGAGTCTCAGATAGCTCCCCCTTTTTTAGCCCCTTGTTTTAGACCAAAAACCTCTCTTAGAACTCTGGTTCTTCAAAACTTAAATTATCCTGTTTTTCTTCTTCTATAATATATTAAACCTTTAAACTTACTTCAGCCAATGAAAGCCCTGAATTTTCTTCTTCTGCTCCTCATTTTTTAGGCTTCAACTCTTAAGTTAAAGCCCTTAAAACACTGATCAAATAGACTCCAGCTTGCAGCCAATCACACACCTCAATTCAACAGTTTTGCCAAAAAGGTTTCCCCAGATGACCTGTCCTTGACACTGGTTTGAACTTGAAGCTGTTTTGCTCTGGTTAAACAACTGCTCTGTGTTTCAAATGGTTTTGCTGATATTCCCGTCATGTTTCCCTGGCTAATCTTGAGCGCTTCCACATATGTTTTACTTAGGCAAATTTTGACCCCTCAATTTTTCAATGTTTCTCTGTGTTTCTTTCAACGTTTTGCAACCTTGAACCTGCTTGTGGCTTGTCCTTTTGCCTTTCCTAGTTGTTCTGGCAAAATTTGCTCTTTTGCCCTCATAGTTTCTCTCTTCCATTTCCAGCTTCTTTCCAGCTCCCTTCTTCTCTAATCCTTCTTTTTAAATAACTTTATAGTTATAACACACTATATGTTATTTTTTCTTCTCTTTCTTTTTTATTATATGATTTTTAATCCTTTTAATCATAATCAGGCAGTATTTAATTATTCTTTAACTTCTTATTTTTTATCTAAATTTCCTCTCAAAAGTCACTAAAGCCAGCTCTTCCAGCCTCTGCATATAGTCTGGCTAGTTTATCCTCTCAGCTCTTCAGTCCTTCAGCACCAACTTCTGGTCCTTTGGCCATCCTGGTTTATGATCAGCTAGTCCTGCATCATAATATTCTTGTCCTTCAACTTTTCCTCAACCAGTTCCTCCACCAATCCTCACTAGGAACCTCCTTTGTTCCTCCTACACACTGAACCACATTGGTTCCCACAATTCAATATGAGTTAACAGTCCATCAACTAGCCTTCACTGTGACCAAACAGTCCCTCCTGCTAGTTTTCTCTGTTAATTCTGTGAACCACCTCAGTTCTTTATCTCAGTCCCCATTACCAGAACTTGTAGACCCAGGCATGAGTCTACATTGAACTGGCGTTTGACTGGGCCCTTGCATGTGGCAAATTACTTAGGCCATTCAATCATAGATCAATGTCTATGCTTTATCTTTACTCACTCAGGGGATTAAATCTGGGCTTTCAGTCAGAGAGTAATCAGCTCTACTTCCCAGAGGCCTGATCACACCAAATTCTGCAGCTTACTTCCCCAAGCAAGCCGTCTTGGTGACACCTCTGAGAAAATCTACACCCTCCAATGCTCACCTTGGGTTTCCCCAAAGTTCCCATAGGGGCATAAATGAGGACACCCTACCAGTCTGTTAGGTAGGGTGCTTGCTCACAGACCTCCTGTAAGCTTATTAGGGTACGTAGAGCTCTCAAAGCTCTTCCCCTCCCTGGCAGCCCACGTTACCTGCCAGGGGTCCAAAACCTACTCCCCCCAGACAGACAAAGTTCCCTGCTTGCTATTTCAGTCTTTACCCTTCCGCAGCCACAGTTTCCTGCGGGGTGAAGCAATATAGCCCCAAGCAGCCAATTCCTTCTACTGGGTGGAGACAACATCTGCCCCTGGTAGTCCTATGAGACCTACCAGGCAGGCCTTGTTTATTCTAGTAGACCATGTTACCTACTAGGCTCACCTTCAACAAACAACCAAACTTTTGCTTGGCCAACAATAGCCCTGCCTGCAAAACCACCAAACATGTGGATCATCACAGGTTTGGTGCCTCCCCTGGGACTTTGGGGGAGTTTGGAATAACCTTCATGGAGAAACTTGTGTATTTCACCAAGCAAACTGCCGGTGTCAGGAGTTGGCACCTCAGGAAATTCTCGGCATCTTGCACTGGCGGTTTGCTTACAGAATTCTGCAAGACAGCTAAGGGTTTGGGTCCTGGCTGGCTGGTAACAAATTTATCAATCAGTAGTGGGTTATTGGGTTCCCAGCCCATGGGTATGGCGGTCCACAAAGGGTTTTGTCCAGGATTTGACTCTGGTTCCGTATTTTGAGATTTAGTAACATCCAAATTGTCATTCCTGACAGACACCACCATTAGCACAGTACTGCGCATCCACCAGCCAGGGCAGCAAGACTTACTGCCAGTATGTTACAAAAGCAGAAAACTGACCAACACTGAGCAGAGATACCCAATACACAATAAGAAATTGCTAGCAATATATCACACATGCAAGAAATGGAGATGTTATCTAGAAAGACATTTAAACGTCTGAGTACTAACTGACCATAAATCCTTAATATATTTCAAAACTCAGAACGCACTTGCACGGCAACAAGCCAAATGGATGTCCCTGCTGGAGCAGATTAATTTGGACATCCAATACAAAAAAGGGCAGAGCTGGTCATGGCTGATGCTCTCTCTAGACTACTGTAAATTCAGAACCTGAACATAAAAATACGGGATTGTCAAATCCTTGGTCCAAATTTTGAATCACTTTTGCGGGCAACTCAGCTGAGTGAAAAATAAAATATTTAATAAAATCAAACATTTAATTTGACTTTTTTGATTTATTTAAATTGGCAAATTTTGAATCTCTTGAGCAGATAACTCAACTAACAAAAGACAAAACCCAGCAAACAAATGCAGAATACATGAATCAGAAATGCAGGATTCTAATGTACAATTTGAGATTTCCTGTATTTCAAACAAATCATAGACATCATGTAAAACTTAAAGGATCTGAAATTGCGGGATTGTCAAATCCAAGAACCAAGTTTCAAATCATAATTGCAAGGAATTTGAAATAAATATAATTTATGGGTGATCAAAAAGATGCCAAAGGATCTAGAGTGGATTTGTACTGATTCTTTTAGGAATCATAGGCATTCTCAAAAATCACCCTATTCCAATTTAGGACGGCTAAAATTTAGATCATAATATTCACAAAATTAACATATATAACAATAAAATTGACTAAAATATACACTCCTCTTTTTGAGTTTAAAATTTTAATAAGCATTTATTATGTCTTCTTTCAATAACAAACAAGTCAACAAGCTGTTCCCTGGCCTTGAAAAAATCATGCAGGGCTACACTGGGTCTCTTAATGGTGAAGCCTCTGTCTATGGCCACTCCCAACCACAGGCCCCTCTGCAAGCCCCACCCAGGAGTCTGTTCTTTCTCCTGCAACTTCCAGCATGGCCCTGTTTGCCCACCATGCACAGGCAGCTACCAACCCAAATCCCTTATCAGCAATGGCATCTGGAACCAGCCATTTTAGCCATGGGGTCACCCAGAGAGCCCAGGACCCCAAAACAGCCAATCAGATGGCATTGATCAGTTCCCATGATGAACACATCCCTCCCTCAGCCAATCAGCCTGCAAGACGCAGAAAAAACTAATCACTCCGGAGATTGTTCTTGAAATGGTTGAAAAGCAAGGGAAGCTTATATTCCTTGGGGAAATTGCGGCTGCAATGAGGTTTGCAAAGTCTACTGTGGCTGCAACCCTGCGAGCCCAGGCCAACTGTGGCCCCCTACCAAGAAGACCCCAACTGGCGCCTGTACTTCAACCAAAGGTGACACAGCCCATCTCCTTATGATAGCCATTATGGAACGTGACCTGTGGATGCCCCTGGTCCAGGTACGTCTCCAGTTGGGACTCCACAGCATCTTCACCAACAAAATAACAGTGAATTTGTGGATGCACAGAGTTGTGGTTGCTGCTAGAATCTTATCCAATCAGGTTCTCAGTGGCCCCAGTTTGATGGACACTGACCCCTATGATTCTATAATCATCAATTTTATCAAAGAAAGGGCAATGAGGGCCTGTAATGAAGTAATCTTCCTGTTGTATGCTAAGATATCTGCAAGTATCCAAGACTTTGGAGAGAAGTGTATCCAGTCTGACGTGTACAAGTGCGGCCCAATATTGTATCAGTTTGTTGGGGTTTCATTGGCAGTTTCCCCGTTGGGGGTCAATCATTACTCCACGTTGTCAAACACGGCAGATGGGTATGCCTACCAGAAAGAGCTCAAGGCCATGCTGGAGGAGTGGGCCACACAAAACACTTTGCACACAGTTGTACTTAGTGCAGAGATGGAGCAGCAGGAATGGGCTACCCAAGAAGTCAGGGCTGTGGGGCATATCTGCTGGTCCTACCCCATCAACTACGCCAACATGCATCTTGCAGATGTATGTCTCTAAAATTTTGGTTCCACCCTCAGGCGCTTAAAGCCTGCCACCTACAACAAACTATGCACTCAAATTGATAAGGGGTATGAGCTTTTCCCTTCCGCTTCTGTCCAGGACTTATTTGATCTCATCATCTTCTATGCAAGTGATAGTGATAAGTCCAGAAAGGACTCCTGCCTCCTCTCATGCCAATCCATCTGTTTCACCAAGCCTGCATATGTGACAGAAGACAAATTTGAGCAATTGAAGCAATCAGCTCTTGCTGCTCCTTCCCAGTCAACAAACCCTGCCTCCCCAACCCCCCCATCAAGCCACCTGCCTTCCAACCCTGACTCCCAAGCCACTAACAATCCCCCCACTATCTCTGATGCCATCCCTCTCACAGGCGCAGATGAAGGCAATGTTTATTCCGCCCATTCCCTCCCCTTCCTGTCCTTTGATTAGTAAATAAATCTTTTCTTTGTGACAACTTATTAAAATTGATATCTCTCTTTTTCAATTCATAATTAATAATATTTCCTTTTACATTGTCAACATTTCTCATAATTAGTACAATGTTGTACATTTTACAAATAGCTTAAAATTATGAGCATACATTTTTTTCATCATCATTAATAAATTAAAGACAATAAACGTAAATATTACATTAGAATATTGCAGTTAGACGTCAACTCTTGATATTTTGATATTATGTGCATAACTCAATGCATTTTATTTAATAAAATCCATTGATAACTTGGCCTTTTCCATTATAATTTAATGAAATGGACTGTGTTTATATTAGAGAGCCATTAACGCTTAGTAAAAATATTGAAAATTAGTGCATTTTATAGCCTGTATATTTACCTATTGGTAATAATTCTGTAAACTTTTTAGTTGGATTTTGCGAGGTAATAATAATGTAATGTGTTAATAGAATACTGTTTATTGTCATTAATTGGCTGATTCTCTTTGCTGTGGCAATTGTGCATTTTCTGATATTTACACACTAGTATCCAATTGATTGGCTTCACATCCAATTGCACAGATGATAGGAAAACAAGCTGCCATCCCAAGACTGGATGTGGTCAGGATGGCAGCTTGTTTTCCTATTGCCTGTGCAATTGGATGTGAAGCCAACCAATTGGATACTAGTGCGTAAATATCAGAAAATGCACAATTTCCACAGCAAAGAAAATCAGCCAATTAATGACAATAAACAGTATTCTACTAACACATTACATTATTATTACCTCGCAAAATCCAACTAAAAAGTTTACAGAATTATTACCAATAGGTAAATATACAGGCTGTGAAATGCACTAATTTTCAATATTTTTACTAAGCGTTAATGGCTCTCTAATATAAACACAGTCCATTTCATTAAATTATAATGGAAAAGGCCAAGTTTATAATAGATTTTATTAAACAAAATACATTGAGTTATGCACATAATATCAAAATATCAAGAGTTGACGTCTAACTGCAACATTCTAATGCAATAATTACGTTCATTGTCTTTAATTTATTAATGATGGTGAAAATTACGTATGCGTTGAAGATAGTGGTATAAAAACCAGTTTTTTGATGGAATTCAAACAAAATGTCAACAATCTATAACTTGATCATTAAATTAGAAGCACACCTGCAAAAGGTTGTTGAAATAGAAAGAAATATCAGGGAAATAGTGACAGGAAAGCTGGGTAACAAAGGCCAGCCACTAATCCAGTCAAAAGAAGATGCTCTGGATAAATTGAGAAATATTATAGATTAAAAGAACAAAGAAGCATTACTTAATCTACAGGGAACAATTTTATCAAGTCTGAAGTTCAACAACACAGCCTACAATTTGCGGGATTTCTGGAAGGGGGCCAAAGAAAACAATAAGATGAAACTAATTGAAGGAACAGAAATTCAAAAGGAAATATACAAATGAAGAGGAAAACAATCAAATGGAAACAGATGAAAATGAAACACAATCAAGAAGCAGAAGCGGTTCAAGAAATACAGAAGCTTTATCAAATGAAAACCAAGAAGAAACACAAGTTGCAAGAAAAATAAGAAAAATTCAGCCTAGAAAATTTAATGAAGAGCATCCAATGCTCATGAAGTTTGCCAAAGTGGCGCCTGTGGCTTAGGGGGCCACAGAGAAAACAATTAGTAAGTCTTTTTATGTTTTACTTATATTTATTTTAGTCATCACCAGGAATGGGGATGAGGTTGCAGAAGTGGCGGCTTATACGCCAAGTTGGTTTTATGGGGGTTACCAGTCACTGGTGGCAGCTGTAAAACAAATAAATAAATAAATAAAAACCAAATAAATAAAATAAAAAAATTCAACAGAATATGAATAATTTTTTTAATATTGAAGCTCAAGATAGGGAATATTCACCACCTGCGGGGTGCTTGCCATGGATAAGGGAAGCATATGAACTAGGATCAAATATCAAAATCAAAGAAATGAATGAAATTTGCGGGGATATCAAACTGAACTTTGATGAATACATATATGAAAGCATTCAAATATTCCCCTTCACAAACATCAACAAATATGAAAAGAATTTAATAAAACTGACTTTCAAATAAGAAATTAATATTTGAAATCTGCAATTTTTAATGAAGTTTTTCAGGCACTATCAAATAAAGTTGGGGATGCGGTCCTCGTGAATAATTTTAAACCTTTATTTATATTGTTTGCCAAGGCCTGGGGGGCTGATTCAAGTTGGGCGCCCCCCGGAACCCTCTTCAAGTTCAACCAAACATCCTATATTAATAGGTTAGTTCAAACTTTCAAAAAATTATGCATGTTCTCAGAAAAGTATACCTTGCAGAGAATCCACATTGTGGTATACCTGGGAATCCTCCTACACTGCATATTAAAAACCAATGTCAAAAAGTTGGAAGATGTACCTATACAAATTGATATATGCCGTGTAGCCCTCAACCGCCAAAAGACACCACGGGGATATAGGACATTCAAGCACGTCCTGTATGACTCCTTTGCATTGGCAATGCTATACGGGTACTATGTGCCCCCCCCCCCAAAAAAAAAACCTACTAGTTGATTCCCTCACCTGCCTGCCTTTTATCAAACAATCAACAACCACCGGGGTACAGGGTGCCACCCCTCTAGCAATTGCATCCAGGATTATCCACCACATACAGAAGAGTATGTGGATCCAATTAGATGCATTAGCTGAAATTTTAATTTCAGGGTGTAATTCCCCGGAATAATCACATTCTCTTTGCAATTAGCATCCCCCAATAAATATTTTCCCCTTGCAAATTATTTTTTTTTACTTTTTATATTTTAATACTAAATTTTATTTACTGAAATATGTACTATTAAAATTTTACTATAAAATTTTTAATATTAAATATTTAAATATTAAAAAATTTAGTATCTAAAAATTACTATTAAAATTTTAATAATACATATTACAATATTAAAATTTTTAATATCAAATATTTCAATATTGAATAGATCACAATTTAAGAAATTGTTACATTTTGATTATTTAAACTTTAATATTTAACTTTTAAGATTTATAATTATATATTTACTTTTAATATTTTAATTTATTTTTAAATTTTACTATGTAAATTATAATATTAATATATCTAAATATATTACAAGACATTAGTTAAAGTTGTGACCACGTCAAATATTAAAAATGAGTTAAAAATGTTTTTATTTATTAGCTTGTTGAGTACAGGTTTATTTATCACATAGATAAACATTGAGAATCAAATTTTTCTGCATCATGAGGCCCGCTCCACTATTGTTCTAAACAAATGATTGTTTAGAACTCGAATTACCTTTCCCTCATAATGTGATTTGGTAAACATATTTGATATACTTGACCTGCGTCCTAAGTACTAATTAGTAAGCAATACATTAAAATCATTGGTGGTTGTGTTGTGTGGCTATAGTGGCACTGAAATAACAAGGATTAGATGATGACATGCAAGGTCCAATTTGTGGCTTAAAAAAGCCAAAGTACCATCAACAATTTACAATTATTTAAATAAACTAATTTATTTCTGTCTTTTTTTAATTTATATATTTGTTAGTGCAAAAGCCAATAATATTCAGTGCATTATAATAAAAATATTTATCCTCATACCTAGTATAATTAATTTTACTTACCTTTTCTACATATTCTTATATGTCTATAATACATTCAAACGTCACATTATTATATATAAATAATAATTATTGAGTCCTAATAAAGACAAACTAAATAGAAATTAAAACTAAATAAAACCCAGAGCGCCTATTTATCTGATTGGCTTGGAGGCCAGGGCTTTTGGGAGGAAGGATTCTGAGTGCACATAGAAAGCCACCACCACATTAGGTGGCATTGCAAATTGGCTGATCTCAAGAATGTTGAAGAGATCCTTGGTGACCTGAGGGAGGCCTTGTTTCATCTTATTCTTGATCCAACCAAACACCACCTTGATTGGATTCAGAAATGGAGAATAAGGCAGAAGGAAGAGGAGTCTCACTGGGCAGTCTGCAAGGCGGTGGCTGGCAGAATGGCTGTTTTTGTTGATGGGGGAGAACTTGGACACAACCAGATCCACTTTGTGGAGCCTGACATTATCAAGCACAACAATGTTGGTTGTGTTGCTGTAATTTATTCAAAGGTACTCCTTGACGGCTCAGAGAAAATTGAGAAAGGTCCTGCTGTTATGGGAGCCTTTAATTATCTGATACTGGTCCAACCTGCAAGAACCAAGAAGCGCAACCATGGAATAGGTCTGGGAACGGACAGCTGCGCAATGGGCTACGCCGTCCTTGGACCCCTTCTCAACCCACCCATGCCTAGACCTGAGTGAGGAGGAAAACAATGATTCATTGATATAGAAGAACTGGACATTCCCAGTCTCTTTTAGTGCCAGATATATCTTGGCATAAATGCGTCAATCCTTGATGGTCTTTTTACTGTTCCATTTGTATGAAAAACTCCAAGCACCTTCCATGAGTAGCTCAAATCACACATTGCTTTGTAAACAAGGGTTTTAGAAACAGAAATCCTGAACTCTGTGGCGAGCATTGATTGGACAGCAAGTGTGTCCAGATGGCAATCCTTGGCTACCCACTGCTTGATTGCATCAATATGAACGGGCTGAAGGAGTTTGGGCTGCCGCTTAGCCTTGGTGGATTCAGCAATTTGCCCAGTGTTGCCATACTTGGTGTTGATGTTGGCAATATATCTGGCTGTGACACCAAATTGGGACGCAATATCCCAAACCAATATTCCCCCGTTCAAGCAGTTGAGGAGAGCTTCATGCTCACTATTTGTCAACTGAGCCGGCCCTTGGCAGGTATCACGGCATCCTGACTACCAGGCTCAACACAGGGGATGGTGACCTTTGTGTAGAAGGTGGGATCACGCTTGCTTGCAGTGGTGCTGTTAATGGTTGAATACACAATAGGCGCAGATGGTTCCTCAGTTGTGGCCAATGGCTGATAGGAGGTGTCAAAGACGCAGGGGCAAGAAGTATCAACTCTTGGGTCAAGAGTGCAGGGCCAGGTGAAAACTGGGTATACAGTGGAGGTGTAAGTAACCTCAGTGTTCCCGGTGACCCTGGTGTAGGAGACTTTGGTAGCAGGCCTTGAAAGTGGCTTCTGTCTGGGATTCAAGCTGGTAGTTCTGGCTTGGGATGCAGGAGATGGTTGGCTGTCAATGACACCTTGGGAGGCCTGTGTATTGGCATGACTCCCCTCAAGTTGGGTTCTGGGTCTGTTATTGTACCCTCTGGGACGCCCTCGTGGGCAGGCTGCCCCGCAGGCTGGTGCAGGAGCAGGTTGAGAACGCAATTGATGGTCCATAAAAATAAAATAAAAAATATATTTTAGATTAAATATGTATTTATTTGGAGTTATTGGTTTAGTTGTGGGTAGTTGTTTTCTCTTGATTTAGCCTTGAATAATAGCAGAGTTTCTATATCCGTGATTTGAAGTGAATAATATTGTATACTTTCTGGGTTTGGATGATTTTAAAGTTTAATAACTTTTTATGTCTAATTATGGTTATTGAGATTGAATTTTTATTTTTATTTTAGTTGTGGTGGAGCTTCTTTATTTGGGTTGGTGTTTCCTAGTGTGCTTAGTGTACATTAAACTTGGATTCCAGTTCCTGCAATTAATATCTGAGTTTACTAGTGGCATTCAAAAGTGATTTGAAATTTTGTTCTTGGATTTGACAATCCCACAATTTCAAAAAACATAGTAAACTTAATGAAAATGGCTGATGAATTTGAACGCTTCAAATCTGATTCCAGTTAATTTATTTTGCCCATTGAAAATATGCAGTTGACTTGAACTTTGCAAAGTGTCTTTGAGTTCCCAAAATTTCAAATATTCAAATAACTACTCAAAAAAATTAATTTAATTAAAAAAGGTCATCCCACAAAAGTGATTTGAAATTTGGACCAAGGATTTGACAATCCTGCATTTTTGTGTTCAGGTTCTGAATTTACAGTAAGTCAGCCTAGAGAGGATCACCCTGACCACCTGGACCCTGACTGGCCAAACCTGTACAACACTGAGTATAAAACCAAAGGGAAAGACCCCTCAACACATCAACTGACCCACCATACTATAGTAAGGAATGAAAAGCACTTCCATGTATCAAATGGCACTGTATACTGAATCATTAACAACAAACATGTCCCGTACATCCCACTTGCACAAAGAGTTGACACCATATTAAGACATCACTACCTACTAGGATATACAAAGGCTAACAACCTATACCTCACACTAAAAGAGATAGTATGGTGGCTAAACTCAAACAGGATATAGTTGATGTTCTGAAAAAGTGCACAGTGTGCGAGAAAAACACCAGTACAAAGGCTCTCCAGCCAACAGTCAACCCAGTACCAGACCCTGAACCATTCAAGGTTTGGGGGCTAGACGTAGTGGGCCCCTTCCCAGAAACAAAAACAAACCAACATTTCTTAATTGTAGCTATCAACTTTGCCACACACTGGCCCATCTGTTGGGCAAAAAAGGACCACAAAGCAGAAACTATCAATTGTTTCATTCACAAAGCAATCATAGCCAGCTACGGCACTCCAGACTACATCATAACTGATGGAGCAGCCGAGCTATCAGGTCACATAGTAAACAACAACTTAAAATCCAAAAACATTAAAAATTCCACACCCTCTCCATACAGGCCACAGGCCAACGGCAGAGTGGAACACCTCAACAGCAGCCTTATCAGGACTCTTGAGAAAATAATGGATGGCAAAGCCAAAGACACATGGCCACTATACGTGAAACATGCATTACTAGTATCCCAATTCTGCACCAATCAAGGAACAGGCTATTCACCGTTTGAGCTAACCTACAGATACAAACCATAAATAATTACCTGCAACAAGCAGCCATATATAAAGATCCCCCCGTGGAAATCCCCCACAGTAGAACAAGTACCAAATCTACAACACATACGCCTCAAAGCTAAAATAGCAGAAATAAAGAGGCTCAAAACACAAAAGGTAACCTCCACAGAGGAACCACTTCCCATCAACTCCCCCATCTGGGTTCTAGCTGGCAACAGAAAGAAACTAGACTCAGTACACCAGGGACCAGGAAGAATCATCAAGTACAGACCAGATCACAACACTTATCTAGTAAAATTCCAAGGTACCAAAACCCCAATTTTCAAGAAATATCACAGAACCTGTCTCTGCCTCAGTAAAGGAGAACACTCAACCAGACTGGTTCCAACTAGTAAATAGCTCCAGGAGCATCAGGAGGCAGCCGTAAAAACAAAGCCCCTTCTGATGCACCAGAGTAACCCCTTAAGGGGGGACGTTGAGGGTCTTGATGTAAAAGCATTCTGGCTACCGCCAACTTACTTAACATCCAGACATTGCCTGATTTGGTGCTCCTCCAATATACCGTTTGACATACCAAGAATGGTAACCAAGCAATATCACATGACTGTCCAAGTATCCAGTGGCTCAAACCCATCCCGCACATGACCAACCCCTAGGTTTGATCCAACTAAATCTCTGCCACAGTCAAGCATATATAAGTCTTAAGTATTATCCAATAAAATATACTTCTCTTCTTTTCTAATTCCATATTTAAAGCTTCCCCAAAAGGTGCTCCTTAGCACTGGCAATACTGATAATTTAAGCCCAACAAAAGAACCCTTGAATAATAAGATCCATAAATAAATTGGGGATCCTTGGCACAGAGGATCTCAAATTCTGGCTGTTATGGTTAGGAAGACCAGGCTTAATTAGAAGATCCAGGGAAATCCCTTGTGGGAGAAATCCCTTCCTCATTAAGACACTGGGAAAAGAGGATGAAAGGGAGCTCTGGGGTTCTCCAAGACTATACAGAAATATTTTTTGCTCTCTAGGTTTCTTGTTTTTATTAAGCTTCATAGTACAAAAAGGGCATCCACAATTCCTCAGCCATCTGGGAATAGAAAGGCTGAGTTTATAGCCCTTAGGTCAATAGGGAGATAGCACTGATGTGCATATGACTGCTGGGTAGCACCTGGCATAAAGAAGTTTCCCTATTAGGGACCAGGGGTGGGTGTAAGGGCCAACTTTGCATTCATGGATCTGAATCCAACCTTGGATCTTCCTACAGCTTTGGGAGGAGGGATGATTGTTTGACATCCAAATGTGATATACCTGGCTATGCTGCTGAAATTGATGCTTTATCAGGACTTGATATGGCTTGCTTCTCAGGTCCCAAGGAAGGGGTGCTGGGAGGAGTGTCAGGAAAGGGGACTGGTTTTCATCTTGCTCCCTGATATCCTACTGGTGGCAGGTGTCTAGCGGAAAGTGGTGGGGATTCAGAAGTGTATCACTTATCCTCTGCACTTCTGAAAGGTGGTTTGACCCAAGGGCGAGTAGGGGTTTGGGAATGGTAAGGGTCAAGAGGATCTAGCTCTGTCAGGAACAGTTCTAGTTTAATGCTGGGTTTAGACCAACCCATTCATTGGCTTGGCCTGGGAGTCTGTAGGGTGAGTTCTGCATCATATAAACAAGTCACATGATGTTGGTTTGAGATAGTTTATCTATGAACTTGGTTATCTCTTTTAGGTGGCTTGGGATATGTGAGGGTGAGTTCTGCATCATATATACAAGTCACATGATGTTGGTTTGAGATAGTTTATCTATGAACTTGGTTATCTCTTTTAGATGTCTTGGGATATGTGAGGATTAGTTTGTTTATGGTAAACGGAACAGGCTTGCTTTGAGTTTTTCTAAACAGGTGCAGCTACAACTTAACTAAGGGGTTGGGTAAGTTAGGGAAAGAAAAGGCCAATATGATCCAAAAAGGGAAATGAAAAGATATAATCTTATTTGGGAAAAGATAGTCTTATAGCTGAGCTGTGGCTGCCAACAGTCTAGGGCTGAGTTGATTTGGATGGTGCAAGATCGATGGGTTGAGGCGCGCATTAGTTAGCCATCTTATTTGGAAGAGAAAGTAACTTTATTGTTTAGAGGACGGTCAAGATTATCTTGATAGGTCAAGTTCCAGGAGATCCGGCCTAGACTAGTTTGATCAGCATTCCTCATGCATTATGAGATAAAGTAGCCTAGCAACCAAAGGTTTTGTAGCAAGAGAGTGAAAGCTATGACGTAAAACTAGGGTGATAAATAAGACTTGATTCAGAAGCAAAGCCTGACAGGTTTCTGCCGGTCTGGCTGAGATCATTTGGCAGAAAACCACGCGGTGGGGAATCTTCCTGCCTCGAGATCAAGATGTATGGAAGTAAAAGGTATATATATGGTCGAATTATATAATACACAATGCTAAATTTATGAAATCACAAGAGGTTGTAAGAAGCTTAAACTCACTTTGCTTAGCTTAGCCGGAAATCAACATGCAACCTAATGCTAATATTAAATTCTCCAAAGCACTGCAGGCGCCTGCTAAATCTAAGAGTCTATTTGGATGGAAATGATTGGGACTTTATTAACTGCAGTTGATAACAAAAGTACACATAGATATGTCTGAATCTGATGATTTATACCTGTCATTAAAGTCTATCTTGATATCTAGCTTAACTAGATGCGGTTAATGTTTGAATGCACAATTTTTAGTAAGCTATGGCTCGCTTATGATTGAGGTTGATGAGGAGAGAACTGAAAAGTATTGATTTTAAAAGAGCAGCTGAAAACAAGTCGAATTGCTCAAATGAATCTAAGGTTGTAAGTCTCTCTCAGCTGCTCATTTTCTTTTTCTAAAGCGAGAACCCGTTCCTCAAGGATAGGAACTTTGTTCACCTCATTCATGAGTCGCTCTAGATTTGTCTAAAGGGGTTAGCAAACATCAGTCAAAAGGCATTACTCGTGACCGAGATAATTGGGCATCAACATCGTCTTGGAGCGCACGAAGCTTGAAGGTTATTTCGTCCATGAAGGGGTTGATGGAGTTCGTGAAAGACGCTTTGATAAGATGAAGAGGAATTTGCACTTCTTCCACCTCTTGATTATGACTTTCTATCGGGCTCAGTGATTTAGAAGTACAATCTGATACAGGGTTCACGTTACCATTGGTAGATGGGTTATGTAAAACAGGGCCACTTTTTTTCAGTAGTTGCATAAAACCTTCACTTTGCGAAGAACAGGGTTTGGCCGGATCAAATTGGTCGCTCGTGATTGTAGGCTGACAGGGTGATTCTAAAAGTTTTTCAGATTGAGAACTGGAATCTCTGTATGAGACGCAATTAGGAGATTTGGAATTTGAAGAAATGGCTTGAGAACCATTTGGAAATGAAGAACTATTGGGTTGTACTTGGGAGCACTCCGAGACTGAAGAGCATTTGTTTGTAGCTGCTGAAGGCTGCTTGAAACAATTATCCAAAGTAGTAGATGTAGCGGCATCTAAAGTTTCTTTGAAAGAAGAAACATTTTGTACTTCGGAATAGCAGGGGGTTAGTGGGGAAACATTAAGTCTAGATGCACTACTCGAGCGTTTAGAGGGAGGGTCTAAAATGCTGAGGTGCTTCTGGGGGATAGACTTGGGTATTTTAGAGGGGCTCATGGATGTGGGAAACAGCGGCCTTTTTGCGCTGTTTGTAATCTGCTTCTCACTGCCATTGAAAGTCTTCACTAAAACAATTAACTTAACAGACAAATACAATATACCTTTAGAAGAGCCAGAGTCTTTTTTCCTGGGTACGAGAATGTCTAATAGGACTAAAACATTCTCTGAACGAAAGATCAGAATCCATAACATCGCTTAAAGATTGCGCTGAGGCGATAAACGGTGCAGCTTTAGAAAGGACCTCCTTTAAAGGAGCTTGGATTTTGGCGCTAGAGGGAAACAATTGGCTCAAGAAGCTCTTTGAACTAGGCTGGGGCTTGCTACTGAGGGGCTGTGGTATTAGTTTTTTGCAATTCAACGTAATTACTTTGAATGCTGCAGCAATGATTGGATTGAGAGGAGAGGTGGTTGGAACAGGAAGCTGCCATAATGGCTTATTCATATTTCGAAGGGAATGCACCACCAGACCGCCTTGGTGCGTGAAAGAAATAAGTGTCTTGCAGCCATTGTGAAATACTGTAGAGGAAAGAGGGCAACTGACATCAACAGTCTTAACGGTGTTTGACTGCAGATCGTTAAAGCAGAGGAGTCCGTGTGAGTTGGCCCAAGCTAACTGCCGGTCGTGGACAGAAAATGAAACCTTGCTGACATTACATGCCACATCTCCGTTAGATAAAACATTACAAACTTCCATGGTCTTATTACGCAGAAAAGAAACCACAGCAATCTCACCAGAAGTAAAGGTAATTGCGACTTTGCTAGGATCGATTGGGCTAAGAGTCAGCGACTGAGGCGTCTGTGTTTTGAATTGTGGCAATTGGAGTAGTGAATATGATTTATCGTTGAAGTTGTAGACAATAAGGTTATTGTCTTCCGTAATGGCAACACATTTGGATTTATCGCTAGAAACATCAAGGCTGACAATGCCGCGACCATCTCCAAGCTTCAAACCAACCAATTGAAATTTAGGAACTCTGTTCAGCTGATATAAAACATTGTCACATCCCCAGAAAACAAGAGCAGCCTCTTTGCCGCCACTTAGAAAAGTGCTGAAAGTGAAGCTGGCGTTGCTGGAAAGTTTTTCATCGGGCAGTTGGTCCTGCATATGATTAATTTAAATCACACAATAAACTTACCTTGAGAAGAGACCGGATGTTATAAACTTTGAAATGCACCTTTTCAGAAGCTATACCACAAATCTCCGAGACAACGAAAAAGGGATGCGGTAAATAAGTTTGGTTGGGGTGAGTATTGAATTTTTCCTGTGTATGGTGGTACTTCGATGTAGCTTTAAGGAAGCGTGTCAATTGCACAGTTGAGGTGAAATCAATTGAGAACAAGACAACCTCGTCACTAGTCCCCAGGATCGCTAAGCAATCGAAGTTTTGTGCAAACGACATGGTTTGGACTACAAAGCTGACCTGGAACGTCATCAGCGGAATAACGCCATCTTTGAACTGGGAAGGGCTGCAGCCAGCTGGCGGGACAAAATATTTAGGAGTGGGCTGCCAAAGCGTCACCAAAGTCCCCTGAGAGGTTGCAAATAGAAGGTTCGCGGAGATCACTCAGAGTGCTCAGTTCGCTTGTAGCACTCCCAAATTTAAGCCCAAGAAACTTGTTTGCCATCTCTAATTGTTTTACTGATTTAGCAACAGTTAAGAAATCGAAAAATGTAACCTCGAGGGTTTTAAATGTTGTCAATGTTTTCATTTACACAACAAGACCAGAAAGAAAAAATTAAAAGATTTTTTTTAAACTAAATGACAATTTCACCAGCTACATTTTGGTTTAATTTTGTAAAATGGAAGCAGGCAAAAATTAAGCAAAGATGCAAAAGCTATTTTGGCTTAACTTTTATATATTGTTGAAAAGTTGGTATTTTTTATTTAATTATGTGGCAATAAGCAGTCGAAACCCAATGAATTAATAACTTTCGATTAAATTACCTTGAAATAAAAAATTGTGTTAGATATCAACTGACCTGATAAAGAATATACTTCGTGTCTAAGCGCCCTTGCAGATATCAAGAAAATTCCTTACAAGCAGTTTTAACATCTGACTTCATAGCATCAGTTGTTCCAGCATTGCAGTCCCAGCCACCCAGTAAATTTCCATATTTCCAACTCCACCCAATTTATACGAAAAGCCAAGGCTAAATAGTGGGGCAGGAAGATTTTACACAGCTGATCTTCAGCCAATAAATAAAAAGACCAAATTTCTCATCTTTGATACACCATGATTTTTTCATTAATGAAAATTTAAATGTTACAGTAATTTGCAAACCTATTGAGATAAACAAAAAATCTCAGTCTAAAAATAAAAAAAACAACTCAGTCCAAAAGCAAAATCAAAAATCAAGGAGTTTATATTAAACTACAATAGATTTGGATCCACTTTGATTTCGCTTTTAGACTGAGATTTTTCGTTTATCTCATCAGGTTTGAAAATTACTGCATATCAAATGCCTTACACCTTGAATCACTCCCTCTTGGAAACACTTTCCCCAAGAAATGTCTCAGCTATCAATTTGAACATGGCCCTTCAACCCACCCCATACATTATACAGGGTCAACCTTACAAGTTCCAAAGTGATCAAACTTCTCCCAACCACATGGTATATACGATCATGTATGCTATGCTGCTCTCCATAAGTTAAACAAAGCTCTTCTACTATTCCAATAAATACATCAACTGTTTTCTAAATTTTCCATCTATATTGTACCATATGCTACAACTTCCTCAGCTGGGGAGATGGACACATCAAGCTCACATCTAAGCAAGCCAAAGCTGTACACAGAACAAAACATCATCAACCCAAATTTATTTAGCTTAATATCATGAAGGAGATTTCAATGCTAATAATAAACACAAGCCAAATCCAAGAATTAAACCCTGGTCCCCAGAAAATACAGGCTGATAGCCAAGAGGGCAGAAGGGCTGGCTGCCCATATTTTTTGGGCTTGAGTCAGAAGGATGTTTGATGACCCGCCTGCTAAGCCAAGAAGTTTTCCCTAATGAAGCATTGGCCATAGTCAAATGCATGCCACAGAAGACCCTGACCTATGCTGAAGTAGCCGCTTGCCAAAAGAGGTTCAGACCAGACCTAAAATTAAACCCTCCAATGAATGCCCATCAACATCAGGCCCCAGCGCCAAATCAATTATCTATTTTTTGGGTCATGCAATACAGGGAATAGAGACAGAGAAATAGAGTGTCACCACTGCTATTCTCTAACACCTGCCAACCTAGAATTAGCTGCCTGTAAAGGCTCCCCAGATGCCAAAGTCCCATTGGAAGAATACCTGCTTCCTAAAGCCTGCAAATTTGGGAGACACAGATTTTAATAATATGAAGACCCTGCTATGATGAGGATGGTGATATTGTCATTCTGATAATGAAGCTTGAATAAACTTATGGTTCACACAAATTCTTTCCTATCTAGTTTCAGTATTTTACCATCTCCACTCCAGTCCTGCAGACTCACAGGCCCCTGCCACTCCTACTGACAACCCAGTGGTCCTGTTGCCTGTGTTATTCTATCCACCTGGATCACCCTTTGGACTGTTAATTTCACCAAGTATCCTCCAAACCCAGCCTATTCCAAGTTTACCCTGGAGAACATACTCCTCTCTGGCCCCTTGGCCAGAACTAGAGTCCCAGAAGAAAATCAGCTGTGAAGGGAAGTGGTACACTGCCCCTCCCAGGCTATTCTGGAATAAGTTTAACTACCTGCCCGCATAACTGGCACCTTTGACCCTACCTTCTACTTGTGACCTGACCACCAGCAAGAAGTTGCTGCCAATAGCAATGTCGCTTCCACCCAGATGTTTGGGGTACTTTATAATGCCCTTACAGGCTTGGTGGGTTCTGTGATGCCAAACTCTGGCTCCTGGTCCTTGCCTGGTTGGTCATTATGCTATGTTATTGAGCTGGCACCTATCCTATGATGAGCACTACCCTCTGGCCAGGTGGTACTCTGCCTGCTTCAATTAGTGTTCCTTAAGGCAATCTGTGTCCTGACAGTTAATGGTAGAACCCTTTTGATACCAGTTTGCGCTGTGTGGGACTTTAGTTTGCTTGGATCTGAACCTGATGTGCCATTCTCTAAAGCTGTGGAGGCAAAGTTCAACTAAAGCTATCTGGTATACTTTACTTTTGATTTGATCTGTTATTGATATAGAAGCTTCTCAACAACTGGGTAACAGAACCAACATGGTACACTGCCTGAAGGATGTATGTGTGGGTCAGAAGACAGAGCAGCTGCTTTCTGGGGCCAGAGAATTGAGCAGCATGGAGTTGGGGAGTGAAACAGAAATCAGACACACAGCAAAGAAATTCAGGCCAGCCACACTGGAAGAACGTTGCAGTGTAAACCTTATAGTATCAAAGCTGTTCAGGAAGGCTAAAAGAGCTGACATGTTAAAAACAGTGTGCAGCATTACTGTCATGAATGACATTTCAATACTTGTATTGAAAACCCAGGAATCAAACTCCAGGCCTCAGGAAAAGTCTTAGAATGACCAGGGTAGACAGGAGCCCACCCAACTGCCAGTTGGTCAAACCCTGGCCTGCCAGAGATGCCTTGTCCCAACCAGGAGGAACCTGTCAGCCTGCCAAGTGTCAAGACTGGAAGTTCAATATCAACATTAGAAACCCTGGAATCAAACCTTGACCCTCCAAAGGCTAATTGAGTCACCCAGGATGGACAGGAACCCGCCAAATCACTGAGTTGCAAACCTGAGTTGTTGAATTACTCTAAGACCTGCCAGTTTCCTAAGGGCAATTCCCTAAATAGTCACCAGATTGCTACAAACCTTGTGCCACCAAAGATCCGGACCTATTCAGAGGTTGTAGCTTGCCTAAAGGAGGTTAAAATAAAGCCTACTGCTATCCCGGCCAATGACCGCCAGTGACCACCAGTCATCAGTCCAGAATGGGTAATACAATTTGATTGCTCAGGTGATGTGGTGAACAGTAGCGGTGGAACAAAGTATCACCACTTCTGTTCACCAGAGAAAGCAAAACCAGGATCTGCTGCCCTTAAGACTCTAAGCCAAGATCCATACCCTGCCAGTGCCTTGTCTGCAAACCTGAACCCTGCAAAAATTGAAGAAGCAAAATCACATGCTATAAAAGCCCCAGCAGTATGGGGATGACATATTGTCATTTTTGATAATAAAGTTTTATGAACCTTTGGTTCAGACAAATCCTACCTTATCTAGTCTTATTGATCTTTCATCTTAACTGCAGCCAAGTAGACAATCAGGCAACCACCACCTCCAGAGACCATACCTGCTAACCTACCTCAGAAACTATACCGCCCCCTGGAGCCCTCTTTGGACCTGTACATTTTACTAAATACCTGCCCAACCCCACCTACTTGGAGTAAAACTTGGAGACCATCCTCATTGCCAATCCCTTGGCAAGGAGTAGAGAGACTGAATACATAGAATGCTAAGTAAAGCAAATTTTGGTACCACCCTTATTGTTCAAAGACAAGTTCAATCATCTACCTGCATAGGTTTTCCCCATGGCTCCGCTCTTAACCCCATAACCCAACTGCCCAATAGAGCCCACCACCACTGCTGAGACCATGTCTACTCAACTGTTTGAAGTACTATAAATTACTTTGACAGGAATGATAGACTCTATGGTGCTCAACTCTGGGCCCTGGTCTTTGCTTTGGCAATCTGTATCTTATATTATCAAGGTAGCATACATTCTATGGTGGGAATTACCCACTGGCTCAGCAGTACCCCGTCCTGAGTCACCTAATGCCTCTACCTATTCCTGGCTTCCTGACAATTACTGTTAAGAGAGGTTCTCTGTCTATCCAGCCATATATTGTCAAGATGCAGCAGTTGATATCCTTATTGAGAATACAAACCCTACTATGGATATCAGCTATGAGCACTAAATGAGCAATGCTGACATAAAAACAGGGAGAAGCCATGGTATTATAGAGCTTTGGAGGGACAGCAGGTTCTTAAAAAGGCTATCACTTCTTATACAAAACGCTCATATTGTGTTTTTGGCTTAATCCTGAAAATTCTTTACCTGCTGCAAAAAAACACAGGCACTCTGTGATACCAAACACTAATTAACTTACCCTAATCAAGCTTATAACAGACACAGGCAACTAAAAGAAGTCTGCAGAGAATGTTGGTGTGACAGAAAAATCTGTACACAGACTGTATATATAATACCTCAGGACCAGGTAAATTCTCTTAATGAAAAGCCCAAGTGCCTCTTCAAACTACTCAATAAGAAGAACAGATAGGCAATCTTCCAGGAGGACACCTGAAGCCACCATCCTGAACTCAAAATTAAACAGACCAAGGTTAATTCAATATTTACTGTCAGTGAAGATATTTTCTTTCCTATAGTGTGGTTAGAGTGTGCATGATTTCCTGGACAGAAATTAGTGTATCTACCCTATGAGACCACATATGATTGAATATCAATGATGGTCTGCCATATCAATGTTAAATAGGTGGCACCCCCAGAATTATATGGTTCATATTACATGCCCATGAGAATTAGGATAGTATGTTTATTGTGAAGATTTTCTGAAAGAAAGTCCCACCACCCACCATTTTCTGTGGCAACTGTGGTAAGTTTGAATCCCTGGTGCTTGACCCCCCTCCCTGGTCACTATAGTAAAGTGAGAATTCAGCTTTTTCCCTGATCAACAACTGGAAATTGTCATTTTTTTAATTAATAGATCTTGATGTACTGAAAACTTTCAATATAAAAATTAAACCTTACAGCTATGGTATACTGAAGTGACCTCAGAAAGCTCAAAACTGCAATAAAAAGTGTACCTTGACTAATAAGAATAAGGAGAACTAAGCAACTATTTCTCATTTTACTATGTAATTACACATTTTATTATAAAAATATTTTTGATTAACATAAAAATTAAAATTCCAATGAGACAAAAATAAACACAAACACAACAATAAAAAGTTATGCAAAATATGAAGAAATATTATTGTTTATTTGATATAGTTTATTTAAGTATAAATGTGAATTTCTTTTGTTTTATTAGGAAATTAACAAAAATTAAGATATTTCATTCACTTTCAACTATAGCTATTCATCTCAAACTTACCATGTATACATAAAATAATCAGTGATATCTAATTAAATCAAAAAATAGAAAAATTAAAACTAAAAACTAATTGATCAAAACTAAAAAGTAAAAATTAAAACCATAGAAGCAAGATAGCAAGTTTATTCCTCCCCATTCCTCCCCTTCTTCATTTTGGCCCCTTCTAGGAGGGCAGTTGCAATGAGCTCAAGCTGCTTCTTGATCTCTGAGGCCTTGTATTTATGCTTGGCCACATTTTGAATGGCCTTGGTGAATAGGGTGGAACGGGTTGTGGGCTTGGTGAGGGGGACACAGTTTTCCAAGTCACACAGCTTGGAGATGGCTCTCTCCTGCTTGTGCTGCAGAAGGGAGAAAAACTTATTGAATTTTGAGTGGAGCCCAAAGTTGGCCTTGAGTTGTTTGTGATAAGCCTCTAGCGCTGAGGTGGTCTTGAGCTCACCATTCACTGCCGCCTGGTACACATTCCAGCTGGTCTTGGCACGAGTCTTGCCTTGCCTCTGCATGACAACCTTCCCAATCCACTGGGGCTTGAAGTACTCAAGGAAAGGCTTAAACTCCAAGTGCTTAACTACATAAGGATCCTTTGAGAGAACCTCAAACCTCTGCGCAGTGTGCTCTGGCTTAAAAAAGCCAAGGCACTAAATTGTGCCAGCACAAATTTGCAGGTGTCCAAAGTATCCCTCCAACTCACCCTACTTATCTCAGCATGGGCCTGCAAATTCCAAGCAACTGCTTGGCAGTAGTGGAAGTGGCACCCCTGCACCTCCTGCTGAACAGCTGGTCTAAAATGCATTGAACTGAGCAGGCTCAAAGTCCATAATGCACATGGCAGGCCTGAGAGCTCTCAGCCTTACCTTATCCTCCAAGTCCAGGGTGGCCTGGTCTTTGTCAGAGGCAGGAGGGTTGGCGTGGGTGTAGGGGGGTCTTCTTGGCATTGTCATTATCAGGAAGGAGGGATAGTGCTTGGCAGAGGATGGTAAAAGCACGGGTGTGAAGGACCTTGGTGGCCCCAGGAAGAAGAAAGAACACGAGTGGAATCACCTGGATGTCAATCTGGGCATGGATCATCCAGAGCTGCTTGAACATCTGGGGACAAGTGGCAAAGGTACCATCAACTAGCCATTTTGAAGCCCTTTTCAACTCCATCAGGCTCTGCTGAGTTGAGTAGCAGATTATGTGGTCTTTGGTGGCGGGCCCGTTGTCATGGAGGAGGAAGCACTCCCCACTTGGAAGCTGCTTGAGCTTGTGGGTGAGTGTAAGCTCTGAGAGGACGTCTGAAGCCTTGGGGAGAGGGGGATTGGCGGCAATAAAATTATTGCTTAAGAACTTAACCAAATGCTCTTAAGTTGGCACCAACTTGAGATTGTTGGGTTTTAAGTGCTGCAGGGCTTTAATAGCCAGATCAGATGCCTGGAGGTGAGAGGATGTTGGGATCACCTGGACCAGGTACCATTTTTTATCTGGGTTATAAGATGATTGGGGGGCTCACAAGAGTGCTCCCCCTTCTCTGCAGTTACTCGCTCCCAGCCCTCAGTGTTTAGCCGGGGCCCACAAGTCTTATCCTCACAGACAAAGTTCTTGCTCTTGGTTTGGGGCTTTTGATTGTTACAATAAAAATGTAGTTATCAGCTACGTAGCCAGGGCCACGCTTTACAGACATAATTGGGGAAAAACGGGGGAAGTGTTTGGGGACTTTAAACTCTCTGTTCACATTACAGATATTGTGGATGGCCAGTGGATCCCAAGCCACATGACCAGAAGCTTTGAACTTCTTGGAGTACTCCTCCGGCTCATCTTGGGTATCAGATGAGGGAGGGGGGAAGAGCCATCAGGAGGGGAAGGGGAAGGGTTCTTCAAGGCCTGTTTAGATGCCTCCTTTTTCTTACCAGAAGAAGAGGTGGGCTCACTGGCAGCCTTTACTTTCTTGATATGCCGCTCCTTGGTGGGCTCAGAGTCAGCCTCTTAGTGGTAAAAGGAGTGGTCAGTAAGATCATCATCAGATTTATTGGGGGAGGAATTTTTGGGGGAAGGTGAAGAGGATGTGGAAAATGAGGGTGGAGGGGGGAGGAATAGGAGGAGATGGGGTGGGTGACTTTGCCTTTGCAGGCTTCTTGACACGCTTGGGAGTGGAGGCAGTTTCTTTGGAGCCCTTGGAGGCTTGGTGCTTGGGCTATTGGCTGTTCTTGTTTGATCTTGTCTAAAGAAAAGTTTAGTTTTGTAAATAAAATAGTGTGAAATATATGAAACACAGAGGTAAAGCAAAGTAAAAGTTAAATGAAAAGTATGCAAATAAAGTTTTGTTTATCAAGAAAAAAAGCATAAAAAATTAAATAGAAGCAAAATAGAAACTCAAAGTATAGATATAAAGATTAAAACACAGAAAACAAGTGAATTTATTATGAAGCATCAAAGATATTAGGTTCAGCATAACATCTTAGTACTAAATCAATGTAAATGTAAAATTAAAAATAAAATAAAATATAGAAAATTATATTGAGAGCAGCAGAAAAAGTAGTAGATTATAATTGCAAAAAAAATAAAAAAATTATTATGTGGAATTTTTTTATTGTGAGTTGAAAAATCAAAACGTAGTAAAGTGTCAAGTTTGGCACCGTTAATCAGCTGAGAAAAGCTGAATTCTCACTGTTGAGTATGCCAGAGTTGAGCATAAACATCAAATTTACTATGTTTTTTACATATAAAACTTGCTTAAATTTAAAATGGGTTCAAAAGTTAACCCAAAAGCAAGGCAGTTTCATATGCTCAAAAATTAAAAAAATACAACAAAAGTTGAAAAAAAGAGTGGAAATGTGTTTATTAGTGATAATAATGTGCTGTGAGGAGCTGGGAGTGACTTATTTACCATATTGTTGGTTAAAACGTTAAGAAGCTCTCTGTACTAATCCCCAAGTTAAAGCGTCAAGTGGGTGAGTGTTGAGTGGCACTCATAGTGATCACATATTAATTTAGCCTACATTCCAAGCCTTTAATTAGTTAAATCCAAAACCAATTGGGTGTCAAGTGGATAGAGTCAAACAAAGAAGATGTTGAGTTTCAGTTTTTTATAAATTACATATGAAATCTCTTAATGAATTGGGCTTAATTTATGTGGCACCACTTAATCCACAAACCTGGGAATGACATAATGTAAAACAAGGGGTATATTTGATTAATGTCTATACCACTTGTTGTGAATACCTCTATTCACCAGGTGTCAATTTCACCTTCAGTGGTCCATTTTGCAGACAAATCTCTTGCTTTTGTTTTTGCCTCTCAAAATGAGTTGATGACTGAATCAGGAAATACAATTGTTTAGTTTCTTGATCCTGCACAACTCACTTGCCCCACTCATGCTGGTGGCAAGTAACCTACTGTCCTGGTAGTGCTTTGTGGTATTCCTAACCACTATATATTACATTTCATATTCACCAATAAAAATTAAGTTCTATTCACATTTTTGTCTTTGTGTCTTCAGTACTTCTGCACCCCTCTCTAGCCACAACTAGTAGAGATTATTCTTCTAGGGCCGCAAGGTAATTGCATAGCCTTCCCTGTCATCTAACCAAGACTTAGTACAAATCCAATCCTAAGGTTAGGATTTCCTGTTGTGTGTCTATGCCGCGCCTCAGAACACAACAAAAATGGTGCTCACTACAGGGGCTGTAAGCCCCTTGGTTACCCCTTTCACATCCACGTTTTCAGGTCCTTTGCCTCTGCCTATACAAGAGCCAACTTCACCTGAAATTACTAGCCCTCCTATTGAGGAAGATATTGCCAACCTGCCTATTATCCTTACATACTGAACCTTGGGAATAGTCCCTACCTAGTTGCTTACCCCATGGGCACCCCTGACTTGGAACAAGTCATGTCAGTAGCCCTTGGAATAGCCCACAAGGGAGCCATCCCTTGTCTTCAGCTGCAGTTCAGTCAAGCGGAATACTATGAACTGATTGTGGCTCCACAAATTCCACAGCATCTCCTCTCAGTGGCTGGCTCCGCTGAACACTTACTATTGTCCTTTGTACAACCTGCATTGGCCCACCATCAAATGGTTTTGGGGCTCCACGTCCAGGAAATCTTGTCCCTAAAAGCAGCGGTTACTCATCAGTGGGACCAGTTTGCTGCCTACCAACAGTGGATACATGCCCTGTTTTCCTTGGTATCTGACAATCAACGCAACTCTGTTACCTCACAGACCTGTTTGATTAATTCTATCAAACAAATGTGCCAGTCCATCCCCAAATACCTGAGAGAGCGTCTACACAAGTTTCACCATCTAGAACAACCCTGGCAAACTCAAGTAGATTCTACTTTAAATGCTTATCTCTCCAACTTTGAACAACTTGTGCAGCAGCTCAATGCATTCAGCATGTATTCATTTGAGCAACTACAGCAGGTAGCAGACTTTGCTACTAACAGCCTTAATGAACTCAGCACGGCGTTTGATTAAGAGAGAGCTGTCACTGCCACTGCTATAGCCAAACTCTAGAGTCAAGTGAATGAATTATCTACGCCTAAGCCAGATGTTCCGCCCTCTTTCCCTTCTGATGACTTGGCAGATCAAGAGCAGAGATTATGGGACACTTTTCAAGAGCCACGTACAACTACTTGCAGTCAAGGACGTCCTGCTAAGGCGCCTCAACCTGATCCCATGGTGCTTGAGTTGACTGCTCAAATTGCTGAGCTACAGCAAGAACTTGCCGCCCTACGTGAAATGATGGCAACTGCTGCTAGCTCAGTTAAGGTTGTTGACAAAGATGGTTGCTGCCCTGGCTTACCAGGAGCCCCTTGAATTCAATGCTCTAGGGAACTAATTTCCCTAGCTAATAAAGTGGATCATTTGAAACAGAAACATACTGAGTTGGATAGAGATGTACAAGAGATGAGTGAACTGATTGACTATGTGAACAACAGATTTGCCCCTTGCCTCTCAGTGGGGCCATCCCTTACTACTCAACTGTCTGAGCTCTCCACAGTAGTGACCACCCAAGGTCAACGCCTAGATGCTACTACACAACATACCACACAAGCCGTCAACACAGGCGCCTGCGTTGTTGAGATGCTGACTACTCTTGAAGAGAGTGTCCGTCAGCTATGGGCTAGACAGCTCCCCTCTGAATCTGAAGCAGAGTTTTCCCCGCGCATAAACGTACTTGATAGCAACAATGGTGGTCCAACTCCCAAAGCACATTTTAAGTCTACCTTTAAGCAAGTCTTCAACCCCAAAACCTCGACCATTGCAGCTTTCCTAACTATCTACAAAACTACCATGAGACAAGCATCAGACAAGGTTAAGAAAGAACATATTCTGACCTGTCTACACCCAACTTGCCAAGAGGTGGTGGTGCCTGAACTACCCACCATTGAGACGTGGGAAGATATGAAGCAGCTTTTGATTGAAAAGTTTGGTGGTGACCTTAGCCTGGAAGTAAAAAAGGACGCTTTTATGCACATTGCTTTCAAGCCTAAGGAGACGCTAACCAAGTTTGCAGACAGATTCTAAATGAAAGGACAACAACTGATAACAAGCAGACAACTGACAGCCCATGAAGCTTACATGGCTTGCGCTCAAGCTCTCAAAGTTAACCAGCTTCTGTGACTTCACTTTAAAGCCCATAAAGCTATGATTTCCTATATGAAGAGCATAAAAACGCTGTTGCAGGACATGCACCTCACCCATTCTGGAGCAGTTGTTAGAGAGAGTTGAGCTGCTTCTAACTCTGGTTTGTCTTCCTGTGGTCCTTGCATTCTTACCATGAACTTGCAAAATCCCCCTCAACACCAGGGTTGCCACAACTGTGGCCAGATAGGTCACTATTTCTGAGTCTGCACCAACCCACGGGTTGAAGGAGCTGATCCAAAAGAGCAGGCAGGAAAAGAACAGTCAACCTAGAGGCAGAGACGCTCTCAGTTGACAATTCTTCCCGTCTCTTTTGATCCCTCCCTCTATATCTGACTCTGAGCCTGCCAATAATGAGGCTCCTCCTATCATTCTCTTGTTCCACAATATCTCTGATGACTCTGATCTGGATGACTCTGATACTGACGACACCAATGCATATGGGTACTCTGTCCTGGCTGTTCCAGAAACCATTACCATCCCCTATATATTGCAATCAGGCAAGACTACAACTACCGCTAAGCCTTTGCCTGAAGCCAAAGAAGTTGTTCTCTTGCCCTTACCTCACCCAAGCTAGGGGTCCCCTGTGCTAGTGGAGTTGTCAGAAGAAGCCACCAAGGTTGCTGACGCTGTCTTCAAGAATGTATCTGTTTTGCTCACTCTCCAAACTGTTTATAAGGAGTTCCCAGGGTTGAGATGCATGATCAAGAAGTGGGATAAGAAACTAGCAGAGGCTCAAGATATCTTAGCTGTCCTTCCACCCTTTGATTGCACTACCACTTGAGTAGAGATATCCATTCAAAAAGTGAAGATCAAGGCCGTCTTAGACACTAGCTTGCCAGTCAACATTGTCTCCTCCAAGAATGTGAAGAAAATCAAACTTGCCCCTGACCTTAATTATCACCAGTTGTATGGCACAGCTGGGCTGTCTATGACCCACGCCATAGGGGCGTACTCTGCTCTACCCATGCAGTTTGGCAAGCTTCTCCTAGCTGCGCCAGCAGTTGTCTTGGGAACAAGAGTTACAATCTCTTAGTTGGCACTCAGTTCCTTAGAGAATATAATGAAATAATCAACTTAAAAGATGGTTGCCTCTCTATTCTGGGATACAAAGTCCCTCTGATCTTTGAGGAGCCAGTTAAAGTTCCTAGGAAGCGTCTTAAGACATGTGCCTTGGAACACCTCACTGGGGTTTTCAACCTCAAGTATTGCACCCACTCTTCAAACATGAGATGTCTACCTATGGCTTGTCCTGTGTCTGAATGGATCCCTCTCCTAGCCACGCCTGCTGTCACCATCCCCCCTGGCTCCCAGGCCATCCTAGACTCCCAGATATCATATGAAATACCTGAACAAACCTTCTTGGAGTTGTATTCTCCCCCCCTCATTAGGGCGCAACAAACCTTATCCCTGTCCTGGAATCCTAGATATCTCCCATAAGGATCCTGTTCAATTGTTGGTAGCCAACCTGACTGCTTTCCCATGACTGTGTTTAGAGGGCAGATTGTCAGATATGGCAAGTTGTTGAGCGCTCCTGATGTCCTGTCTCTTCATCCCTTTGGCACGTTCCAAGATTTTAACCTACCTGATGATGAGCCCCAAGTCCTATCCTTGTTCACTGCGCAAGACTTTCCACAGAAGTCCTCAGCTCAACAGAAAGAGATGCTAGACCTGCTAGACCAATTTTCCAACATCTTTGCTAAAGACAGTACTGACTATGGATTAGCCAAAGGTGTTATCCATCAGATTAACACTGGCAATGCTCCCCCTTCCGTGCTAAACCATATTGCCGCAGCCACGTGGAGGACATCAGATATCTAAAGAGCATAAGCAACTGTTGAACGCTGGGCTACTGGCATCTTCCCAAAGTCCTTGGGCATCCCCACTACTCATCTTAAAGAAGAAAGATGGAGGTCATTGCATTGTGATGAACTACTGCCAGTTGAACTCTTTGACCAAGAAGGACTTGTACCCCTTGCTGTGTATTGATGATGCTCTCCAACGCCTTGGAGGCTCTAAGTTTTTCTCCAAAATGTATCTTGTATCTGGATACTGGCAAGTTGATCTGTTGCTTGAGGATTGCCAAAAAGCCGCGTTCATTACATCTGAAGGGCTTTTTGAGCCTACTTGCATGCCGCAGGGACTCTGCAATGCCCTGGCTACCTTCCAAAGGGCCGTGGACTACATCCTCTGCAACTTGAAGCTGTTTTTCATCCTAGTATATTTGGATGATATCACAGTCTTCAGCGCTACCTTCACCAATCACCTGGCTTATCTCAAAGAGGTGTTCATTAAGATTTGGGAAGCTGGCCTCAAGCTAAAACCTTCCAAGTGCGCCTTCTTTAAAGAGTGTCTTGAATTCTTGGGCCATGAAGTGACCAGACAGGGATTTTCCCAAAGACTAAGAATGTTGAGGCAATTGACAAGATGCTTCTTCCAACCAACCTGTGAGAAGTACAAGTCTTTCTAGGGATGATGGGCTACTATAGACAGTTTATCCCTGAGTTTGCCAATAATAGTGAGCCTCTAGTCCAGCTATTATGTAATGTTCCTTTTGAATAGACCACCAGTCAGTAGCAAGCCTTTGAAACCCTTAAGCAAAAACTCAAAGAAGTGCCAATCCTAGTGTATCCTGACTATGATAAGGATTTCATCCTATATACTGACGCTAGCAATCTTGCTATTGGAGCTATTCTAGCCCAACTAGATGACAAGAGAGTAGACCATCCTGTGGTTTACACTTCCTGCATGCTAAATAAGCACAAGAAGAATTATAATGTCACAGAGAAGGAGTGTCTTGCTGTGTTACATGCAGTCAAACAGCTCTGCCACTATGTGTATGGTACCCATTTCACAGTTGTCACTGACCATGCTTCTCTTAAATGGTTACAGCAACTTAAAGAACCAGAAGGGCGCCTAGCTAGATGGGACCTACGTCTGCAAGGTTACAACTTCACTGTGCTCCATTGTCCTGGGATTTAACATCAGAACACTGATGGGCTATCCAGAATGCCCATTCTTGCTCTACATCCTGCGGAGGCTGACAAATTGTACAAATTAACTGGATACCTTTCTTCTTAGGAAAGCAAGATTGAAGAGGTCTAATTGGCCTTGTCCAAGCTATTAGAAGATACCCTCATATGCAACAATCAACTCTTCAAGAAGGTACAATATCAGTATCTTCCCTATGTACGCCCCAGTCTTTGCCTCTTGTTGGTGTTGCAAGCTCATAAAGAGACTGGGCATGGAGGCATCACTAAGACTTTTGACTGTCTTCAGAAGAATTACTTCTGGGAAATTTTTTGTCTGCTAATCCCAGATGTCATAGCTAGTTACCACAACTGCCAACTCCAGAGACCTTGAGCTGTTGCCCACAAGTTCAAATTAGTTCCCCCTCAACATGCTTTTCATACTGTCAGCATTGACGCGGTAGGTCCTCTTCCCCGCTCACGTTCTGGGTGTTGCTTTATCCTGCTTGCAGTTGATCACTTCAGCAATTGGGTAGAGGCTTGCCCCACAAAAGACATCACAGCTAAGACAACTGCTGCCTTCCTATTACAAGATGTTTTCTACTGCCATGGCTGTCCTCAAGTGTTGCTCTTGGATAATGGGACTAACTTCAATGCCAAGCTAGTAACTGCTGTTGTCAAAGCTTTGGGGTCCCACCTGTCATTCTCTGCCCCCTACAACCCGTCTACCAATGGGGAAGTCAAGCGTGCAAATAACACTGGTCTCCATCATGAGAAAGCTCACCTACTCTGACGCTGCCAATTGGGACCTATACCTACCTGCTGCTCTCTTTGTGTATTGCCTTAGCAAACATTGTGTCACTGGGTATTCCCCCTTTGCTATGCTGTATGGATGTGAGGTTACTACCCCATCACTCTTGACCCTCCCCTGCTTATCTCTGATAAGGCCATGAATCCTGACAGCCATATCAAGGATCTAGTCAACCGTATAATCAATATACAGGCCACTTCCTATACTTTTGCATACAAGACTAAGATGCTTGAACTTTCCCCCAATTATGCTGGGCGCTCTCCCTTGCCTGAATTTGATGTTGGTGACCATGTACTTTACTACCAACACAGAGTAGGTGAGCGCGCACATAAGTTGGACTCTCTGTGGATTAGCCCTTTAGAAGTGACCTTTAAAAGAGGGTCCAAATATACTATAAAGCTCCACTCCAGTGGCCGTCTCTATGCTCAAGTGCATGCCAAGTTCCTCTGCAAATATCACCCCCCTAAGGCCAATCTAGGGGAGGGCAATGTCATGAATACCTATATTCACCAGGTGTCAATTTTGCCTTTGGTGGGCCATTTTGAAGACAAATCTCTCGCTTTTGCTTTTGCCTCTTAAAATGAGTTGATGACTGAATCAGGAAATAAAATTGTTTGGTTTCTTGATCCTGCACAACTCACTTGCCCCACTCATGCTGATGGCAAGTGATCCTACCGTCCTGGTAGTTTTTTGTGGTATTCCTAACCACTATATATTCCATTTCATATTCACCAATAAAAATTAATTTCTATTCACATTTTTGTCTTTGTGTCTTCAGTACTTCCGCGCCTCTCTCTAGCCACAACTAGTAGAGATTATTCTTCCAGGGCCGCAAGGTAATTGCATAGCCTTCCCTGTCATCTAACCAAGACTTAGTATGAATCCAATCCTAAGGTTAGGATTTCCTGTTGTGTGTCTGTGCCGCGCCTCAGAACACAACACCGCTAAATCCAGTATAGTGGTGTTTGGGAGCCTAATCAACAACTATGGATACTAATAATAAAAATATAATAGTAAATAACAATTTTTATATAACTGCATATTTTTTTAATAATAAAATTAAAATTTGGCTTAAAAAGTGTTGAACTGATCACTTTTTTTTAGAATGTCAAACACAGGTTTTTTCATTTCTATTAGTAAATTTACTTATAAATTTCCCCTTAAATTGTTATTTTAGCTAACCAAATTATTAAACAGAGTTGAGTTTGAGTAAATTTAACTTTGGTTTTTTGGTTTCAAACCCCTAAATTACTAGTAAAAGTTATCTTAAAATTGGTTAAGCCAAAAATACTAATAGATTCACATATGCGGCACTTGACTCCCTGGTACTCAACAAAGTGTCAAGTACCAGGGAGACAATCACCAGGGAGTCAAACTTACCACAGTTATCTTTCCTGTTGGTAAATCCTTATGATTACCATTTCCCAATGGCAAATTCCTTCTAGTCTTCCAATAAATAGCCATCAAACAACCTATATATAAGTGAATTCATATGTATCATAAAACACTTCAAGTAGTTTTTTGAGGGGAATTAACTCTGATATATCCCTTTATTTAAACCTTATCCAAGATTCTTTATAGCTAAACTGAGGATTATTGTCATGTTCTGAGATGCGGTATAGACACACAACAGGAAATCCTAACCTTATGATTGGATTTGTACTAAGTTTTGGTTAGTTAGCAGAGAAGGTTATGCAATTAACTTGTGGCCCTGGCTGAACAATCTCTACTAGTTGTGGCTAGAGAGAGGCGCCAAAGTACTTGAAGACACAAAGACAAAATGTGAATAGAGACTTAATTTTTATTGATAATAAGGAATTGGAATATATGCTGTGTAGCTTTACAGCAAAACATTATATGGGCAGTAGGATCACTTGCCACCAGTATTAGAGGGGCAAGCAAGCTGCAGGAAAACAGGAAACCAACCAATTGAATTACCCAGTTCATAAACAGACTCATTTTGAGGGGCAAATGTGAAGGCAAGGGATTTGCTCTTGAAATAACCCATTGAAGGAAAAATAAAAGTATGGTGAATAGCGGCATTCATGGCAATTATCTGCCAATAACCCCAATCAAAAATTCCAAAAGGATCCCAAATTTTATTCTCTCATTTAGACAGGTGGATTAGGCCAGGCATCTTTTACTACTGTGTACCTCAGAAAAACTGTTCCATTATAGACAGTTTCTTCCTAAAAGAGGGAATATGGCTCATACAGGCAGTAAAATATCCAGAAGTCAATTACATAGTTCTGTGGCACAGTCAACCAATGCACAACAAGAGGTCAGCTGCACAAAAAGAGGCAGAATTCTGCCACTTTTCAAACACTACACCCCTTTTGCAGCTAATTGTGTACTATTAGGCCAGCTTATTTGGATTACTGCAAAGGCTAGAGGTCCATAGTTAGACAGAGGGAACTTTTCATGCAACTGGGGTAGTATTCATTGTACTGCTTGAGGGTTTTACGCTTACAACTTTTACATCTCTTATTACAATTATTACAAGCCATCCAGCCCGGAAAATTTGCATGATAACAAAATAACTACTATATCATACTCACCTTAGTAAAACTTCCTTGTACAAGGGACAGATGAAGACTCTTTACATCATAAAGAGGCCAAAATACAGAGTAAAGCCAGCAACCAGAAGGCAGTAACTCAGTCAAACTAATATCAGAGCATCTAAAAACCTGTATCCTGTTCCTGGCATGCTTATTCTATTCTGGTAATTAAGGCAAAGGGTTTTTCTTGGCCACCAATTCTCCAGGTGCCTCTGCTGCCAATTATGGTGCCTTTATGGTCACCATCAATGTGAAGCATGATACAAACTTTGGTGTTGGTGACCCAGAGGTCAAAGATCCCCCAAAATTTTTCTAATGGGGGTATTTGAATGTCTTTGGCTCCCTCTACGCCCCTTTGTTTCATGGGTTTAATTGGGATATTGTGATGCTACTTCTCCTGGGAGGACATCAAGGTATGTCCTGGGTCAACGCTGGGACCAACTGGGTTGGGGTGACATCTTTCAGGGTTACAGTTCTACATAAAGGACAAAAGAAAGTGAGCAAAAAACACCAAAAGTGACTCATCATGCCCTCAATCAGTTTTTCAATTGATAACTAGGGGGAACATATTTTACAGCAATACATACACTACCAAAGCAGTTCTATCATCTAGAAATCTGTTTGAATCATAATTTTTTGCACAGAAATATCCTGAATCTAAAGGTTATTTGCACTGTTTTACTCATTCATTGACCAGGAGTTTTCTGTGAGTGAACATACCAAAGTTCTGAATATTCTGATCTTATTGATCAGCTTCAAGATCACTGTCACTAGGGAAGCTCTATTTAACAAAAAAAGGGAAAGTAAGGGTCAATATAGTATTTATTAACATAAGGAAGATTTTCTTGAAAGCATTCTGGTTTACCACTGCTCTTTAGACCTTTTTGTTGCAACCCAGATTCCCCTCTTGCCTGCCAATGTATCTCACAATACACAGGGGGTGCTCAATGAGTTACCCCATGATGTATCTAATGGTATGGATTAACCTGATGGCAATGTCAAACTGTGGTCAATATCTCCTAATTAGAAGCACTGCCAATTTGACATAGCTGATCCCTGTGTAAGTTATTCCTTGGATTTGAACTTTACATGAAGCCCGCCACTGTGCCACCTCCTGATGGTCTTGTGGCTCTCCCTGTATATTATATTAGTCACAATATCAATTAATAAACCTTATCTTATTCTTCTCATTTCTGTCCTTTCTTTTGGACTGTTGTCTTAAATAATCAAATACTGAACTATCATATATTTAGTTTCAACATTTTGACTAGCTACTCCTTCAGATAGAAAATTTTAATGACTCAGAATTTATCTGACTATTCCAAACCAAAAAGACATGTGATCATCAAGATACAAATTAAGCACTAGAAAAAGATCAAGATCAAAATCTAAAAGATTCTTTATCTTCTAAGACAGCTTATTATCTATAGCCTCCTGTTCCCAGGGGTTTCCTCTTCATAATGTCTTTATTCAAAATCTTACACTATTCTGATCCCACCTTTTCCTATAATAAAACAAACTTCTAAACTTACTATTTAAAAAGCCTAAAACATTGCCTCAAAGTTTTCTCAGCCCTTCCTTAAGCTGTAAGCCTTTAATCAATGATCCAATTATTAAGTAAGCATTAACTTTATCCAATGATTTTAACATTCAAAGCTTCACCATTTTCAAAGCTCTACTGCAATCCAAAAAGGAATTTAATTTCTACTGCTTAAACTTCTTGAAGCATTTTCATTATGTGCTCCAGAGCATTAACTGTATTCCTGTTTTAGAACATTGATTCCTTATATTTAAACTCAGCCAAGTTATATAATGACACACCATCAACTGAAGACAAGGACAAGGTAATCAATATTGAAGGATCCATTATATGCTTTCTGATAAAGCTTTTTGACACTGTTACTACAGTAAATCCTGAGTTTTGAACTGTCTTGGCTGGAATTCCATCAGAAAACATACAAAACAATTATAACTTTTGACACTCATGAAAATGGCTTGGCTACTAAACACATTGACATTATCTGGGGGAAAATCTATACCATTCAATTTCTTTACATTGTTCTATACTCATTTGCACTCTCACAAGATTTCAGGTAATTTTACCACAATCTCTCTCTCAAGTTGTACATCCACTATGTTAGATACAGGCCAATTCAATCCTACTTACATTGTTTATATTTCCAGGACTCTTGTTGTTTGGGACTATTGTTGTAAAACTTTGGTAAGTTTACTTTCAGAGCTGCCATCTTACTGCTGAGTTATTTATTTTTGTTACTCCACTTTTGAGATTTCCCTTTTTTGGCCTCTTTTATTATGAATCATTGCATTTATCTATTGAAAGAATTATTCATTTGGTCAAGATTTTATCAAAATAATATAGGAATTTCAACAAGTCTCCTGTAATAACCTTATCCCCAAGTGCAGAAGTTCCTTCTTTAGAAAATTAATTGGCATAAAACTCCTTAAAAACATGTTTCACTACCACCAAAAAGTCACCTGTAATTTTTATTGATTACAAATCTCCTCAAGAGCTCCTCATTGTGACTGTACTACAGTCACATTGGGCTGTGGTTTCAAAAAGAGGTTGAATTGTGATGAGCTTCAAAGATTGAAATTCAAAACAGTAGAATTGGCCTTGGAGAGATTTCCAGTGTAGTAATTGATACCCAGGAATCAATTAGGCTGTAATAGTTGAGGGCCAAAATGAATAATCTGAATGATTCAGATTATGAGACTAGGTGTCTCAAACTAACTAATTAACCATGGAGGTTAATTGATACCCAGGAATCAATTAGACTGTACTAATTGAGGGCTTTAATGAATAATATGAACAATTCAGGTTTTGATACTAGGTGTCTCAAACGCAACTTATTAACTGGGAAGGTTAATTAATTGATTCCCTTGAATATAATTAATGAGAATTTAATCATATGGCCAAATTGGAATTGACTGTGTCAAGTAAAAACTTGTTGTCTTCAATTAATTAATTATCTGGTGATAAGGAGCGCCTTTTGGGGAAGCTTCAAATATGGAATTAAGAAAGAAGAGAATTATATTTTATTGGATATTACTTTAGACTTATATAGACTTGACTGTGGCAGGGATTTAGTTGGGTCAAACCTAGGGATTAGTCATGTGCTAGATGGGTTTGAGCCACTGGATACTTGGACAGTCAGGTGATATTGCTTGGTTACCATTCTTGGTATGTTGAACAGTATATTGGAGGGGCACCAAATTGGGCAATGGTGGATATTAAGTAGGTTGGTGGTAGCCAGAATGCTTGTACATCCAGACCCTTGACACCCCCCCTTAAGGGGTTACTCTGGTGCATCAGGAGGGGGCTTTGTTTTCACGGCTGCCGCCTGATGCTCCTGGAGCTGTTTGCTAGTTGGAACCAGTCTGGTTGAGTGCTCTCCTTTACTGAGGCAGAGACAAGTTATGTGGTATTTCTTGATAATTGGGTTCTTGGCACTTTGGAATTTTACTAGATAAGTGTTGTGCTCTGGTTGGTATTTGATGACTCTTCCTGGTCCCCTGTGTACTGAGTCTAGTTTCTTTCTGTTACCAGTAGAATCCAGACAGGGGAGTTGATGGGAAGTGGTTCCTCTGTGGAGGTTACCTTTTGTGTCTTGAGCCTCTTCCTTTCAGCTATTTTAGCTTTGAAGTGGATGTGTTGTAGGTTTGGTTCTTGCTCTACTGTGGGAGGTTTCCCCAGGGGGATCTTTATGTAGGGCTGTTTGTTATAGGTGATTACTTCCAATTTGTACATGTAGGTTAGCTCAAAGGGTGAATAGCTGTCCCTTGATTGGTGCGGACTTGGGATACTAATAATGCATGTTTCATGTATAGTGGCCATGTGTCTTTGGCTTTGCAATACATTATTTTTTCTAGGGTCCTGATAAGGCCGCCGTTTAGGCGTTCCATTCTGATGTTGGCCTGTGGCCTGTGGCCTGTATGGAGAGGTTGTGGAGTGTTTACTGTTTTTGGATTTCAAGTTGTCATTAACTACGTGACCTGATAACTCTGTTGCTACATCAGTTATGATGTAGTCTGGAGTGCCATAGTTGGCTATGATTGCTCTGTTAATGAAACAGTTGATGTTTTCTGCTTTTTGGTCCTTTGTTGCCCAGAAGATGGGCCAGCATGTGGCAAAGTCAATAGTTACAATTAAGAAACATTGGTTTGTCTTTTTTTTCTGGGAAGGGCCCCACTACGTCTAGCCCCCAAACCTTAAATGGTTCAGGGTCTGGTACTGGGTTGACTGTTGGCTGAGAAGCCTTTGTACTGGTGTATTTCTTGCACACTGTGCACTATTTCTGATCATCAACTATTCCCTGTTTGAGGTTGGGCCACCATACTATCTCTTTTAGTGTGAGGTATTGGAGTTAGTCTTTGTATGGCCTAGCAGGTGGTGATGTCTTAGTATGGTGTCAACTCTTTGTGCAAGTGGGATGTACGGAATATGTTTGTCATTGATAATTTGGTATACTGTGCCATTTGATACATGGAAGTACTTTTTGTTTCTTACTAATCTATTGTGGGCCAGTTGATGTGTTGAGGGGTCTTTCCCTTTGGTTTTATACTAAGTGTTGTACAGGTTTGGCCAGTCAGGGTCCAGGTGGTCAGGGTGATCTTCTCTTGTCTGACATAGCCTAGAGAGAGCATTTGCTGTGACCAGCCCTTCCCCATTTTGTACTGGATGTCCAGGTTAAGCTGTTCCAGCAAGGACATCCATTTGGCTTGCTGCTTTGCAAGTGCATTTTGAGTTTTTATATAGATTAAGGATTTATGGTCAGTTAGTACTTGGACGTTTTAAATGTCCTTCCAGATAACATCTCCATTTCTTGCAACTGTGGTATATTGCTAGAAATTCCTTATTGTGTATTGGGTATCTCTTCTCAGTTTTGGTTAGTTTTCTGCTTTTGTAACATACTGGCAGGAAGTCTTGCTGCCCTGGCTGGCAGATACACAGGACTGCGCCAATGGCGGTGTTGCTAGCATCTGGCTCAAGCTTGTAGCACCCATTGTTGTTAGGGTATTGCAATATTGGTGCTTCAATCAGAGCTTGTTTTAATAAATGGAAATTATTGTCACATTCTGGAGTCCAGATGAATTTCTTTTTGGCATTACCCTTGGTTAAGTCATTGATTGGTGTGGTTAGTTTTCCGCAGTCTTTGATGTATTTCCTTAGGTAAGCTACCAGAACCAAGAAAGCATCTAACTTTTTTAACGGAGGTGGGCGTTGTATGTTATTTATGGTTTTAATTTTGTATGGATCTGCTTTGATGTCACCGTCAGAGACAATGTGGCCCAAGAACAGGAGCTCCTTTTCCATAAATTGGCACTTACTTGGATTGCGTAAAGTTTGTGCTTTATAAGTCAATCAAGTGTCTCACAGACATGAGCAAAGTGTTCCTCTTTAGTTTTTGAGAGGATGATGATATTGTCAAGGTAGCACAATGTATTTGAGAGACTGTTTAGTGCTTGTTCATCATGGTGACAAACGTTGCTGGAGTGTTGGTCATCCCAAAGTTCATTACTCTACATTTGAAGGATCCAAATTGTGTACAGAACACAGTTTTTGGTATGTCCTTTTCCTTTAATTCAACTTGGTTGTAACCTGAGGTGAGGTCAATTTTGGAGAAAAATTTAGCACCTGAGAGTCTTGCAAACAGATCCTCTATAAGTGAAAGAGGGTATTTATTCTTTACTGTGCTTGCATTGAGAGCTCTATAGTCAGTCACTAGACGTAGAGTGCCTTCCTTTTTCTTTACAAAGAGTACTGCTGCCCCCCATGGGGATTCAGACAGGCGGATGAAGCCTTTGGCTAAGTTGTCCTCAATATGGGTTTTGAGGGTTTGGGTCTCCATGGGAGAGAGTCTGTAGATGGGTGCAGGTTTGGAAATGGCTTTGCATAAGTTGATGCTATGTTTGACTTCCCGTTTGGGGGGTAACTCTGTGAGTTCTTCTTTGAATACATAAGTGTATTCATTTTGGAGTGCCGCAAGTTCTGAGCATTGGATCTTTTTATGTTTTTATGTTATTGAACTCAGTGTACTCATTATGTGGAGGGTAATATCTTTGGTTAGATGTTCTGAGTCATCTTGTTTATGACCTGGACAAATACTATGTCTTTTAAAATGAGGTCATTGGGTTCTTTGAGGATATTGAAATTGATTCTGTTGCGTTTGATGGTCATGGTTTTTGTTTTCCAACATACGCTAGGGTTCACTTGGGTGAACCAGTCCATGCCTGCTATTATGTTGTAGTTTATGTTGTTCATGACAAGTTCTTTGATGGACGTTTGTATGCCTTGGAGATCAATTCTGAAGGGAGTTGTTTTGCCTTCAAGTAGAACCTTTGATTTATATGCAATTCTGGCATACTTGAAGTTGGATTTGACTTTTAGTATTTGTACATGGTTACAAAGGGTTTGCTAACCATAGTGTGTTGTGCGCCAGAGTTGAATAAAAAATTTTGTGTATGTGATTTGTAAGTGCATGGGTAGACAAGAAGTTGTGAGTGATCTTTAATTTTTAAGTTCATAAAAATGGAGGACTGCAGGACATGGGAAATGCGGGTAGCAAAGTTTGTGCCTTGGTACAATTTCTTGTCAAGTTGGGGGGAGACAGGGGCACTTAAGCCTGTTTCCCCTCCTCTTTTTCCTGTTCCTCTGTTTTGAGACCTTCAAGATCAAAGAATGTGGGGTCAGATTATAGCGGGTTGCTACTTCAGCATTGTTAACTTTGGCGTTATCCTCTTTCTTGGGACAGTAGCAATTTGTGCTCTGGCTGTGATTGCCATTGTTACATATGGAGTTGCTGTTGTTATGGTTGGTATTTTGGTGTTTTTTGCCATTAAAGTTGTCTCTGCCACTGCTTTTTGAGGAGCAATTGCCGTTGTGTGCAGCATATTCCATGTTTTCATGTTTTTTGGCGTGCTTGGCTTCTTCAATGAGCGCGGGCATGGAGGTATTTGCCTCTGGGCAGATGAGGGCAGCAACAGAGGGTTTCTTTCTGTTGATTAATGAGGCTCTGGTATGTACGTTATCAGCTTGTGCTGGGTTTTGGATCTTGCAATGTATTTCCTCAAATTCATTGGCGTAAGCTGCAATAGTGGTCTTCTGAGGAAGATCACTGAGCTGTATTGCAATGTCTTGGAGGGATTCAGTGATGCAGAAATTTTGTGTGATGTCTGCTATGAGCTCTTCCCAGTTTTCAAGCTGGTTGTCAGTTTGTGAGCCAACCCAGGAAGCAAACCAGTTAGCTGTGGCCTTGTACAGGTGTTTGCTGGCTTCCTGGACCCATTTCTCATGGGGGATGTAGCTGATGCGGAGTTTGGCGGCTGTGTGGTCTAGCCAGTTGATGATGTTTTATTTGTTTTTACCAAAGAACTTGTTGATACCAATGTATTTGGTGTTAGTAACTTCACCTGTGATAGGTGGTTGTGCGTTTGTTTGTGGTTAAAGAGAGCAACTGTATTGAATAGTCTTGGTGCATGCTTTGGGCATGACCAGACCTTCAAATATGGTGCATCCACTAGGTATATTTTTGTCAATGTTGTGGGTGCAGAAGTATGTTTTAAAGGTATCCTGGGATGTGGCCTGGTTGAGTACGTGAGCAAAGGTGGGCGGTTTTTGGTCAGTCATTTTCTTTCTCATGGGTGAGGTCAAAAAACCGTAGCTGCTACCAGTGATAAGGAGCGCCTTTTGGGGAAGCTTCAAATATGGAATTAAGAAAGAAGAGAAGTATATTTTATTGGATAATACTTTAGACTTATATAGACCTGGCTATGGCAGGGATTTATTTGGATTGAACCTAGGGGTTGGTCATGTGCTAGATGGGTTTGAGCCACTGGATACTTGGACAGTCAGGTGATATTGCTTGGTTACCATTCTTGGTATATTGATCAATATATTAGAAGGGGACTAAATTGGGCAATGGCTGGATGTTAAGTAGGTGGCAGTAGCCAGAATGCCTGTACATCCAGACCCTCAACACTATCATGAAAATGAAAACTTGCCCAGGTTCTGGGAATAGCATCAAATACTGTGATAACAGGAAATGGGCTCCAGTTGTACCAGGGAAATGGTATACTGCTTCTTTGTTCTCCTTGAACCCTCCCACTAAACATAAAACTCAAACTGTTCCTCTGATCCTGTTCCTACTAGTCTCTCACGTCCTTTTGCTTCCACTTCCTTGCTTGTGTATCTTGGTGCCTATGCCTTTATGGGTTGCTTCAATATGTTATTGAGCAGATATAAAATCCTTGGGAATTGGTACATTTAGGCATTTTGTCCATGCCAATTGCTTCCATGATTACAGGTTTGAATTCTTCTGCATTTATCCATCATGTTGGGAAGTTATTTCCAGCAGGGTGGGTTTCTGGCAAAAAACCTCCTGTTCTGGAATCACTTGATTCCTTTTGTAGACATGTGCTTTTATGGCTTGAATTATTACAGAATTCTAATGCTAAAGCACTGTGAAATGTTCCTGATCTAAGATTTCAATAGTTCTAACTGGGAACTAGCAGATTATTTCAAACATAGACATAATTGTCTCTGTTTGGTAGTTTTTGCACTAATAGCTTCTTTGCTCTTAGTAATTGAAAAATGATTCAAATCCAAACCAGGCATTTATGTGGCACCCAGGAATACTCCAGATGACAATCTAATGACTCAGCGCCTGAATCATTCACTCTGTGGTGCCTTGACTCTTGAAAGTTGATTAGGTGGTGAAGAAGTGCTTTTAACCTAACAATTTTGCTGATGTAGTATTTTGAATCACTTTTGGTTAACCCTAAAATTATTATCTTGACTCAGTCAAGATAATTAAAGACTTACAATTAAATCTTCATTAATCATATTCCTGGGTATAAATTAATTAACCTTTTTGGTTAATTAACTGATTTATGAGACACCTAGTCTTTGAGCCTTATTTGGTCAATCTTGCCTTAATTCCATTAATTAGTTTGGTCTCATTAATTCCAGAGATCTCTAACCTTACTAATACAGATACTATAGATCCCCAGAATTCACATTTTGGGAATTTTTATAAGCTTTCTATATAAATAAACAAATCCAACATTTAAACTTTAAGGATTGCAAGTAACATAATTTTACTAATGACCTGTGGTGACTAAAATACAGTCACACACATAAAATTAATAAGAGATTTTTTTTTCTGTAATTTCTTTGACATTTCTCTTAAATTTTGCCCTCATATAAAAATTGAGGTGATATTTCTCCCAAAATTGTTCAGTATTTCACCCTTTTAGAAAAACTCTTTGTAGAAACACTTAAGCTCACTTTTAGCATTTCACCAAGCTTATTATGCTTATAGTAATAGCCTAGCATATTTGCTTATCTATTGAGTATATCTGCACCATACACACTAAAACCCTTATGATATGGTGTGCAAGCTTGTTCTGGACTTGGATCAGGGGAAGCTTAGGATCCCACTGCAGGAGATCAAACATAATTGAATGTGCTTCATTAATCAGGGACTTGGGTGCCTTCTTCTGGTTCTTGGACATCCCAATTATATCCCCCTTGTTCATGAAGTTATTGAATTCATGTATGGCAGTGGTTCAGGAAAGCTTTAACTGACTTGTGATCTTGGCCTGGTTTAGGCCACACTTGTTTATTACCACAATTATTTAGGGATTTTGGGGGTGATGTTCCATAAGTTAGGATTTGGGGTTACATGAGCTGTATCCTTATTAGATGTAGCCAGAGCCAGTTGGCTGTTGGATGGCAATGGTTCTGGGATAAGTCCACTGAATTAGTTATCTGGTGTCCTGCAAGGGGTCAAGCTAAAGAGTTTAAGCAGAGCTATTTGCATGGCAATTCTCAACCAGGCTGAGTCCAGATGAGAAGGAAGACTGGTATAGCTTAGCTTCATCATTACCCATATTAAAGATCTGGGTATAAATAGGAGCTTTGGCATACCAAGTACCCTGCCCACTAGAATCAGCTCAAGTTTAAGATTTCTTATCATGCACATTGAGTTTGGGGCTGCTAGCAAAAGCCATAGTAAAAGTAAACCAATGAAAATTATGAAAAAGAATATTTTTGGAATTTTATGTTTTTGACTTTATTTTAATAACAATCTCCTTATTTGGGTAGCTTCTAAACTCATTATATCAGATAAATTACTATAAATATTAACAAAATACCTCTGTTCCCAAATTGGATGGCTTTTGATTGCTTGTTGAAATAATATTTTTCTATTTTAGGATTTAAAGGTTGTCTGTCCTGTGTGACTTTATTTTGTTCTGTGCTTGTATTATTTTGTTTGCATGTTTCTCTGGTTTTGTTTCTTCTTGAACATTATGATGGTACCTTATTGGTATCCCAATCAAATTTTATCAGGCTCCAAAATAACCTAAGCTCACTTTGCTGTTGTACCAAGTTGTCTTGTTTGTAGTTTGGGATGTGTCAGGATTTTGAGATCTTGAAGAATCTTTACTAGTTGTTTTAGAAGTCATTTTTGTTGATATTGGGATTGTGTAAAGACAATTCCAGATATCAATTGGTCTCAGTTTACAGAAGAAGGGTGTCTAGATGTCCTACTTGAGGGAAAGTATATAAAAAAGAGATTCTTTGTTGATAAGGAAGAGCACTGGCAGAAGCAATCACCAAGAGATTCCACAAGTACTTATGTATTAGAGTCTAGTGCTTGGATCAAGATTACTACTAGAAAGCAGCTCAGTGGTATAAAAGATATAAATAGGTATGCTATTATCTAACTGGGATGGTGTATATTTCTATGCTTTCCTAAGTGAAAGAAAACTCCTTTATATAGGGTTTTAGGAACCCTCTTGCCAGGATAATGACTTATGCTTCTTACTCTTGCTAGGCCAGTCTATCTGCTTCCAAAAGCTCAGACGTAGAAGAGTTGATTAATGTGACAGAAAATGCTGGGTAATATGAAGAGGTCTCCAAGTGATGTGGAATAAACACCTAAATTTATAAGAAGTTGATAATCAACTACCATCAAAGCTTCAAATACTGTTTGGTAAATTTCAAAATGATACACTAGTATTTAACAATATAATTAAGCCCAACCAAAAAAGTCTCAGATAAATAGTCTGTGACAAGATTTAGAATCCTCAGAAAAAACCTGGACATTGGGAGGTGGCAATAGTCTCAGCTTCAAATTCCAGGGCAAAAACTCCAAGATTGGTGGGCATTGGCATAATATTGGGTGGAATAGACAACTTAGAACCCAAAGAAGGACCCCATCTTACTGTTACAATTCAATTTAGAATCAAGTTTTAAGGAGTATAGCAGAGCATACTCACTACAGGATGCAATTTAAATAAGTTTTAAACAAGAAATAATTTTAAGTTTATTGAGTATAACTTTTACGGAGGACTCAACTCTTAAGAGTTGAAACAGTGAAAATTATTCAATATATATCAAAATTTGACAAAGCAATAGTGCCTGGATCCTGGCCTCCTATTCCTTTCACATTTTCAAGTGAGTAACTGGTCCAGTTTGCAAAGAACCCTGAGTGACCAACTTCTGATTACCATGCTGATAAATAAGATCATATCAGGTGACCCTCAAATTACGTCAATTTATCAACGCCAGCTTACAAGGGGACTTCAGATTCAACTGAAAAACTGGAGTAGCTGTAACCCATTTTCAATCAACTGTTTGATTCAAGTCTGTTAAATTGATCAATTTTTTCATTGTTTCCTGGACTTCTAGGACTTCCTACTTGGCCAAATAATTCCTGCATTATGGAATCTACTGTGACATCTATTGATTGACGCCCAAGGAAAATGAGACTCTCTATCAATACCTTGTGGACGCGCTTGATAAGGGCTTTATTTGCCCCTCACTATCACTGTATGTGGCTGTAGTCTTCTTCATACCAAGAAGAACAGCTCCCTGTACTTGGTGACCAACTACTGCACTCTAAACAGGGTAGCAGTCAAGAACAAAACCCCTTACCACTAATTGACAACTTGTTTGATACACTTGCAGGTGCAAAGGTCTTCAGTAAGATTGATCTCACTGCAGGGTACAACCAGCTCTGCATTGCACCAGGAGATGAGGCAAAAACTTCCTTCCACACGCGCTACAGATTGTTTGAGTGTTGTGCCATGAACTTTGGAATGACTAACACTTCCTCCACCTTTGCCATGTTGATGAATAAAGCCTTTGAAGATCTGATTGAAAAATGTGTTGTCGTGTATCTTCACAACATTGTCTTCAGTCAAGACCAAACAACACATCTCTAACACCTTCATGCTGTACTCAACACCCTTTGGAAACATCAGTTGAATACTAAGACTTTCAAATGTGAATTCCTCTGGTCAGAGCTCCTATTCATTGGGCACACTATCTCTGCCCAATGGATAAAATTTAACCCTGTTAAGATCAAGGCAATCACAAACATGCCACCCCCTATCAACATAGAGAAGGTGCGCACGTTCCTGGGCATGGTTGTCTATGTGCATAAGTTCATCCCCAACTGTAGAGAACTGATTGCACAGCTCACTGAGCTCCTAAACACCAAACAACGCTTCCAATGGACTCCTGCCAGAGACCAAGCCTTTGAGACTTTGAAACAGAGGCTTACAACTGCCCTGTACTGCAATTTCTAAATCAGAATCACCAGTACAAACTTGAGACTGACGCCTCTTAAAGGGCCATAGGGGGCGTGCTTAGGGTGGAAACTGAGGATTACATCTTCCTCCCTGTGGCTTAAAAATCCAGGAAGCTTACCAACTAAGATCAGTGCTACCCCATACATGACAAGGAGTTAGCGGCAATTGTGCACTGCATCAAGAAATGGTGCTGCTATTTGGAGGGTGCCACCTTTCCACCCTGAGTCCTGACAGATCATAAATCCCTACAGTACTTCAACACTCAGTTACACTTAACACAACCCCAAGCAGGCTGGGTTGAGCGCCTATCCCCCTACCAGTTACGCATCAAATACAAGCCTGGAAAGAGCTTGTCACAGCCAACACCCTCTCCAGACTGTATGTGGCGTCCTTCACAGGAGACAATGAGTTATATCCCAACTGGCTCATGCTTTGCCTACGTCCTGAAGCCACCTGTTACAAAGGTCTTAATTCTGTAACCATTTCCAAGCTGAAAGACAATGACAGTCAGTTCACCACTGACTCTGGCAACGTCTGCTGCCAGGTGGAGACAGGCAAGAAGATGCCTTACATTCCCACAACACAAAGAGGAGATATCATACTACATTATCACTGTACCCTGGGTCACATCAGAGGGTGTAACCTCTTTGAAATCATGAAATGCAAGGTTTGGTAGCCCTGTATAAGCCAGGAAATCCTGGATCTCCTCAAAACATATGTGCTATGTGATAAAAACACATCCAAACCTGCACTTCCAAGTCAGTATTACCTGTCAAAGCCATGGAACCCTTTGAACAGTGGGCCCTCAACATTGTGGGGCCTCTCCCTGAGGACAGGCTTGGTAAGAAGTACATCATTAAGGCCATAGACTACTTTACACAGTGGCCAGTAGCCTGGGCAACCACTAATCATACTGCAATCACAATCACTTACTTTGGACAACCCAACTGCCTTATCACATATGGCGGACCTGAGCTCCTAGAGCATGTCATGAAGGTGTATTGCGCCAAGAACGCCCTCCAACAAGTAGTCACAACACCCTATCATCCTCAAGCCAATAGACGTGTGGAGCACCTGAATGGTTTGTTGGTCTAAATGATCTCTAAACTCTCATAAGAACATCCTAATACTGTGTGAACTGACACCTGCCCACTTCCCTACTCATCTTGCGGGCAAGAATTAACAGGGGTACAGGGTTAAGCCCCAGCACCCTGGTCTTTGGAGCCCCTGATGGCTTGACAGGGTTAGAGCAAGGAAGTTACAATCCACAGTTTCTGGAAACCCTCCTTTGACAATTATCCCTTCCATGAGCCAATGTTGCGCCAAAGCCTGATGTTGTAAATTGCGCCATTAATGCTATTTTAATATGGCCTTCAAATAGTGATATGTGCAAAGATTTGGATGGTTTTGCTTTCAATTTTGGGAATTCCTCACCCTTTGTAAATGGGTCTGTTTCAATATCCACCAATTCTGGAATACCATACCTGCCCTTGTCTAATCCTGGTATGACCTCATCCCAACATGACTCCCTCAATCACTTGGTTGTGTTCTGAGGCGCAGCACAGACACACAAAAGAAAATCCTAACCTTAGGATTGGATTTGTACTAAGTCTTGGTTAGATGACAGGGAAGGCTATGTGATTACCTTGCAGCCCTGGAAGAATAATCTCTACTAGTTGTGGCTAGAAAGATGTGTGGAAGTACTGAAGACACAAAGACAAAAATGTGAATAGAACTTAATTTTTATTGGTGAATACAAAATGGAATATATAGTGGTTAGGAATACCACAAAACACTACCAGGACGGTAGGATCACTTGCCACCAGCATGAGTGGGGCAAGTGAGTTGCGCAGGATCAAGAAACCAGACAATTGTACTTCCTGATTCAGTCATCAACTCATTTCAAGAGGCAAAAGCAAAAACAAGAGATTTGTCTTCAAAATGACCCACCAAAGGCAAAATTGAAACATGGTGAATAGTGGTATTCACTACATTGCCCTCCCCTAGATTGGCCTTAGGGGGGTGGTACTGGCGGAGGAACTTGGCATGCACTTGAGCATAGAGACGGCCACTGGAGTGGAGCTTTATAGTATATTTGGACCCTCTTTTAAAGGTCACTTCTAAAGGGCTAATCCACAGAGAGTCCAACTTATGTGCGCGCCCACCTACTCTGTGTTGGTAGTAAAGTACATGATCACCAACATCAAATTCAGGCAAGGGGGAGCATACAGCATTATCAGGAGAAAGATCAAGCATCTTAGTCTTGTATGCAGAAGTGTGGGCAGTGGCCTGTATATCAATTATGCAGTTGACTAGATTCTTGATGTGGTTGTCAGGATTCATGGCCTTATAAGAGGAAAGCAAGGGGGCCCCCAAGAGCAATGGGGTAGTAGCCTCTTTCCCATACAACATAGAAAAAGGGGAGTATCCAGTGACCAAAATGTTTGCTAAGGCGGTACACAAAGAGAGCAGCAGGTAAGTATAAGTCCCAGTTGGCAGCGTCAGAGTAGGTGAGCTTCCTCATGATAGAGACTAGTGTTGAATTTGCACGCTTGACTTCCCCAATGGTAGAAGGGTTGTAGGGGGCAGAGAAGGACTGGTGTGACCCCAAAGCTTTGACAACAGAGGTTATCAACTTAGCATTAAAGTTAGTCCCATTATCCAAGAGCAACACTTGAGAACAGCCATGGCAGTAGAAAACATTCTGTAGCAGGAAGACAGCAGTTGTCTTAGCCGTGATGTCCTTTGTAGGGCAAGCCTCTACTCACTTGCTGAAGTGATCAACAGCAATCAGAATAAAGCAACACTCATAACGTGAGCAGGGGAGAGAACCTACTGCGTCAATGCTGACAGTATGAAAAGCATGTTGAGGGGGAACTAATTTGAATTTGTGGGCAGCAGCTCAAGGCCTCTGCAGCTGGCAGTTGTGGCAACTAGCTATGACGTCTGGGATCAGTAGGCAAAGGTTTTCCCAGAAGTAATTCTTCTAAAGCCAGTCAAAGGTCTTGGTGATACCTCCATGCCCATTCTCATTATGAGCTTGCAACACCAACAAGAGGCAAAGACTGGGTTGTACATAAGGTAGATATTGATTGTGTATCTTCTTGAAGAGCTGATTATCACGTATGAGGGTATCTTTAATATCTTGGAAAAGGCCAGTTGGACCTCTTCTGTCTTGCTTTCCCAAGAAGAAGGGTATCCAATTTGTTTGTACAACCAGTCAGCCTCTGCAGGATGCAAAGCAAGAATGGGCATTCTGGAGAGCCCATCAGTGCTCTGATGTTGAATCTCAGGGTGATAGAGCACAGTGAAGTTGTATCTTTTTAGACGTAGAGCCCATCTAGCTAGGCGCCCTTCAGGCTCCTTAAGTTGTTGTAACCACTTAAGTGATGCGTGGTCAGTTACAACTGTGAAATGGGTAACATATACGTAGTGACAGAACTGCTTGACTGCATGCAACACGTCAAGACACTCCTTCTATGTGACACTATAATTCTTCTCATGTTTGTTTAGCACGCAAGAAGTGTAAGCCACAGGATGGTCTAAACCCTTGTTGTACAGATGGGCCAGGATAGCCCCAATAGCCAGATTGCTAGTGTCAGTGTATAGGATGAACTCCTTATTGTAGTCAGGATACACTAGAATTGGCGCCTCTTTGAGTTTTTGCTTAAGAGTCTCAAAGGCTTGCTGCTGACTGGCGGTTCATTCAAAAGAGACATTACATAACAGCTGGACTAGAGGTTCACTAGTATTGACAAAGTCAGGGATAAACTGTCTATAATAGCCCATCATCCCTAGAAAGACTTGTACCTCTTGCAGGTTGGTGGGTGGAAGTATTTTGTTGATAGCTTCAACCTGCTTAGCCATTGGGCAAATCTTTGTCTGGGTTACTTCGTGGCCCAAGAACTCAAGACACTCCTTGAAGAAGGCGCACTTGGAAGGTTTTAGCTTGAGGCCAGCTTCTCAAATCTTTATGAACACCTCTTTGAGATGAGCTAGTTGATTGTTAAAGGTAGCGCTGAACCCCGTTATATTGTCTAAATACACTAGGACACATGACAGCTTCAATTCACAGAGGATGGAGTCCATGGCCCTTTGGAAGGTGGATGGGGCGTTGCAGAGTCCCTGTGGCATGCAAGTAGGCTCAAAAAGCTCTTCCGAGGTAATTAGTGTGGCTTTTTGGCAATTCTTGGGAATAGATCAACTTGCCAATATCCAGATGCCAGATTCATTGCAGAGAAAAACTTAGAGCCTGCAAGACGTCAGAGAGCATCATCAATACGCTGCAAAGGATACAAGTCCTTCTTAGTCAAGGAGTTCAATCAGCAGTAGTCCATCACAATACAATGACCTCTATCTTTCTTCTTTAAGATGAGTAGCCAGGATGCCCAAGGACTTTGGGAAGGGGCCAGCAGCCCAGCATCCAACAGTTGTATGAGCTCTTTTAATACTGAGCGTCCTCCACGTGGCTGCGGTAATATGATTTAGCACAAAAGAGAGGTGTTGCCAGTGTCAATTTGATAGATATCACCTTTGGCTAACCCATAGTTGGTACTGTCCTTAGCAAAGATGTCAGAAAATTGGTCTATCAACTCTAGCACTTCTTTCTGTTGAACTGGGGACAGCTGTGGAAAGTCTTGCGCAGTGAACAAGGATAGGACATAGGGCTAATCTTCATGTAGGTTAAAATCTTGGAACATGCCAAAGGGATAAAGAGACAAGACATCAGGAGCACCCAACAACTTGCTGTATCCAATAACCTGCCCCCTAGACACAGTCATGGGGAGAGCAATCAGGTTGGCTACCAACAATTGAACAGGATCCTTATGGGAGACGTCTAGGATTCCAGGACAGAGGTAAGGCTTGTTGCGCCCTAATGAGGCAGGAGAGTACAATTACAAGAGAGTTTGTTCAGGCAGTTCATATGATATCTGGAGTCTAGAATAGCCTGAGAGCCAGGGAGATGATGACAGCAGATGTGGCTAGGAGAGGGATCCCTTCAGACGGAAGACAAGCCATGGGTGAACATTTTATGTTTGAAGAGTGGGTGCAATATTTGAGGTTGAAAACCCCAGTGGAATATTCCAAGGAACATGTCTTGAGGCGTTTTATGGGAACTTTAACAGGCTCTTCAAAGATCAGAGGGACTTTGTATCCCAGAATAGAGAGGCAACCATCTTTTAAGTTGATTATTTCATTATATTCTCTAAGGAACTGAGTGCCAACTAAGAGATTGTAACTCTCGTTTTCCAAGACAACTGCTGGCGCAGCTAGGTGAAGCTTGCCAAACCGCATGGATAGAGCAGAGTACGCCCCTATGGCGCGGGTCATAGACAGCCCAGCTGTGCCATACAACTGGTGATAATTAAGGTCAGGGGCAAGTTTGAGTTTCTTCACATTCTTGGAGGAGACAATGTTGACTGGCAAGCTAGTGTCTAAGATGGCCTTGATCTTCACTTTTTGAATGGATATCTCTACTCAAGTGTTAGTGCAACCAAAGGGTGGAAGGACAGCCAAGATATCTTGATCCTCTGTTATTTCCTTATCCCACTTCTCAATCATGCATCTTAACCCTGGGAACTCCTTATAAAAAGTTTGGAGAGGGAGAAAAACAGATACATTCTTGAAGACAGCGTCAGCAATCTCAGCAGTTTCTTCTGACAACTCCACTAGCACAGGGGACCTCTTAGCTTGGGTGAGGTAAGGACAAGAGACAACTTATTTGGCTTCAAGCAAAGGCTTAGAAGTAGTTGTGGTCTTTCCTGAGCACAATTTATAGGGGACTGTAATGGTTTCAGGAACAGCCATAACAGAGTACCCATATGCATTGGCGTTGTCAGTATCAGAGTTATCCAGGTCAGAGTCATAAGATATATTGTGGAACAAAAGGAGGTTAGGAGGAGCCTCATTATCAGCAGGCTTGGAATCAGATATAGAGGGTGGGATTGAAAGAGACTGGGAAGAATTGTCAACCAAGAGCGTCTCTGCCTCTAGGTTGACTGTTCTTTTCCTGCCTGCTCTTTTGGATCAGCTCCTTCAACCCAGGGGTTGGTGCATACTCGAGAATGATGACCTATCTGACCACAGTTGTGGCAACCTTGGTGTTGAGGAGGATTTTGCAAGTTCATGATAAGAATGCAAGGAACACAGGAAGACAAACCAGAGTTAGAATCAGCTCAACTCTCCCTAACAACTGCTCCAGAATGAGTGAGGTACATGTCCTGCAACAGCGTCTTTATACTCTTTGTAGAGGAAAGCATAGCTTTATGGGCATTGAAGTGAAGGCACAGAAGCTGGTTAAATTTGAGGGCTTGAGCACAAGCCATGTAAGCTTCATGGTCTATCAATTGTCTGTTTGTTATCAGTTGCTGTCCTTCCATGTAGAATCTGTCTGCAAACTCAGCTAGTGTCTCTTTAGGCTTGAAAGTAATGTGCATAAAAGCGTCCTTTTTTACTTCTAGGCTAAGGTCACCACCAAAATTATCAATCAGAAGCTTCTTCATATCTTCCCACATCTCAATGTTGGGTAGTTCAGGCACCACCACCTCCTGGCAAGTCAGGTTTAGACAGGTCAGAATATGTTCTTTCTTAACCTTGTCTGATGCTTGTCTCATGGCAATTTTGGAGATAGTTAGGAAAGCTGCAATGGTTGAGGTTCTGGGGTCAAAGACTTGCTTAAAGGTAGGCTTAAAATGTGCTTTGGAGGTATGGCCACTATTGTTGCTATTAAGTACGTTTTACTGGGTAAAACTCTGCTTTGGATTTAGAGGGGGGCTGTCTAGTCCATAGCTGAAAAACACTCTCCTTGAGGGTAGTTAGGGTCTCAACAGCGCAGGCACCCGTATTGAAAGCTTGAGTGGTCTGTTGTGCAGTAGCATCTAGGCGTTGACCTTGGGCAGTCACTACTGTAGAGAGCTCAGCCAGTTGAGAAGTAAGAGGTGGCCCCACTGAGAGGCAAGGGGCAAACCTGTTGTTTAAAGAGTTGATTAATTCACTCATCTCTTGTACATCTCTATCCAGCTCATTATGGTCCCACTTTAAATGATCCACCTTGTTAGCTAGGGCAATTTGTTCCCTAGCGCATTGGATTCTAGGGGCTCCTGGTAAACCAGGCCAACAACCATCCTTGTTGACAGCCCCAACTGGACTAGCAGAAGTTGCCATCATCTTGCGTATGCAGCAAGCTCTTTATGTAGCTCAGCAACTTGGGCAGTGAACTCAAGCACCTGGGGGTCAGGTTGAGGGGCTTTGGTAGGACGTCCTTGACTGCAGGTAGTTGTATGTAGCTCTCAAATAGTGTCCCATATTCTCTGCTCTTGATCCACTAAGTTTTCAGAAGGGGGAGAGGGTGGAACATCTGGCTTGGGCTTAGATAATTCATTCACTTGACTCTGGAGTTTGGCTATAGTAGCAGCGGTGGCAGCTCTCTCTTGTTCAATTGCTGTACTGAGTTAATTTAAGCTGTTAGTAGCAAAGTCTGCTACTTGCTGTAGTTGCTCAAAAGAATATGTGCTGAATGAATTGAGCTGCTGCACATGTCGCTCAAAGTCAGAGAGGTAAGCGTTCAAGATGGAATCTACCTGAGTTTGCCAGGGTTGTTCTAGCTGGTTAAACTTGTGTAGACGCTCTCTCACATACTCAGGGATAGACTGGCGCATACATTCAACAGAGTTAACCAAACAGGTCTGGGAGGTAACAGAGTTGCATTGATTGTCAGTTACCAAGGAAAACAGGGAATAAATCCACTGTTGGTAAGCAGCAAACTGGTCCCAGTGGTGAGTAACTGCTGCTTGTAGAGACAAGATTTCTTTGACGTGGAGCCCTAACACCATTTGATGGTGGGCCAAGGCAGGCTGCACAAAGGACAATAGTAAGTGTTCAGTGGAGCCAGCTGCTGAGAGAAGATGCTGTAGAAATTGAGGAGCCACAATCAATTTGTATTATTCAGCCTGACTGAACTGCAGCTGAAGACAAGGGATGGCTCCTTCACGGGCTATCCCAAGGGCTATCAACATGACTTGTTCTAAGTCAGGGGTACCCACGGGGTAAGCAACTAGGCAGGGACCATTCCCAAGGTTCAGTACAGTAGGGATAATAGGCGGGTTGGCAATATCTTCCTCAATAGGAGGACTAGTAATTTCAGGTGAAGTTGGCTCTTGTATAGGCGGAGGCAAAGGACCTGAAAACTTGGATGCAAAAGGGATAACCAAGGGGCTTACAGCCCCTGTAGTGAGCACCATTTTTGTTGTGTTCTGAGGCGCAGCACAGACACACAACAGGAAATCCTAACCTTAGGATTGGATTTGTACTAAGTCTTGGTTAGATGACAGGGAATGCTATGTTATTACCTTGTGACCCTGGAAGAATAATCTCTACTAGTTGTGGCTAGAGAGAGGCACAGAAGTACTGGAAGACACAAAGACAAAAATGTGAATAGAACTTAACTTTTATTGGTGAATACAAAATGGAATATATAGTGGTTAGGAATACCACAAAACACTACCAGGACGGTAGGATCACTTGCCACAAGCATGAGTGGGGTGAGTGAGATGCGCAGAGTCAAGAAACCAAATAATTGTACTTCCTGATTTAGTCATCAACTCATTTCAAGAAGCAAAAGCGAGGGATTTGTCTTCAAAATGGCCCACCAAAGGCAAAATCAAAACATGGTGAATAGCAGTATTCACAACACACTATGTCTACCTAGTGAGTGATCACCAACCCTTGTCTACTATTTTAGTAGAATCATTTCTCCAAATAAAGGCAAGTTTATCCACATTTGTGTTGGCTTTAATATTCTTCAATATTTTTCCTTTCCTTTTTTCCAAAATGAATTACTCATTATGTATTCCAGGATGTTGAGGAATGTGCCCTAAATTTTACCCTGAAGGCTAACACAAAGCTAGCTTTTAACCTCAAATATTTTTATAAAGATTTCCTGTTGTGTCCTTCTAGATGTTGTCCCCAGGAGCCAAACATAAGAAAATGTTGCTCACACAGGGGTTGCAAGCCCCTTGGTTACTCTGTTCCCCTGTGTCTTCTCTGGTCCTTCTCCTTTTGTCTCTGAAGTACCCAAACCATCCAAAGTCTCTAGTCCTCTGCTTGAAGAGGATATTACCAATTCTCCCTCTACACCAATGGTAATGGTGTTATCTCCTGGGCCTGTGCAGGGCCCCCTTCCTGCTTTCTCTCTTAATTACAAGCAAGCCTACAATGCCGTGTGTTTCCTCCTTCACACAGGCACCGTGGAAATGCACACTATTTCTGGTATCTGCTCTGGCTACACCTCAGAAGATCTGTATTCTTTCCTCCTAGATTTTGGCCTCCCCCCAAGTCAATGGATTCAATGGAAACTATTGGTGTGCTGGTCAACAAATCCACCCAGCCCGCTCTAGTTCATCACCAGTTGGCGCTAGGATCACAGAACCAACTCTTGACTTCTGTAGCCACTTCTGTCTCTGATAACTATGCACAAAACATGGCCTACTAGGAGTAGACGCATAGCCTCTTTGCCTGTATTTCAGACAACCAATTTGAATTACTGGCTTTGCAGAAATACCTGACCTAATCTCTGAACTTGCTTTTCTCCTTGCTTCCTGGGTACATTAGGGATCAAATAGGTTAACTAGATGACCACCAAGCTATGTGGCAAGGACATATTGAAGCAACTCTCTTGAAATATTGACAAGATTTTGAGACCCTTTTTGACAAGCTCAATCAACTTTGAGAACATGTCAACTCCCAGCTTGAGTTGGTTGGAGCCCATGTTGACAATTGGGGCCAACATCTGCACCTACAATATGGTTTAGATAAGGCTGCTCTAGGCAACACTCTGAGTCAGGTTTAAAACTATGTTGATGACAGAGTAGCCTCAATTGAAGTGGTTCCTCTTACCCCTTTGGTGGAAGCTTCATCTGTTTTTAAGATAAGGTTTGGTAAGCCATAAATGAACTCAAGGCTACCACTCAATGCCAAGCTTCTGTTCCAGTTCCCCCACCATTGGTGCCTATGCCTGACCCCTACATTGCTTCCTTGACAGATCAGCTAGCTACACTGCGTGGAGAGGTCAAGTATTTGCAACAACGCCTCTCTGACAAGGCATCCTCTGAATCCAAGGGTGAGGAAGATCCTGAAGTCACTGAGGTCCTGGCACAAGCAGACCACAGATACTGTCCTGAATTAGAAGAGTTAACCTGTGTCAATTGCGCCCTTTCTTTGGATCAATTGGCAGCAGTTACCAATGATGTTGTCAACAGACAGGATGCACTAGAAAAGGAAGTGTAGAACCTTACTTGCTTGACTGAAGCAATGGACAAGCGTGTCACTCCTTTAGCATTGCAGACTACTGCTTTGGCCTCCTGCATCAATGGAGTGACAGGCACCTTGGCAGTACAGCAGATGTGGATTGATGAATTTGGAACTGTTGCCACTACTTCTAGGGATTTCAGTGGGAAAAACAGCTCTAATCTTGACACCTTGGTAGTGAGCCTTCAATTATTATGAGCTAGACAGCCCACTGCAGAATCCAAGTTTAAAGGAAATCCTCATATCAATGTCCTCAACCTGGGTGACAATAGCCAATCCACTTCATTGTCCATTGACCCCAATTACAAGTCCTCTTTCAAGCAAATTTTTGATCCTAAGATCTCCACCATTGCTGCCTTCTTAACAATCTACAAGACTGCAATGTGTAGGGCTACCAATTAAATTAAGAAGGAACATATCCTCACTTGCCTAAATCTCACTTGCCAAGAAGTTGTAGTCCCTGAACTTCCGTCTATTATCACTTGGGAGGATATGAAACACTTTCTTATTGAAGAATTTGGAGGGGATCTTAGTTTGGAGGTCAAGAAAGATGCCTTCATGCATATTGAGTTCAAACCCAAGGAGACCCTAGCTGAGTTTTCTGATCTCTTTTATGTCAAAGGATAGCAACTTATTACCAGTTGTCAGTTGACCCCCCAGGAAGCATACCCAGCTTGTTCCAATGCATTAAAGGTTAATCAACTATTGTGCCTGCACTTCAAGGCACACAAGGCCTCTCTTACCTCCATGAAGAGTATCAAATCTCTCCTGAAAGACATGCACCTGACCCATGGAGATACAGTGGTTTGTGAGAATAAGGCTAGTAACACTGGAACTACCCTGTGTACCCTGCATATCATGACTCTTGGTTCAAGTAGACAGCCTAAGAGACAAGGGTGCCACAACTATGTAAAAATTGGACACCACTCTTTTACCTGCACCAACCATTGAGTAGAGAGTTGCACCCAAAGGAACAGGCAGGAAAAAAAGAGGTCAGCTTAGAGGTAGAGACACTCTGCTGACTAATCTCCCCCATCTCCTCCTGATCCTCCCTCCAACAAGTAATCTCCCTCTTTGTCTGGATCAACTATCCTTTGCCTATTTCACAATCTTTCAAGCAACTCTGAAGCTGAAGATTATGACTACAATGAATCAGATAGTTAAGACTAATCAGTTTTGGCTGTCCTGGAAACTGTGTCAGTCCCCTACAAACTCTTCTCTGGAAAAACCACAACTACAACTTGCTCACATTTGTATGAAGCCAAGACCATGGTGGCTTGCCCTTATCTGGCGCAAGCCCATTGGCCCCCTGTCCTAGTAGACTCCTCTGAAGAAGATGCTGAGCTAGCAGAAGCTCTCTTCTAGAATGTGACTGTATTCATCCTGTTTCAGACTGTGTATAAGGAAATTCCTGCCTTAAGATGCATGTTAGCAAAATGGGAGAAGAGCTGGAAGCTGCACAAGATGTTCTGGCTATCTTAACCCCTTTTAGGAAGGATACTACCTGTGTAGAAGTATTGATTCAAAAGGTTAAGATCAAGGTAATTCTAGACACTGGTTCCCCAGTCAATTTTGTATCTTCCAAATTAATGAAGAAACTTAAATCAGATCCCAATCTCAATTATACTCAATAATATGGTACTGTTGGCATGACTCAGAAGCAAGCTATTGGTGCCTACTCTGCCCTGCCCATGAGGTTTGTAAAACTTCTAATTGCTTCCCCCGCTGCTGTCATAAAAACAAAAGCTATGATCTTCTGGTAGGCACTCAGTTCCTCAGAGAATACAAGGGGATTGTAAATCTTTTAGATATTTATCTATCCTATGATATGAAGCTCCCTTAATCTTTGAGGAGCCCCCGTGTTGCTCTAGCAAACGTCTAAAAACTTGTGTGCTTGAATACCCCACGGCTATCTTTTTGCTCAAGTACAGAACTCACTTGTCCAGCATATGTTCCACTCCTCCTTTCTGACCAGCGGAGGAAGGTGTGCCTATGTGTTACAAAAGTTACAAGTTTAAAGCCCCGGGTAAGAATTGAACCTGCTCCTAGCCATCAGGTGGGGCTAGAAGGTGGGGGAGATTTGCCCACACCTGGATTTGCTTAAAAAAGCAAAAATCCAGGTGTAGGAAACATTCCTGCCCTGGTGGCAGCTGCAGGGCCTGTTCTGGGCCCCAAAAGCTATGCCCAAGCCTTGGTGGTTTTGGCTGGGCCTGGGCAGGCTAATTTTAGCTGCTCAGTAATCCCAGTTTAAGCCTACCCTCCATTAAGTAATTTGGGGTCCCCAATTGGGACTCCTTTTTTAATCAAGTTCTTTGGCCTCAGGAAAGCCTGTCAAGCCAGTCCAAAAAATGGTGATCAAGTTGGGAAACCCCCATAACCCCAGAAGCCAAACCTGCCAGAACCAATGGCCAGCCAAGCCAAGATGGACCACCAAAAGGCCAAACAACTGTTCTTGAAACCCCAAAAATGACCATGCAGCAGCCAACCAAACAGCAGAACCTGAGATGTAAAGCCTTGCCACCCAGATAGCACCAGAAGAATGCCCAGAGGCACTTGCATGTGAGTAAGTATATAAATCAGAAGCACCTGAAAAAGTTCTGTATTGTTGTCCTTACCAAATAAAGTTGACATGAACCTTTGGTTCACCAATCTGTTTCCATACCTATTTTTGATACTCTTCCATTTGCATACACCCAAGCGTCAGTACCCATCTACTGAGATAGATAGTCAGACTTCAGTTGATAAAACCAAAGCCTTTGACTACTAATGTCCATCTAACGCTCCATTTGGCCCTATGAATTTCACTGAGTATCCCCCAAATCCTGATCACAAACCCTGGACCTTGGAAGACTTGCAGTGGTACACCTGCCCAAACGCCCCCAAGGAACCCTACCAAATTGTCTGTGACAGCAAAGCAATCACCATCTACCCTTTGATCTTCAACAGGAAATACAACAATCCTGCTGCCTACCTGGTCCCATGAAACCACCCACAACAGCCAAACCAACCATCTCAATCCCACCCACTTCTGATGCCACTGGCCTGAGTAGTCAATTCCTGGGAGTGCTTTACCTGGCCCTCACAGGATTGATTGACTCTTCCTTGCCAGCAGTTGGGCCTTAGGCAGTGGCTGGAAAGGTCATTTCCTACCTGTTAAAGTTAGGTCCCATCATCTAGTGGGCCATGCCAGTACCTGCTTTGACTCCTCCCTCACCTGCTGGAACTCCACAGTACTCCTGGTATCCTGAAACTGCTTACTCCTGCAGCTGTCACCATCTCCCCAGGCTCCCAAGTGATCATTGACTCCCAGATATCTTATGTGCTGCCCAAGAAATCATTCCTAGAACTGTACTCTCCTGAGTCTCTAAGCTGCAAGGAGCCTTGATTATGCCCTGGAATTCTGGATTGGACACATAAAGAGTTTTTACAACTGTTGCTAGCTAACCTGACTGCTTTGTCTATGCAGGTATCTTGGGGCCAAGTTGTAGGGCACGGTTGCATATTAAGAGCAGAACAAGTGATGTCACTCTACCTTTTTGGAACCTTCAGCAACTTTAATCTACCAGAAAAAAGATCCCCAAGCTCTCTCACTATTCACTGCTGCTAATTTCCTGCAGTTATCTCCCATTCAACAAAAAGATGTACTAGACCTGCTTGACCAATCCAGCAATATTTTTGCCTCCAGACCTACTGACTATGGCCTAGACAAAGGGGCCACTCACTAAATTGATACAGGTGATGTGCTGCCTTTCCGTGCAAAGCCTTATTGCCGCAGTTGAGTAGAGGACGTTCAGGTATCTAAGGAGCTCAAAAAATTATTGAACGCTGGACTAGATTGCTCCTTTCCAAAGTCCATGGGCCTCCCATTTGCTCATACTAAAAAAAGGATGGAGGTCACCACATTGTGATGGATTATTGTCACCTGAACTTGCTCACAAAGGAAGACTCATACCCTTTGCCTAAAATTGATGATGCCCTTAGACAATTGGGAGGATCAAAGTTCTTCTCTGCCATGGATTTGGCATCAGATTACTGGTAAGTTGATTTATCCCCCCTAAAGATTACAAAAAGTCTGCTCTCATTACTTCAGAAGGACTTTACAAGCCCAATTGAATACCCCAAGGACTTTGTAATGCCTTGGCTACGTTCCAACAAGACATTGACTCTATTTTACAAGATCTAAAGCTTTCTTGTGTCCTTGTTTACCTCAGCAACATCACTTTGTTTAGCTCCACCTTTACTGACCACTTGGACCACCTCAAAGCTGTCTTTATCAAGATTTTAGAAGCAGGTCTAAATCTCAAACCCTAATAGTGTTCTTTCTTTAAGGAGCAGCTCAAATTCTTAGGCCATGAGGTCACTCAAACTGGGATCCGCTCCATGAATAATAAGGTGGAAGCCATTGACAAGATGCTACCTCCCACAAATCTTTGAGAGGTCCAAGTATTCCTTGGTATGATGGGCTACTACTGACAGTTCATACCTGATTTTGCTGAACTGATTGAACCCCTTGTCCAACTGCTTTGCAACGTCCCCTTTGAGTGGACTGACAGCCAGCAACAAGCATTTGAAGCGTTGAAGGCGAAGCTCAAAGAGGCTCCTATTGTGGTCTATCCTGATTATGATAAAGAGTTTATCTTGTATACTGACGCTAGTGGAGTAGCTGTGGGTGCCATCTTAGCCCAGCTTGACAACAAAGGCGGGGATTGACCTGTGGCCTATTCTTCATGAGTCCTCAACAAACACTAGAAGAACTATAGTGTCACCAAAAAGGAATGCCTAGCAGTCTTACATGTGGTGAAACAGTTCTGGCACTACATTTACCAGACTTGCTTTAGCGTAGTCACTGAACATTCATCCCTTAAGTGGCTGCAGCAATTAAAGGAGCCTGAAGGTTGACTAGCATGTTGGGCCCTGCGCTTACAAGGGTATGAATTCACTGTGGTACATTGTCCTGGGATGCAACATCAGAACACTGATGGATTGTCTAGAATGCCTATATTAGCCATCCATACTGCTGATGCCAATTGATTATATGAGTCAATAGGGTATCCTGACTCCTAGACCACTGATCCAGAGGACATCTTATTAGCACTGCAGACCCTATCTAAGGATACATTGATTTGGGATAGACAACTCTTCAAGAAGGTCAACAATGCCTATCTGCCCTACATTGCCCTAGTATGAGGATAGCTATTATCCTCCAAGCCCACATTGATACTGGACATGGGAGTATATCAAAAGCTCATGAATGGTTGTGCAAGAGCTTCTATTGGTAAAACATGAGCCTCCTAATCCCTGATGTTCTTGCATCCTGCCATTCTTGCCAGCTCTAACACCCTCAACCATCACAACATCAGTTCAAGATCATCCCACCCAAAAATGCCTTCCATCCTGTGAGTATTGATGCTGTGGGGCCTCTTTCATGTTCTAGATCTGGATGTTGATTTATCTTAGTAGCTGTAGACTATTTTAGCAAGTGGGTTGAAGCCAGAGCAACAAAGGATATAACTGCTAAGACCACGGCTACTTTCTTGTTGCAAGACATTTTCTATTGACATGGCTGCCCTCAAGTCCTGCTCTCTGACAGTGGTACCAACTTTAATGCTTGCCTCATCACTTCTATTGTTGAGGCTATGGGGACTCACCAATTATTCTCTGCGCCATATAATCCCTCAACTAATGGGACTGTCAAACAAGCAAACTCCACCCTTGTGTTCATAATGAGGAAACTCACGCTCTCTGACACTGCCAATTGGGATATGTTCCTCCCTACTGCCCTCTTTGCTTACCAACTCAGTAGACATTGAGTGACTGGTCAGTCCCCCTTTGCCATGCTATATGGACGTGAGGCCGCTACCCCCTCAATCTTGGGACCCCCCTTGATTGAATTTGATCTGTCTGCAAATACTGAGGCCCATGTTAAAGACTTAACCAATTGTATCATTGACATCCAAGCAACAGCTTATTTCACTTCTTACAATGTCAAGGCTTTGGAGCTCTCCCTGTCCAATGCTTCTAGAGCCCCCCTCCCTGAATATCAGGTGGGTGACTTAGTTCTCTATTATCATAAGTGTACTGGGGCAGAGCCCACAAACTAGACTCCCTCTGGGTTGGCCCTTGTGAAGTCACCTTCAAGAAGGGTGTTGGGTATACCGTGAAACTACTGCTGTCTGGTTGTCCTTTTGCCTGAGTCCATGCCAAATTTCTCTGTAAACATTGCCCTGTGTCCAATCTTGAGGGGGGAGATGTTGTAAATTGCGCCATTAATGCTATTTTGATATGGCCTTTGAAAAGTGATATATGCAAAGATTTAGTTGGTTTTTCTTTCAATTTTGGGAATTCCTCACCCTCTGTAAATGAGTCTGTTTCAATATCCACCCATTCCAGAATACTATACCTGCCCTTATCTGATCCTGATATGACCTCATCCTAACGTGACTCCCTCAATCACTCTGTCTACCTAGTGAGTGATCATCAACCCTTGTCTACTATTTAAGTAGAATCATTTCTCCAAATAAAGACAAGTTTATCCACATTTGTGCTGGCTTTAATATTTTTCAAGCTTTTTCCTTTCCTTTTTTCCAAAAGGATTTACTCATTGTGTATTCCAGGAAATTAAGGTATGTGCCTTTAATTTTGCCCTAAAGGCTAACCCAATGCTAGCTTTGAACCTCAAATCTTTTGTTATAAAGATTTCCCATTTTTCCTTCTGGATGTTGTCCCCAGGAGCCAAACACAACACCTGAGACATAGAACATAAGCGCATTAAGGGAGGCACAAAACACCTTGAGGCAAGATACACCGTGGATGACCTTGTTTACGCCCTCAATCCAAACTTAGCCAAATTGGAACCTAACCACATGGGGCCCTTCAAGATAGCTGCCGTCTACAACAATCATACATATCAGCTTGAAGATGCCCAATAAAACACCAAAACACTCCACCACAATTGCTTATGCCCCTGCCGCGTCATACCCACACAAAGGTTATTGGTGTGGACCTTCCCAGATCTCCCACAGACTCTGATCTTTGTATCTGATAATGAGCAGGGGGAAAGGGGGTGTTGCAATCAAGTTTCCCTCCTTGCCTGCCAATGTATCTTACAATACACAGGGGGCGCTCAATGAGCTGCCCCAAAATGTATCTAACAGCATGGATCAATCTGATGGCAGGGTCAAACCGCGGGCACTATCTCCCAATTAGGAGTGTTGCCAATTTGACCCACTGATCCCTGCATAATTTATTCCCTGGAATCAAACCTTACATGGAACCTGCCACCATGCCACCCCCTGTGCCCTTGTGGCTTTCTTCATATAGTATATTAATCACAATATTCTGCAATAAACAATATCTTATACTATTCATTTATGTCCTTTCTATTGGACTGTTGTCTTCCCCAATCAAATACTGAACTCTAATTGGTTCAGTTGCAACAATACTGTACCACCCAAAGATATTTCTATTGAAATGAGGTAAACCAGGTTTCAGAAAGCTGCAGACTGTAGTATTTTATCATCTACCAGATGATCTTCTAAATCTTATAACATTAGGAAAGTACAGAGAGCCTGTGACTTTGGCGTAACCTGGCAGAAAGCCAGGCATAGGCAGAGGCATTAGGTGACTCTGGACGGGGTACTTCCAGGCCAGTGGGTAGCGCCTACCATAGGATTGGTGCTAACTTGATAATATAGGATATGGATTGCCCAAGCAAAGACCAGGGCCCAGAGTTGGGCACCATAGTGTCTACTATTCCCGTCAAAGTAATGTATAGTACTCTAAACAGTTGATTGGACATGGTCTCAGCAGCGGTGGGGGGATCCATTGGGCAGTCAGGTTGTGGGGTTAAGGGCAGAGTCATGGGGACAAAGTATGCCAGTAGATAATTGTACTTGTCTTTGAAAAATAAGGGTGGTGCCTCAATCCTCTTTACTTTGTGTCCTATGTATTCAGTCTCTCTAGTTCTGGCCAAGGGGCTGGCAATGAGGATGGTCTCCAAGTTTCACTCCAAGTAGGCAGGGTTGGGTAGGTATTTGGTAAAATGCACAGATCCAAAGGGGACTGCAAGGGGACGGTATAGTGCCTGATGCAGGTCGTCAGGTTGATCTCTGGAGGGGGTGGTTGCCTGATGGTCTACTTGGCTGGAGTTGAGATGAAAAATCACTGAGACTAGATAAGGTAGGATTTGTTTGAACCAAAGTTTTGTAAAACTTTATTATCAAAAATGACAATGGGGTCATCCCCATACCGCCAGGGTTATTATACCATGTGATTTTGCTTCTTTGCTTTTTGCAGACTTCAGGTCTGGGGACAGTTCACTGGAAGGGCTCAGTCCTTGGCTTCTGGTTTTGCGGGTGGCAGATCCTAGTTGTGCTTGCTCTGATGAACAGAAGTGGTGATGCTTTGTTCTGCTGCTACTGTTCACCACATCACCTGAGCAGTCAAATTGTATTACCCATTCTGGACTGGAGGCTGGCATTAGCTGGTGATTATTGGCACAACTGGCAGGAGGCCTTTTTGTAACCTCCTTTAGTCAAGCTACAACTTCAGCATAGGTCTAGGTCTTTGGTGGCACGCGGTTAATAGAAATCTGATGTCCATTGGGGGAATTGTCTTTAAGAGTCTGGCAGGTCTTGGAGTAATTTGACTACTTGGGTCTGCAACTTAACAAGTTGGCGGGTTCTCATCCATTTTGTGTGATTCAAGTAGCCTTTGGAAGGTTGGGGTTCAATTCCAGGGTTTCCAATATTGATTTCAAACCTTCAGTCTTGACACTTGGCAGGTTGGCAGGTTTTTGTTCTTCCTGGTTGGGACAAGATATCTCTGGTGGTCCAGAGTTTGGCCCAACTGGCAGTCTGGCTGGCTCCTGTCTATCCTGGTCATAATAAGGCTTTTTCTGAGACCCGGGGTTTGATTCCCAGGTTTTCAATACAAGTATTGAAATGTCATTCATGAAATAACCTGTGGCCCAAAATATTTTTTGTTGTCATAAGTAGTAAGTCTTACAGGGCCCAAGGCCCAAAGGTTTTTGGACTTTTCTTCCTACTTCTGGATATAGATTCATAGTTGTTGTCTCTATATTATACTATAGACAATTATACTGTATGAAAACAGTATCATCTTTTTCTCTGCTAATAAAGCCTAAGAGAGGATAACATTAAGGAAACAGGACTTGGATCAATCATCAAACAGTACAAAATTATCAGTCTTTTATTCTAATGAACTGGCTTTAAAGCAGCCTTCCTGTCTGTGTTTTTCCAAGTTAGCTTCAACACTAAGTAGAGACTGAAGTAGCATTAGAGCAACACAGCAGGAGGTCCAGCCTTTGCTGGGTGAATTTTGGTGGAAGCTTGCTTGACAACTTCCTAGGCTTATAGTGTTTATTCTAGACACACCACACAACTGAATCCCTTAACCAGATGAATCAGTTGTCTGTCTGGGCCACTATCTAGGGCTAGCTAGCCAGCAGTTGGCTACTAGTTCACAGATATGATTGTTACAATATACTGTATCTAATCAGAGCTGCTCTAATACAATGGGCTCAGGACCTTTTATCTTAGAGTGTTTGGCCTGGCGGCCCAGTCTATAGTGGACTCTTAGATGTAATGCAGATGAAAGTCTATGTGACAGCCTTCCTGCTCTAGAATATAATTAAGTTTATAATAGTAATTATTATGTGGTGCATATTGAGGTGCTTTCAGAAGGGAACTGATTAATGAGCAGTAATTGCTTGTTCCATTCATTAATTACAATGCATGAATTTAGTGATGCCAGGATATGATTTGGTCACTGATACATTGATCCTGCAGCCCATGTTATTTTGTTGAAACCATTCCTGAGAGCAATTGACAGCTGGCCCGCATTAATTGGTTGAATCCGTTAATTAGTTAATATCTCAAAATCCTGACACCAGGCAACGATGGTTAAGATGCACGGATGGGTACACAGCAGATGAACAGTTATGTTGGATTTTTTCAAATCTTAAAAGCAATAGTTGGTTGAAAAATACTTTTAAAGCTTTAGCAACTGTTTTTAATTCTAGAATGTTTGCCACCTTGCATGCAGAAGGCTTGTTTGAAAGTACTTCAATTAGGTTAATCGCTCAGCACTTTTGGAAATTTCTCTACAGGCCAGTTCCATCTTGATGTTCACCGATAGATTACTTAGTAAACTTTGGTTATAAAGTATCGATACCAAAAAATTTAATCAAAACTTTCAAACAGTATTATACTTACTCAGAAAGATCTAACACATGTGTGTACATGTTAACTGCGATGACTACTGATGCTCAGATTTTTAATGAAAACATGGTTCCAATTTTAATATTGAAAAGGCTTTTAATTTTATAAGATGTATATATTGCTGGACTAGCTTCGGTGGGCCTTGAAGGCTTCAAATATAGTCTTCCCGCTGACGATATCTTCCATACACTTGCCATCCACTTCCACGATATGCTTGCAGATCTTTTCAACCTCATCAATGCAATCAAGTGGAACAATGACCACCCCATCCTGGTCCGCAACAACGATATCGCCAGGAACCACTTTGACCTGACTCGCTTCGGGAGATGCGGTGGGAAACTCAATTGGAACATTGACACTAGTTACTTGAGTAAACCCCCCAGCACCCATCGCAGATTTCCCATAGGCCACAACCTAACTTTAGCAAACTTCCAACTATAGCTTACATTTAAACCAAATGATTTAAGCTCGCTTGTATCCCTGATCCTCCCGCCAACAACCACTCCCTGGACACCCAGGTACTTTGCCCGGGCTCCCATGAGACCACCAAACACTGCATTGGGAGCACCTAAGAGATTAGAGGCAGTTTAAAGTAGCATTACCCTTTGGGCCAGATAGGATGACTACATTGTGAGACGATGCCTTATCAAGCTGAATGTAAGCAAATGGAATTTGCTAGATTTACCCAATGGAAATCCTCTTCATAGAACGGCAACCCTCCCTGTTTAACATCCTCAACCTATTGGTTAGATGGAAGGAGTCGGCCTGTACCTTTATTGTATAGGCCGAACCAATAAACTTGAACTCACCGCTCGAGGCTGCGAAGGAGCTTAGGTCGGGGATAAAGAAATCTTTCTTGCCAAGCTTCCGCAGAGCATCGGCAACCTAGCATTAAATTCAACACAGCCAAACGTTGCCTTACATCGCAGGAGCTGAACGGATTCAACTTGTCGAAATCCATGGAAGATCTAAGCATTTCAATCTAAGTACACCTTAATTAAATCCACATTTTGATCAAAGGCAATTGCGATCTGAAGCTTAATAGAACTCATTGTGCTTTAATATTTAGTCGGTAGGATGGAGGAATATTTAAACAACCATGACCAATTGTATGCTTAAATTGCAAAGGTAGTTTCAAACCTGCAGTTCAGCAGCAGGGCTCTTTAACTCTGCCATAATAATTTAAGCAACCCCTTTTAAGGAGGATTGAGTATGAATCACGAGCCATTAAACTTAATTTTATCAAAGTATTATTTAGAATGGGTCAAGCAAAGAGATATAGTTTAAAATAAGGCAATATATAACTTAAAGATAAAGTCATCTTTGACTTAAGAATATGTTAATAGAATAATCGAATATGGCTTTATCCTTTGTTCACTTGTACCCACTACTAGCATGTGAGATATTATAAAAAGTACAATGAGATCAAAAGGGCTTGATATTTTTGTGTTTTTTTCCAAGAATTGATACCCCAGTCTTAATATTTAACCGTTGAGATCGATATGATGGAATGTGACAAGATTTTGGTGGTGGTTGTAACACTAATATAATGACGATTTCCAATAGGAATCTAACAATCTATTACAGTGTTACAAGTAGGTTTATAAGGGATACTTTATTTTTATAAACATCCAAAATACCTACTAAAAAGTATAAAAGCAAACTTCGCAAAGGACATCATGCAAATACCCTGTCGCGTTTCAAATACTGGTAACGTTGATCCGCCTATTTCGAAAGCTACAGAGCGCATTCCGATCAAATAAAACTAACCTCTCTCTCCTCGTTGCTAATTCGGAACCTCTCCAGAAGGCAAACACCTTAGAAAAATGTAGATTTTAATAAATTACATCAAGGAAACACTATACTTGGATAGTAAAGAACCCCCATCGGGTCGACTCAAGCTCCCAATATCGCCCAATAACCCACCAGCAAAAAAAAAGTTGGGGAAACCTTTTAAATAAACAAAATTGCTTACTAACGTGCAAAAATTCTCAGGATGAACTTCCAGGTGCAAACTATTTCTTGGTGACAGCTAAGCTTTTGGGTGTATGGCTCCCAACCCCGCTTACGTCACGGCTCAGCAATACAGGTGGGGAAATCCAACATTATAGATGGAGCTAGACCATTTATTTCCCAGCAAGGTTAGCCGGTAATTTTCTAAGCAGCTGGATCCAACCCTCATACCAATTTCACCCTTGATGCAAGGGAACCCCTCTCTGCTAAGCATCACTCTTGTTCAGATTAAAAGTGGTACACAGTCAACAACTCAGTAGGCACTGCATTACAACTGTTTGCATCAAGTCACCAACATTGGCCCAAATTGGGAAGGACATGGGCAGTGGGAAGAAGACCAAGGGATGGAGTGAGGAGGTAGTGGCCTCATACCCTGCACCTCTCAAGATATTGACATAGGCTTCAGTCCCAGATGATTGAAAAGACCACTGGGAGAGGCCTGCTAAGGCTCATCCAAAGCAAGAAAAATGGCTGAACCAGGAGATGTTTCAATACAGACAGGGTGAATGCTGATGTTGGTGCATCTGACAAGGAGGAGTATAATGATCCTGATTGGCTAGGCAAGGTAGGTGTCAAGGTTCTGGCTGGAATTGTCAGGGATCCAGTCTTGAGCGGCCGGCCCGTCGTTTTCAGGGGTAACTTGGGCCAAGTTTTTTGCGGGCAATGCCCACCATAAGAGGGGAGCTAACTTTAAAAGGTAGGGGGTGGACTTTCTCACCCAGGACCACAGGCCAACGGCTAGGATTATAGTGTCAATCACTCCTGTGAGGGTGATGTACGCAATCCCAAATAGCTTACCAGAACAGTCAGTTGGGAGGTTGGGTGAGGAAGCGGGCATAGGTTTTGGGGTCATGGGCAGGTCGTAAGCAGGGAGATAGTTGAATTTTCCTCTGAACAACTTGGGTGTTGAGAAGATCCACAGGCCTTATCGGTTGTATCTAATTGCAGATTGTATGCGGGCCAAAGGATCAAGTTTGAGTATCTTTTCTGGGGTGTATTCCTTGTATTCAGATTTCATAGGTTAGTTGGTAAAATGGACGGGTCCAAAGGGTACACCAGGAGGACAGAAAACAGCGGGTGGTGGGGCAGGCGGGCCAGGAGATCTCAAACTGAATTGGAAGACAGCAAATACAAAATAAGGCAATAGCTGTGTGAGCCAAAATAACATAACCTTTATTCAAAAATGGCAATAAGTTTGGAGCGCAGGGTCCTTTGGTCTATATAGTACCCCACCTCCAAACTTAACATTTTCCATGGGGGTTCATCAGGGCAATAGAAAGGCCATGGCCAGGGGAACTGGGTGCTTGGGTCCAAAGGTGGCAAAATGGCACTTGGCCCAGGAGTTCTTTCATTGGTCAAGAATCTTGATTTGACTGCCTGATTATCTTGCTTTAGTATCAAGGTCATGGGACTGGGCCGCGGGCCTGTGCCTCTTTCTTGGATTGGCTCTTGATTGGTTGCTGGTGTAGACTTCAAGTTCATGAAGCTAATAGTTGCCAAATCAGTACCTCCATTAGGTGCTGTGATTAGTCTTCCATTAGGTGCAATAATTTCCTTGGTTTGGCTTGTTTCACTGCATGTGCCAACATTCTCGGTATCAACTTGTGGGGGCTCAATCCCAGAAAGGCGTGGGCGGGCGGTCCACAGGCCCAGTGGCCCGGGGGTCCAGGGTCAGGGTTCAATTCCTGCTCCCGGGCCCGGGTTTCTAGAGAGGAAGAATTGTCAATCCTGACAGGAATTGAGGCAACCCTCACGGAAACCCAACACAAACAATTAGCAGTACATCAGCAATTGTTCTGTGGGCTTCTGGACAGTTGTGATATTGGTACCAAATGGGCCCAAGAGTGAGAAGATGAGGGTACTTGCCTGCAAGATATTCTCAGGTAGTGTAGCTTGAGATTCTCTTTGACAACAAGCAAGGAATAAATGAGCTGGCAGTTCAAGATAGAGGCAGACATGAAGTGGCACCAGGCTGGCACAGATCTACACTCAGTCTATGTTTCTCATATGTACCAGGTAGCCAAATAGAGTCCCAGGCTTTAGATAGAGACTTACCCCCATTAACTGTAGCATACATAGTGTGAATTAATGTGTTCTTCTCTCAGGATTTACCATGGATCTAAATAAGTATAAATTAATAAAATCAGTGAATTAGTAAATTCAACACTCCCAGGGAATAGGCCACAGCTGTTATGAGCTTAGGATTGTCTTCTGAAGAGGCTAAGGTGTGATTTGGTTTCTATCTGGACTACACTGCATGAGAATGGTCAGGAGCAGATATAAATTTGGACAGTGCTCATAAATGGTCAAGTATGGATGAGACCCAAAGGAATATGCTACATGGACCAAGAAAGCTTCTTCTTCATTGACGCTAGGGCATTGGCATCCAAGGGTCTAGACTGTGTACAAGATGCACATCTGTCCAACCCTGGTTGAACTCCCATGGACTACATGAAATGGTGCTCCTTTGATAAGATCCATTCAAAGAAGATGTATGATGGGATAGCTTCTGGATACCCTGCAATAAGATGTGCTACTAGAAAGGCCTGCTGATTTACTTGCCAAAGGTTTGCAAGTGGGCTAAGTTAGAGGTAGATGTTACAAACCATAGCTAGACTTTTCCTTTAAACATGGGCAAATTTTCTTCTAGAGATCAGAAGAAGTAAATTAGATGAGCTTCAGCTTCTAAAAAAACAGCAATCTGGTACTGTAGATTCATAAACTAATAGTAAAAATGCAGTACTGTCAAACTCTTTGTCCAAATTTCAAATCACATCTGCTGGAAACTCAGCTGAGTGAAACTTGAAACATTTAATAAAATCAACTGTTTAGTTTGGATTTTTTTGACTTATTTGAATTTGTAAATCTTGGATTCTTACTGCAGATAACTTACTGAAAAAAGACAAAACACATCAAAAGAATGCAGGATACATGAATCAGAAATGAGGGATTCTGATGTATGGTTTTGTATTTTGTGTAAGTCTAACAAATCATAGACAGCATGAAATGATTAAAAAATCTGAAATTGCAGGATTGTCAAATCCAAGAACCAAATTTCAAATAAAAATGAGGTGAATTCAAAATAAATATACTTTATGGGTGTCTCAAAAAGGATGCTAAAGGATCTAGAGTGGATTTATGCCAATTTATTTTAGGAACCACTGATATTCTTGAAAAATAATACAGTTTCATCTTAGAATAGCTAAAATTCTGATGCCTAATATTCACCAAATTAGACATACTTAACAATAAAATTTATTAAAATATACACCCCTTTTATGGAGTTTATTTTTAATGAAAATTTATTATATCTTCTTGAATTAACCCCCAAGTTAAAAAGCTGTTTCCTAGCATTGACAAAATCATGCAGGGCTACGCTGAGCCTCTTTGTCAGGAAACGCCCTGACACATCTTGTGTTACAGAAATGCCTTGGAAAAACTCTACTGTTCTCCACAATCCTAATGCTAGTTTGATGACTCTCCTAGCTGCTCTAGACAATGAGTTATGGCTTCTTAAAGTTTGGCCGCCAGCCGAACTTCCTAACCAGTGCAAAATGACAAAATTATGCGACCAAGGCACAAGAATTGATGCAAATCTTAATTCAAGCATAACTCAGCAACTACTGGACAAATTTGGACGTCCAAACACGCATTTTGAAGCCAAACACCAGGAGATTCAATTTGTGCTAATTTTAGACAAAATACAGATGCAAAGCCCGATGTGCGGGATTTTTCAAAGAAACATGAGTCATGCTGTTCAGAAGATGCCCCAAAACCCCAGCCTGATGCCACCAGCAGAGTCCCTAAGACTGTCTAGCAGATTTAAGAAGATTCTAAAGAATCTAATGCAATGTTATATAAAGATGTTGCTCACAATGATCCCCTTGTGATCATTCTAAGTTAGCCTTGAAATAAAGCTTTAATTTAGTTTGATTTAAATATTAAGTTCAGTCAGATAGAAACCAGTCAAGACCCTCTGGGCCCTGACACTCTTAACAGCAAAGCCTCTGTCTATGGCCACTCCCAACCTGCAGGCCCCTCCCCAAGCACTACCCAGGAGTGTGTTCTTTCTTCTGTGTCTTCTAGCATGGCCCTGTTTGCCCATCATGCACAGCAGCTTCTAATCCAAATCACATATCATAATAACATTTGGAATCATCCAATTTAGCCAAGGAATCACACAGGGAATCTGGAATACCAAAACAGCCAATCAGATGACACTATTTGATTCCCAAGACAGACACATCCCTTCCCCAGCCAATCAGCCTGCAAGAAGCAAAGGAAATTAATAACATCTGAAATTGTTCTTGAAATGATCAAAAAGTTATAGATGCTTGTCCCTTGGGTAAATAGCAGCTGCAGTGGGTTTTGCAAAGTTTACAGTGGCTGCAACCCTGCAAGCCCATGCCAGCTGTGGCTCCTCTCCCAATAAGATGCCAACTGAGGCTTATACACCATCTGGTGGTTATAAAGCCCATCCTCTCTTGCTGATCATCATGGAATGTGATCCTCAAATGCCCCTAGTTCAGGTGCGCCTCCAACTAGGACTCCACAGCATTTTCACCAACAAGAGAACAGTCAATTCATGGATGCATGGAGTTGTGGTTGCTGCAAGAATATTGACCCTTCAAGTTCTCAATGGGCCCAGTTTGGTGGACACTGATCCCTATGATCCTTCTGTTGTCAATTTTATCAAAGAGAGGGCAATGAGAACACCAAATGACAACATCTTCTTGTCCTATTCCAATATTTCAGCAAGTATCCAAGACTTTGGAAAAAAGCACATCCAATCTGACGTCTACAAGTGCAGCCCAATTTTGTACAGATTTGTTGGAGTTTTGCTGGGAGTTTCCCCAGTGGGTGTCAACTATTACTCTGCTTCATCTAATATCACAGATTGATATGATAACCAGAAGAAGCTCAAGGCCATGCTGGTGGAGTGAGCTACACAACAGTCTTTGCACACAGTTGTAATGAGTGCTGAGATGAAGATGCTTGAATAGTCTTCCAAGGAAATTGTGACCACAGGGCATACCTGCTGGACCTATCCCACCAACTACGCTGACATGCATCTTGCTTATGTGTGCTTCTGAAACACTGGTTCTACACTCAGGAACCCAAAGTCTGCCATCTATAATGAATTGTGCACCCAAGTTGAGAAGGGGCTTGAGCTTTTCCCATCCAGCTTTGTTCAATACTTGTATAATCTTATCATCTTCTATGCAAGTGATAGTGATAAGTCAAGAAAGGGCCCACACCTCCCTCATTGCTCATTCATTTAGTATGTCAAGTCTGCCTATGTGACAGAAGAAGACTTCAATCAATTAAAGCAGTTGGCTCTTCCTGCTTCTTCTGGCAACTGTGGTAAAATCAACTCCCTGGTGATCAACTCCCTGATGCTTGACACTATAATAAAGCAAGACTTCAGCCTTTTCCCTGATTAACAACTGAAAATTGACACTTTTTTTATTATCAGATCTTGATGCACTGAAAAATTTCAATATAAAAAATTAAACTTTACAGCTATTGTATACTAAAGTGATCTCAGAAAACTCAAAAATGCAATAAGAACTGTACCTTAATTAAAATGAGAATAAGAAGAAATAGACAATTATTTTCATTTTACTATGTAATTTACACTATTCACTATAAAAATATTTTTCCCATATAAATTAAAATCCCAATGAATCAAAATAAGCATAACTACAACAATAAAAGTTATGCAAAATAAAGTAGTTTTAAAAGCTATGGTGACAACCAAAAATACCTCAGATTTAAACAAAATGATTTCAGATTTGAACAAAATCCAACTATCAGGTTGAAATGTACACTCTGCTAAAAGGGATTTTTGGCGTTAATGGGTGAAATGGGTATACACAGCAAAGAAGTGCTCACGCGCAAAGCAAAACCATTCAAAATATAATCCAAAATACATGGATTCACAAAAAAATAGGTGTGAGTTGACTTTTGGTGTACATATGGGTCATTATTTTAGGGATTAGGCCATTTTCTAATACATATGCTGCCCAAGTTGCAGCATAACACAGTTCAATTTTGAAAAAATCAAATTACAAATGTTTATATTTAAAACAGTAATAACTTAACAAAAAGTTAATATTTTTTCACACTGTAAATTATTAAAATGAAGCTAAGAATCTTATCTTTTTATTAATGTTAAAATTTTTAATATATATACAATATTGAATATTAAAGCAAAAGCAATTTAAAAGAGCATATGTCAGATTTTATTATATTATTTTGATAATGAAATAAAATAGATTTCTTAAAGCTTAAAAAAGTTAATTTTTCATTAATTAATATATGTTTTTTATTTAACAAAATTAAAGATAAGATCAAGAGCATCATTTTCGCATTTTATTTTATTTAAAAAGCTTAATTATTTAGGATTTTATGGTAGTTTGAAGTTAGGACGTTAATTTATTTGCTGTTTAGATGAATTTTGAGGTTCAAGTGAGCTGCGAACCTCAAATTAAGCATCTTTTAAATATAATTCTTTAATATTTTATCATTTTGAAAATATGTGGAAGAGTTGTAATTAAGTTAATACATCATTTTAATTGATTTGCATAGATTACAAAGAGAATATGATGTAATTTGATGCTTAGCTGATACACATATATCACTTGTGCATGAAAACTGGGGATTTCATTTATTCTAGAAATATAAATTCAAGTTGAAATTGTAAATAAAGCTGTCATATCATTTCTTTCAGAATGGTGTCATAAGGCTTGGTATATAAGAGCTAAAGCACCACCTAAGGTTTACTTCAAACCATCTTCACAAAAAGATATAATTCCTGCAACCAGCACTCTTTTACAAGGCATCTCTACAAAGCATCTCTTTATCAGCAATCACAAATCCAATATTATGGAATCTGTTAACTTTACTTCTGCCATGAAGCCATTTTCCTCACTGGGAGCATCAACAAAAAGCGAAAGAATTGCTATGCTAAAGAAAGCATTCCTCTTTATTTCTGGAGGCAATCTTAATTCCTTCATCAATCACTTCCTCACTCAAACTGAGTTTGGAAAAACAGAGTTCATTTCTTTAATTCAAAATCAGAAACTAAATGGGATAATTGATAACTTAAAGGATCTTCTGAAATCTGCTCCTCAAAAGCATCTCCCAGCCTTGAGATCTCTGGTTACTTCCAGTTACTCTTTAAAAGAGCTTACTAATATGGGATTTAATATAACCAAAAGTGAGTTTGAATACTCAAGAAAAATAAATAAAAATAAAAATGTAAGCTTAAATAAAATAGCCAAAAAGATAATAACTATTTATTAAAAAAAGAAATAATCAAAAAAATAATTAAAAAACTACTGGAAAATTCTTTTGAAACAAGCCAGTTTACAAAAAAAGCACCAGAAAAAATTTATAAAGATATCAAAAAAGAAATGAATGAATATTCAACTGAAATAAAATATTCTCTATTAAAAACAAAAAAAGAAATATATGAAAATATGAAAATAAAAAATAAAAATTTCAATATCACTTTCAACTTATTATAAATTAATACCAAAAAATATAATAAAGAGTAAAAAACAAACTGACATGTGTAATATTTGTAACTTAAAATCATCCTTAGAAAAAAGAAAAGAATGTGAAAGTAAAAACTTATTATTGCCAGAATCTATAAACAGTGACTTAAAAGCTATTAATCAGCACCAAGACTTTTATGCTCATCAAAATAGGGAATATAAGAAAGATATCAATGAATTAGATAATGAATCATGTATTATAGTCATAGATTTTAAGGAGAATTTAAAAGTTGGTGGTGGTCCATTTGAAACCAACAACTGTTTTTATTCCAAAAGACCTATTTCTTTATTGGGGTTTGCATTGGTATTTAAAGAAAACAATAAAGTTAAATATGAATACCATGATTTTTTATCTCAAATATTGTCTCATGATTCTTTGTTTTCAGATGAATGTCTAATAAGTCTTCTTAAATAAGATAAGTTTAAAAAATAAATAATATCAAAGTATGGACTGATAATGGAAACCATTTTAGATCCTATGAATTCTTATAATATCTATTTAAAGAGGCACCAAAATACATTAAAGGGTCTATTAAATACAATAGATTTGTAGAATGTCATGGGAAAAGTATTGTTGATGGTCACTTTGGTGTAATATCAAAAACATTAAAAGAGGAAGAAAATCAACTTTATATTAAGGATATAGATGATATTAAAAATATTTTTGAGCAAGAAGAAAAAAGAAAAGAACTATATAAATCAGTGCTATCAGGCTCAAATATTTCTCAAAAGTCATTCTTTTATATTTATGAGAGAAAGGTTAGGCATATAAGGAGAGAGCTCAAAGTTAAAAATCTGCGCATTAATCTTTCATATTTGAGGAAAGATGGGAAGTTGTATACTTCACCTTTAACATTTGAAAGTTTCTTAGAATATTCTGAGATAACTTATCATTTGAAATCACGTGATGATACCAGAGAAACAAAAATATCAGAAGATGCTAGTGGTGCATTAGGGCAAGTTCATGAAGTAGGGCAACTTACTAGTGGGTGTATTTTAAATAGAGTTATTAGTCTTTCAAAAACAACAACCTTTTTTTCTGAAACAAATTAAGAATATTTATGGTGAGCCAAAGATAGGGTAATAGCATTTTTAGCTTTGGGGCTGCTATTACTCTCCCATGCAACTCATCATAAATATTTTTAGCTTGCAGTATGTAGTAGCACTTAAGATATTTCCAGCAATATTATAAGGTGCAATTTTCAATTCTAAAATTGATAAATTATTTTTTTTAAAAATATCTAAGCCCAAGATCAATTAAAGATTTGACATTGATTGTATTTTAATCTTTCTGAATAATTTGACTATGAATAATGTAATTAAGTTATAAAATAATCAGTCCAGCGCTTAAGCATAACAAGAAAAATAATAACCCATATGTTTACTATACAAATTGGTGACAAAATACTCCCAAGCGCGGTGTGTCAAAACTTAATCCAACAACAAAACACAATAGCTACTCACTATGTAAACAAAATCACTCACTCAGTGTGTGCAATGGATTTTAATCAAGAATGATACCAATGTATCTAAAATAAGACACAAGATCTAAAACATAAATTTAAAAATATTGTGTTGGGTGCTTAATTTGGCGTAAAATCTGGGGAAATGGGTGGAAAGTATGTTGGGTGTTCTAAAATGGGTGTTGTAAAACCAGAAACAACTAATTAAAGAATAAAAAATCTATAATTGGGATATTGGGTGGGAAAAATATCAATTGAATATACATATTCAGATAAAAGAAAAAATTAAAATTAGGGAGTAACTTAATTGAGTTTTATTTAATATTTTATTAAATTTTAAAATGGAAGGAACACAGCAACAGACTACCATTGCACCTGTTGTGCTCTGCGGTTGTGGTTGCCCCCGCGGGTCAAAGAACAGAGTTAGTGCAACACAAATGCCTACTCAGGAAGGAGACAGGAGAGGTGAGTTCAATAGTGACGCTGCACTGACACAGCCGGTTTGAGGAGCACAAGCTGCTAGGGTGCAGAGCATAAACCCTTGGGTCCTCAAGCTGACCCGGAAGCCCACCAAGGTTACCACTACCAAAACGGTTAGAAACAAGGAGGTAGAACTTAATTCTTATGTGTTTGACGTTGTGTATCAGCAAGAGTCAGTCTTTTCAGCCATGCTGGAGAAGGTGAAGCCTGTACATGATACTAGCTGCAAGCCCTACATCAGTGATGGCAATCAGGAAGATGACAAGGAGCCTGAGTTAAGCAGAACTGATTAGGGACAGTTAGTGCTCAAAAAGGTTGCAGCCTTCTACAACAAGGTGCCCATGCCTTGCAAGCCTATCACCAATCAGGATTATAGTTCATATGAGCCTACTAAGCCCGCTCAGAAGCACATCCCAGATATCAAACACATCATCCTGCTCAAGCTAATGCGTGAATCTGGTGACTACAAGGCAGCTGCGGCCATTGTTGGAGTAGATCCCAAGTACACCAGCAAGACCTTCCACAAATTCATCAATACTGGCTGGGTCCTTGCCGCAGAGAAATCCTTGCGTGTTTCCACTATGCTCACCAAGAAGCACAAATGGGCAATTGGCCAGTGAATAACCTGGGACTGCTATCTTGAACTGGCAAATATTTAGGCCATGGTCAACTCTACTTTTGGGGTTGAGGCTTCAATTTTTTTACTACCATCTGGAGAAGGGAATGCAATTTTCCTGGAAAAAGCTTGGGGTATTTCCCTGCTGTAAATTCAGAACCTGAACGTAAAAATGCAGGATTGTCAAATCCTTGGGCCAAATTTCAAATCACTTTTGCAGGATGGCCTTTTTTTAATTAAATTGATTTTTTTGAGTATTTATTTGAATATTTGAAAATGCAGGAACTCATAGACACTTTGCAAAGTTCAAGTTGAACTGCATATTTTCAATGGACAAAATGAATTAACTGGAATCAGATTTGAAGTGTTCAAATCCATCAACCATTTTCATTAAGTTTACTATGCTTTTTGGAATTTTGGGATTGTCAAATCCAAGAGCCAAATTTCAAATCACTTTTTGAATGCCACTAGTAAACTCAGATATTAATTGCGGGAACTGGAATCCAAATTTAATGTACACTAAGCACAGTAGGAAACACCAACCCAAATCAAGAAGCTCCACTCTGGATAACATCAAACTAAAAATTCAATCTCAATAACCATAATTAGACATAAAAAGTTATTAAACTTTAAAATCATCCAAAACTGGAAAGTATACAGTATTGTTCACTTCAAATCATGGATATAGAAATTCTGTTACTATTCAAGGCTAACTCAATAGAAAATAACTACTCACAACTAAACCAATAAATCCAAATAAATACATATTTAATATAAAATATATTTTTATTTTATTTTTATGGACCATCAATCACATTCCCAACCAGCTCCTGCACCAGCCCGCGGGGCAGCCTGTTCACGAGGGTGTCCCAGAGGGTCCAAGAACAGACCCAGAACCCAACTCAAGGGGAGTCATGCTGATACACAGGCCTCCCAAGGTGTCAGCGCCAGCCAACCACCTCCTGAATCCCAAGCCCAATCAACCAGCCTGAATCCCAGACAAAAGCTACTCTCAAGGCCTGCCACAAAAGTCTCCTACACCAGGGTCACTGGGAACACTGAGGTTACTTACACCTCCACCATATACCCAGTTGTCACCCAGCCCCGCACTCTTGACCCAAGAGTTGCTACTCCCTGTCCCCGCATTTTTGATACCTCCTATCAGCCATTGGCCACAACTGAGTAACCATCTGCGCCTATTGTGTATTCAACCATTGACAGCGCCACTGCAAGCAAGCATGATCCCACCTTCTACACAAAGGTCCCTGTCCCCTGTGTTGAGCCTGGTAGCCAGGATGCTGTGGTACCTGCCAAGGGCCAGTGTTGGTTGACAGATAGTGAGCGTAAAGCTCTCCTCAACTGCTTGAATGGGGAAATAGCGGTTTGGGATATTGCATCCTGATTTGGTGTCACAGCCAGATACATTGCCAACATCAACACCAAGTATGGCAACACTGGGCAAATTGCCAAATCCACCAAGGCTAAGCGGCAGCCCAAACTCCTTCAGCCCGTTCATATTGATGCAATCAAGAAGTGGGTAGCTAAGAATTGCCACCTGGACACACTTGCTATCCAATCAATACTTGCCACAGAGTTTAGGCTTTCTGTTTCTAAAACCCTTGTTACAAAGCAATGGTTGATTTGGGCTTCTTGTGGAAGGTGCTCGGAGTTTCTCTGTACAAAAGGAACAGTGAAAAGACCATTGAGGATCAACACATTTATTCAAGACATATCTGGCACTAAAGAAGACTGGGAATGTCCTGTTCTTCTATATCAACAAATTGTCATTTTCCTCCTCACTCAGGTATAGGCATGGGTGGGTTGAGAAGGGGTCCAAGGACAGCATAGCCCATTGTGCAGCTGTCTGTTCCCAGACCTATTCCATGGTTGCGCTTCTTGGTCCTTGCGGGTTGGACCAGTATCAGATGATTAAAGGCTCCCATAACAGCGGGACCTTTCTCGGTTTTCTCCAAGCCGAAAAGGAGTTACTTTGAATAAGTTACAGCAGCATAACCAACATTGTTGTGCTTGATAATGTCAGACTCCACAAAGTGGATCTGGTTGTGTCTGAATTCCCCCCCTCATCAACAAAAACAGCTTTTCTGCCAGCCACTGTCTTGCAGACTGCCCAATGAGACTCCTCTTCCTTCTGCCCTATTCTCCATTTCTGAATCCAATCAAGGAGGTGTTTGGTTGGATCAAGAATAAGGTGAAACAAGGCCTCCCTCAGGACAACAAGGATCTCTTCAACATTCTTGAGATCAGCCAATTTGCAATGCCACCCAATGTGATGGCAGCTTTCTATAAGCACTCAGAATCCTTCCTCCCAAAAGCCCTGGCCTCCAAGCCAATCAGATAAATGGGCGCTCTGGGTTTTATTTAGTTTGTTTTTATTAGGACTCAATAATTATTATTTATATATAATAATGTGATGTTTGAATGTACTATAGACATATAAGAATACATAGAAAAGGTAAGTAAAATTAATTATACTGTGTATGAGGACAAATTTTTTTATTATAATGCACTGACTATTATTATTGGCTTTTGCACTAACAAATATATAAATTTAAAAAAATATAAATAAATTAGTTTATTTAAATAACTGTAAATTGTTGATGGTACTTTGGCTTTTTTAAGCCACAAATTGGACCTTGCATGTCATCATCTGATCCTTGTTATTTCAGTGCCACTATAGCCACACAACATGACCACCAATGATTTTCATGTATTGCTTACTAATTAGTACTTAGGACGCGGGTCAAGTATATCAAATATGTTTATCAAATCACATTACAAGGGAAAGGTAATTCAAGTTCTAAACAATCATTTGTTTAGAACAATAGTGGAACAGGCCACATGATGCAGATAAATTAATTCTTGATGTTTATCTATGTGATAAATAAACCCGTACTCAACAAGCTAATAAATAAAAACATTTTTAACTTATTTTTAATATTTGACGTGGTCACAACTTTAACTAATGTCTTGTAATATAATTAGATATATTAATATTATAATTTACATAGTAAAGTTTAAAATAAAAATTAAAATATTAAAAGTAAAATTATAATTATAAATCTTAAAAGTTAAATATTAAAGTTTAAATAATCAAAATATAACAATTTTATTAAATTGTGCTTTATTCAATATCAAAATATTTGATATTAAATTTTTTAATATTGTAATATGTATTATTAGAATATTAATATTAACTTTTAGATACTAAATTTTTTGATATTTAAATATGTAATATTAAAAATTTTATAGTAAAATTTTAATAGTACATATTACAATATTAAAAAATTTAGTATTAAAATATAAAAAGTAAAAAAAAATAATTTGGAAGGGGAAAATATTTATTGGGGGATGCTAACTGCAAAGGGAATGTGATTATTCCAGGGAATTATACCCCGAAATTAAATTTTCAGCTAATGCATTTAATTGGATCCACATACTCTTCTGTATGTGGTGGACAACCCTGGATGTGATTGCTAGAGGGGTGGCGCCCTGTACCCCAGTGGTTGCTGATTGTTTGATAAAAGGCAGGCGGGTGAGCAAATTGACTAGTAGGTTTTTTTGGGGTGACATAGTACCTGTATAGCATTGCCAATGCAAATGAGTCATACAGGACGTGCTTGACTGTCCTGTATCCCCATGGTGTCTTCTGGCGGTTGAGGGCTACGCAACAAATATCCATATGAATAGGTACATCCTCCAACTTTTTGATGTTGGTTTTTAATATGCAGTGGAGGAGAATTCCTAGGTATACTGTGACGTGGATTTTTTGCAAGGTATACTTTTCCAAGAACATGCATAATTTTTTGAATGTTTGAACTAACCTATTAATATAGAATGTTTGGTTGAACTTGAAGAGGGTTCCGGGGGCACCCAACTTGAATCAGCCCCCCAGGCCTTGGCAAACAATATAAATAAAGATTTAAAATTATTCACAAGGACTGCATCCCCAACTTTATTTGATAGTGCCTTAAAAACTTTATTAAAAATTGCAGATTTTAAATATTCATTTCCTATTTGAAAGTTGGTTTTTATTAAATTCTTTTCATATTTGTTGATGCTCGTATGGGGATTTGTTGAATGCTTTTGTATATGTATTCATCAAAGTTCAGTTTTATATTCCTGCAAATTTCATTCATTTCTTTGATTTTGATATTTGATCCTAGTTCATATGCTTCCCTTATCCATGGCAAGCACCCCACGGGTGGTGAATATTCCCTATCTTGAGCTTCAATATTAAAAAATTATTCATATTCTGTTGAATTATTTTATTTATTTGGTTTTTATTTATTTGTTTTACAGCTGCCACCAGTGACTGGTAACCCCCATAAAACCAACTTGGCGTATAAGCCGCCACTTCTGCAACCTCATCCCCATTCCTGGTGATGACTAAAATGAATATAAGTAAAACATAAAAAGACTTACTAATTGTTTCCCCTGTGGCCCCCTCAGCCACAGGCTACCACTTTGGCAAACTTCATGAGCATTGGATGCTCTTCATTAATTTTTCTAGGCTTAATTCTTAATATTTATTGCAACTTGTGTTTCTTCTTGGTTTTCATTTGATAAAGCTTCTGTATTTCTTGAAGAGCTTCTGCTTCTTGATTGTGTTTCATTTTCATCTGTTTCCATTTGATTGTTTTCCTCTTTATTGGTGTTACTTTCCTTTTGAATTTATGTTCCTTCAATTAGTTTGATCTTATTGTTTTCTTTGGCCCCCTGCCAGAACTCCCACAAATTGTAGGCCTTGTTGTTGAACTTCAGACTTGATAAAATTGTTCCCTATAGATTAAGCAATGCTTCTTTGTTCTTTTCATCTATAATATTTCCCAATTTATCCAGAGCATCTTCTTTTGACTGGATTAGTGGCTGGCCCTTGTTACCCAGCTTTCCTGTCACTATTTCCCTGATATTTCTTTCTATTTCAACAACCTTTTGCAGGTGTGCTTCTAATTTGTTGATCAAGTTATAGATTTTTGACATTCTGTTTGAATTCCATCAAAGAACTGGTTTTTATAGTACTATCTTCAACGCATACATATTTTTCATCATCATCAATAAATTAAAGACAATAAACGTAAATATTGCATTAGAATATTGCAATTAGACGTCAACTCTTGATATTTTGATATTATGTGCATAACTCAATGCATTTTGTTTAATAAAATCCATTGTAAACTAGGTCTTTTTTTTATAATTTAATAAAATGGATTGTGTTTATATTAGGGCCATTAACATTTAGTACAAATATTGAAAATTAGTGCATTTTACAGCCTGTATATTTTTCTATTTTTAATATTTCTATAAACTTTTCAGTCAGATTTTGCAAGGTAATAATAATGTAGTGTGTTAATAGATTACTGTTTATTGTCATTAATTGGCTGATTTTCTTTGCTGTGGCAATTGTGCATTTTCTGATATTTGCACTAGTATCCAATTGGTTGGCTTCACATCCAATCATACAGGCAATAGGAAAACAAGCTGCCACCCCAAGACTGGATGTGGTCAGAGTGGCAGCTTGTTTTCCTATTGCCTGTGCAATTGGATGTGAAGCCAACCAATTGGATACTAGCGCGTAAATATCAGAAAATGCACAATTACCACAGCAAAAAAAACCAGCCAATTAATGATAATAAGCAGTAATCTATTAACACATTACATTATTACCTCACAAAATCTAACTGAAAAGTTTACAGATTTATTAACAATAGGCAAATATACAGGCTGTAAAATGCACTAATTTTCAATATTTTTACTAAGCATTAATGGCCCTAATATAAACACAATCCATTTCATTAAATTATAATGGGAAAGCCAAGTTTACAAGGGATTTTATTAAACAAAAGACATTGAGTTATGCACATAATATCAAAATATCAAGAGTTGACGTCTAATTGCAATATTTTAAAGCAATATTTATGTTTATTGTCTTTAATTTATTAATGATGATAAAAATTATGCATGCTCATAATTTTAAGATATTCATAAAATGTAAAACATTGTATTAATTATGGAAAATGTTGATAATATAAAAAGAAAATAATATTAAGTATGAATTGAAAGAGAGATATTGATTTTAATAAGTTGTCACAAAGAAAAGATTTATTTACTAATAAAAGAACAGGAAGGGGAGGGAATGGGCAGAATGAACATTGCCTTCATCTGCGCCTGTGAAAGAGGTGGCATCAGAGATAGTGGGGAGGGAATGGGTGGTGGTCTGGGAGTCAGGGTTGGAAGGCAGGTGGCTTGATGGGGGGTTGGGGAGGCAGGGTTTGTTGACTGGGAAGGGGCAGAAAGAGCTGATTGCTTCAATTGCTTCAATTCTTCTTCCATCATATATACTGGCTTGACAAAACAGATGGACTGGCATGGGGGGAGACGGGGGTCCTTTCTGGACTTATCACTATCACTTGCATAGAAGATGATGAGATCAAATAAGTCCTGGACAGACGCGGAAGGGAAAAGCTCATACCCCTTATCAATTTGGGTGCATAGTTTGTTGTAGGTGGCAGGCTTTAAGCGCCTGAGGGTGGAACCAAAATTGTAGAGACATACATCTGCAAGATGCATATTGGCGTAGTTGATGGGGTATGACCAGCAGGTATGCCCCACAGCCCTGATTTCTTGGGTAGCCCATTCCTGCTGCTCCATCTCTGCACTCAGTACAACTGTGTGCACAGTGTTTTGTGTGGCTCACTCCTCCACCATGGCCTTGAGCTCCATCTGTAAGGCATACCCATCTGCAGTGTTCAATATTGCCAAGTAATAATTGACACCCAATGGGGAAACTGCCAACAAAACCCCAACAAAACAATACAATATTGGGCCGCGCTTGTACACATCAGATTGGATACACTTTTCTCCATATTCTTGATTACTTGCAGATATCTTAGCATATAACAGGAAGATGATGTCATTACGGGCCCTCATTGCCCTTCCTTTGATAAAATTAATAATAGTTGAATTGTAGGGGTTGGTATCCATCAAAATGAGGCCACTGAAAACTTGATTGAACAAGATACTAGCAGCAACCACAACTCTGTGCATCCACAAATTCACTGTTCTTTTGTTGGTGAAGATGCTGTGGAGTCCCAACTGGAGACGTACCTGGACCAGGGGCATCTGCGGGTCATATTTCATAATGGCCATCATAAGGGGATGGGTTGTGTCACCTTTGGTCAAAGTACAGGCACCAGTTGGGGTCTTCTTGGTAGGGGGCCACAGTTGGCGTGGGCTTGCAGGGTTGCAGCCACAGTGGACTTTGCAAACCCCATTGCGGCCACAATTTCCCCAAGGGACATAAGCTTCCCTCAGTTTTCAGCCATTTTGAGAACAATCTCTGGAGTGATTAGTTTTCTTCTGTGTCTTGGAGGCTGATTGGCTGGGGAGGAATGTGTTCATCATGGAAACTGGTCAATGCCATCTGATTGGCTGTTTTGGGGTCCCTGGCTCTCTGGGTGACCCCATGGCTAAAATGGCTGGTTCCAGATGCCATTGCTGATAAGGGATTTGGGTTAGCAGCTGCCTGTGCGTGATGGGCAAACAGGGCCATGCTTGATGACGCAGGAAAAAGAACACATTCCTGGGTAATGCTTGCAGAGGGGCCTGCAGGTTGGGAGTGGCCATAGACAGAGGCTTCACCATTAAGAGACCCAGTGTAGCCCTGTATAATTTTTTCAAGGCCAGGGAACAGCTCATTGACTTAGTTGTTATTGAAAGAAGACATAATAAATTTTTATTAAAATTTCAAACTCATGAAGAGAAATGTATATTTTAGTCAATTTCATTGGTATATATGTTAATTTTGTGAATATTATGATCTAAATTTTGGCTGTCCTAAATTGGAATAGGGTGATTTTTTAGGATGCTTATGATTCCTAAAAGAATCAGCACAAATCCACTCTAGATCCTTTAGCATCCTTTTTGAGACACCCATAAATTATATTTATTTCAAATTCCTTGCAATTATGATTTGAAACTTGGCTCTTGGATTTGACAATCCCGCAATTTCAGATTTGTTAAGTTTTACAGGATGTCATTGATTTGTTTGAAATACAGGAAATCTCAAATTGTACATTAGAATCTTGCATTTCTGATTCATGTATCCCCCATTTGTTTGCTGAGTTTTGTCTTCTTTTAGTTGAGTTATCTGCTCAAGGGATTTGAAATTAGCCAATTTAAATAAACCAAAAAAGTCAAACTAAATGGTTAATTTTATTAAAAAAATTTCACTCAGCTGAGTTGCCCACAAAAGTGATTCAAAATCTGGACCAAGGATTTGATAATCCTGCATTTTTACGTTCAGGTTCCAAATTTACAGTACAACAGAAACAGCCCAGCCAATATCAAGACCCGGAAAAAATACGCAGAGGCGTACACCGCCCTCAAAGCCAAGGGGACAGTTGAATTATATTGCATTGACAAATCAGCATTTGCCTTGTCTATGCAGAATGAGTATGGCTATGTCCCAAAAGGCTCAAATGACGGGATGGCTCACATGCTGTAATCCGCGCCACAGCCTATTCAATGGTGGCTCTCCTTGGTTCAAAGGGGGTTGAGCTCTACCAAATGATATTGGGTTTGCATAACAGCAGGACCTTTCTATCATTCCTCCAATTGGTCCAGGAGCACCTGAGGCGCACAAGCCCGGTCTTCACCAATGTAATTGTGCTTGACAATGTTGGTCTCCATAAGGTGGCTGATATTCTTGAGGAATTCCCAATGATTGATACTAGCATTGCAGTGGGCCCCCAGCAATTGGCCACTGCAAATATGTGCCTTCTATTCCTCTCTGCCTATTTTCCCTTCCTAAATCCCATCAAGGAAGTCTTTGGGTGGCTCAAGTAAGTTGTCAAGCAAGGAACCCCAACTGGGACCAAGGACCTGTTTGATTTGCTGCAGGCCGGGATCCACACCCTACCAGCTGAGACTGTGGCCAAATTCTATGGCCATGTTGATTTGTTTATCCCTGCATGCCTAGCCAAACAGCCAATCAATTAAAGGCTTAGTGTGTCCAACTTTTTTATCTTCTATTTACTATTCAAGATTTATTAATTATCATTTTATATTTAGATGTTTCCAAGCCTGCAATCACATTCAGCAGGACCATCAATGGATGTTAGTAATTTATTTATTTTATTTTATTTTATATTATTATGCCATCTGAGGTTATCCTGAACAATTGATACTAGATTACTTGAATATATTTATATCACTTTCATCAAATAAATATAAAAATAGGTTTTAAAAAATTATACGTAAATTGTATAAGTTAGAATTTATTTTATTTACGTATAATTTTATGCTTTTATGAAACCCATTTCCACAATATATTTTGCAAAAAAAAATTCAAAAATAAAAATTATAAAAAAATTTATAATTAGAATAATATAAATTGTAATAAAATTTATTGAAATCATATTTTTATTGTGTGCGCCTATAGTGATTCCTTTGATATGTACCCACCCTGCAAAGGAGGTGGCGCACAACCTCCACTGCCACACTGTGGACAGTGGGTACACCCTGGTTAAAATATTCTTGGCAACTAGTAAAAGGGAGAAGGGTCAGGTAGGAATGTAGGAGCAGCTTCTCTGGCAGGGCTACAAACCCGTAAATTCCTGCCAGGACCAGGGCGTCTTGTATCACGTGGTCCACTGAGTTGTACCTGGGAGGACCTTCTTCCCATCCAGGGAGAGCCTGGCCTTGTCAATCCCTAGGAGGACCCCATCAAGATCCTCCACATCAGCGCTCATCCTGAAGTAAAACAGGAACCCCAGGTAAATCACCAGATGAAGCCTTTGTCCAGAAAAGGCTTCAGTAAACTCACACAGCTTATTGTATACTGCACTTATTTTTTCTTGTGTTTGGTTTTAGCAAAGTTCAGCTCCATTGCTTGAGGGGCCCCCGTCTTGTTGGCACTCCAGGCCAGCCCAAAGTCTTCCAGGAGGATTTTAGTTTTCTTGATAGCTGTTGCGTCTGTAACAGCCAATTTCAACACTGTGCGCCCAAAGTTCTCCAACAGGTAAGATATTGTGTGCTCCACTGGGAAGCAGAAGCAAGCAGCCACATGGGCCTGGCCCATCTCCAGTACATTCTTGAATAGGAGAATCTCCAGGACGTCCTAAACAAGCTCAATGAAGTTTACACAGATAACCCCACTGAGGAATATCAAGTCCAGGTGGACCAGTTGGGCATCCTTGTAGGCAGTAACTGCCCACTCAATTGCCCCTTTGCCATGCGTCATCCCAGCCAATGCCTCCCGTGACATAGGAAAAGACCCGTGGATGTGATCCTCCAGCTCCTGCAAGACAGGGGGGACAGATACAGCTGCTTGGCCACATGAGTGGTGTAGTTGGCGTAGAAGATGAGGGACAAAAGGGACCAGGACCCGGCAGAGTTCACTGTTTACATTTTCTAAGAAAAAAGGTAAGTATTTTGAAGCTTTATTAATTTTATTTTTTAGGTTACCTTCTTGTGTTTTTTCTTGCCCACAGCCTTGGCTGGCTTGGCCATTCTTGGCGCAAGAAGTTGAGTGGGCAATTCTGTGTCCTCTTTCCTGGCGCGCTTGGCCGGCTTGAGATGGGCATACATTTCAGGGTCATCTGTCCAGACAGACGGCGCAGAGAGGGCAAATGACTTGAACTGGAGGCCCTCAACACAGTTTTTTGAATATTTAGTAAGTGCTTGATTTTCTTCTCTGGGGTGTCTGGTATTTTGGTCATAAGGGCCTTTGCAGACATCTTGTCTATTCTGTCCCCTTCAAGGATGGCAGGCTTAACTCTTACTTTGACCTTGCAGTCAATCTCTTTAATTTCAGCAATTATTGAGTTGAGGTCTTTTAGCAGCTTCTTTAATTCTCTCATTGATTTTTTACTAAACTTTCCATATGTTTTTATAGCTTTCACCCCAATAAAATCTGTATTATTCTGATACTATTGCCTATTTGTTTATCCCTGTTTGTTTTCCCATTTTCTACACTATCCCATTTTTCCCCATTGTGTATATATTTTACGCTCATCTCAATATGTGTTGTTTGCTTTGTGTTGGCATTGTTTCCTTAATTGCCATATTATTTTTGGCGCTTTGCATAGCCCCATGTGAAAATATTAACAACAATTTGGTGATCAACTAAATTTGAATTAGAAAATTATAGGTTAATTGATTTTAGATAAAGTTGTTACTGATCTGAATTCAAAACCTTAATGATAAACTTTAAGCCAATCAGGAGCCAATTGATAAAGTGATTGTTGTGACATAAAGGGTCATTCAATAATTCTTTGATGCATGTGGGCTAATTAATATGATTGGCTTGATGTTTTGCCATTGTATGCCATTGCTGCTGTGACAAGTTGTTGATGGACTAGTGCTAACCCAGAAGCTGATTGGGCACTAGTCCACCAACAACTTGCCACAGCGGCAATGGCGTACAATGGCAAAACAACCAGCCAATCATATTAATTAGCCCACATGTATCAAAGAATTATTGAATGAACCTTTATGTCACAACAATTGCTTTATCACTTGGCTCCTGATTGGCTTAAAGTTTATCATTAAGGTTTTGAATTTGGATCAGTAACAACTTTATCTTGACACAATTAACATATAATTTTCTAATTCAAATTTAGCTGATCATCAAATTGTTGTTAATATTATCACAAGGGGCTGTGCAAAGTGCTAAAAATAACTGTGTTCAGGATCTAGATACACAACATAGTAAATATATGATTTTATATAAATAAACTGAACATAAAAAATATAGCCAACTATGTACAAAGAGAACATGAGCAATTAAAATTCAAAATAAAGATAATATAAATAGAAAATGTTTAGCAACAGGGGGTTTATTGGGGCGGGGAAGAGTGATGCTTAGGAGGTAGAATAGCGCAGGAAGGAAGAAGTAGAGGCAGTGCTGGCCTGGGGGGTCCGGGATTGGGTGGGTTGGGCTTGCAGGTGAGGGGTGTTGGTGGCGGGGATGAAGGCAGGAGGATTGTGTGTGATGGCTGTCATATACAACTTGGTGTATTTCTTGTCTGTCATTGTCTGGATGGGCTGGTAGGGGGCAGTGGCCCAAGGTGGAAGGCGCTTGTCTTTCTGTGATTATGATAAGGAGCGCCTTTTGGGGAAGCTTCAAATATGGAATTAATAAAGAAGAGAAGTATATTTTATTGGATAATACTTTAGAATTTTATAGACTTGACTGTGGTGGGTATTTAGTTGGATTGAACCTAGGGATTGATCATGTGCTAGATGGGTTCAAGCCACTGGATACTTGGACAGTCAGGTGATATTGCTTGGTTATCATTCTTGGTATGTCAAACAGTATATTGGAAGGGGACTAAATTGGGCAATGGTTGGATGTTAAGTAGGTTGGCGGTAGCCAGAATGCTTGTACATCCAGACCCTCAACACCCCCCTTAAGGGGTTACTCTGGTGCATCAAGAGGAAGCTTTGTCTTAACAGCTGCCGCCTGATGCTCCTGGAGCTGTTTGCTAGTTGGAACCAGTCTGGTTGAGTGTTCTTCTTTACTGAGGCAGAGATGGGTTCTGTGGTATTTCTTGATAATTGGGTTTTTGGCACTTTGTAATTTTACTAGGTAAGTATTGTGCTCTGGTCTGTATTTGATGACTCTTCCTGGTCCCCTGTGACTGAGTCTAGTTTCTTTCTGTTGCCAGCTAGAATCCAGACGGGGGAGTTGATGGGAAGTGGTTCCTCTGTGGAGGTTACCTTTTGTGTCTTGAGCCTCTTTATTTCAGCTATTTTTGCTTTAAGGCAGATGTGTTGTAGGTTTGGTGCTTGCTCTACTGTGGGAGGTTTCCCCGGGGGGATCTTTATGTAGGGCTGTTTGTTGTGGGTGATTATTTCTGGTTTGTACCCGTAGGTTAACTTAAACAGTGAATAGCCTGTCCCTTGGTTGGTGCGGACTCAGGATACTAATAATGCATGTTTCACGTATAGTGGCCATGTGTCTTTGGCTTTGCCATCCATTATTTTCTGTAGGGTCCTGATAAGGCTGCCACTTAGGCGTTTCACACTACTGTTGGCCTGTGGCCTGTATGGAGAGGTTGTGGAGTGTTTAATGTTTTTGGATTTCAAGTTGTCATTAACTATGTGGCCTGATAACTCTCTTGCTCCATCAGTAAGATGTAGTCTGGAGTGCCATAGTCAGCTATGATTGCTTTGTTATTGAAACAGTTGATGGTTTCTGCCTTGTGGTTCATTGTTGCCCAGCAGATGGGCCAGTATGTGGCAAAGTCAATAGCTACAATTAAGAAACGTTGGTTTGTCTTTGTTTCTGGGAAGAGCCCCACTACGTCTAGCCCCCAAACCTTAAATGGTTAAGGGTCTGGTACTGGGTTGACCGTTGGCTGAGAAGCCTTTGTACTGGTGTATTTCTTGCACACTGTGCACTTTTTCATAACATCAACTATATCCTGCTTGAGTTTGGGCCACCATACTATCTCTTTTAGTGTGAGGGATAGGTTTTTAGCCTTTGTATGGCCTAGCAGGTGGTGATGTCTTAGTATGGTGTCAACTCTTTGTGCAAGTGGGATGTACGGAATATGTTTGTCATTGATAATTTGGTATACTGTGCCATTTGATACATGGAAGTACTTTTTGTTTCTTACTAATGTATTATGGGCCAGTTGATGTGTTGAGGGGTCTTTCCCTTTGGTTTTATACTAAGTGTTGTACAGGTTTGGCCAGTCAGGGTCCAGGTGGTCAGGGTGATCCTCTCTAGGCTGACATAGTCTATAGAGAGCATTGGCCATGACCAGCTCTGCTCCCTTTTTGTACTAGATGTCCAGGTTAAGCTGTTCCAGCAAGGACATCCATTTGGCTTGCCGCCGTGCAAGTGTGTCCTGAGTTTTGAAATAGAATAAGGATTTATGGTCAGTTAGTACTCAGACGTTTAAATGTCCTTCTAAGTAATATCTCCATTTCTTGCAAGTTTGGTATATTGCTAGAAATTCCTTATTGTGTATTGGGTATCTCTGCTCAGTATTATTTATTTTTCTGCTTTTGTAACATACTGGCAGGAAGTCTTGCTTTCCTGGCTGGCGGATGCGCAGGACTGCGCCAATGGCAGTGTTGCTGGTATCTGACTTGAGCTTGTAGCACCTGTTATTGTTAGGGTATTTCAAGATTGGTGCTTTGATTAGAGCTTGTTTTAATAAATGGAAATTCTTGTCAAATTCTGGAGTCCAGATATATCTTTTTGGCATTACCCTTGGTTAAGTCATTGATTGGTGTGGTTAGTTTTCTGCAGTCTTTGATGTATTTCCTTAGGTAAGCTACCATACCAAGAAAGCATCTAACTTGTTTAACAAAGGTGGGGTGTTGCATGTTATTTATGGTTTCAATTTTGTCTGGATCTTCTTTGATGCCACTGTCAGAGACAATTTGGCCCAAGAACAGGAGTTTCTTTTCCATAAATTGGCACTTACTTGGTTTTGCGTAAAGTTTGTGCTTTACAAGTTGATTGAGTGTCTTGCGGACATGTGTGAGGTGTTCCTCTTTGGTTTTTGATAATATGATGATATTGTCAAGGTATCATAATGTATTTGAGAGACCTTTTAGTGATTGGTTCATCATGGTGACAAATGTAGCGGGAGCGTTGATCATCCCAGAGTTCATTGCTCTACATTCAAAGGATCCAAATTGTGTACGGAACGCAGTTTTTGGTATGTCCTTTTCCTTTACTTCAACCTGGTTGTACCCTGAAGTGAGGTCAATTTTGGAGAAAAATTGGCACCTGAGAGTCCTACAAACAGATCCTCTATAAGTTGCAGAGGATATTTATTCTTTACTGTGCTTGCATTGAGAGCTCTATAGTCAGTTACTAGATGTAGAGTGCCTTCCTTTTTCTTTACAAAGAATACTGCTGCCCCCCATGGGGATTCAGACGGGTGGATGAAGCCTTTAGCTAAGTTGTCCTCAATATGTGTTTTGAGGGTTTGGGTCTACATGGGAGAGATTCTGTAGAGGAATGCATGTTTGGGCATGGCTTTGCATAAGTTGATGTCATGTTTGACCTCCTGTTTGGGGGGTAACTTGGTGAGTTCCTCTTTGAATATATGAGTGTATTCATTTAGGAGTGCTGCAAGTTCTGGGCATTGGATATTTTGTGTTTGTATGTTATAGAATAAAGTTTACCTCATTATATAGAGGGTACTATCTTTGGTTAGATGTTCTGAGTCATCTTGGTTTATGACCTGGACAAATACTGTGTCTCTTAGAATGAGGTCATTAGGTTCTTTGAGGATGTTAAAATTGACTTTGTTGCGTTTGATGGTCATGGTTTTTGTTTTCCAACATATGCTGGGGTTCACTTGGGTGAACCAGTCCATGCCTGCTACAATTTTGTAGTTTGTTGTTCATGAAAAGTCCTTTGATGGACGTTTTTATACCTTGGAGGTCAATTCTGAAGGGAGTTGTTTTGCCTTCAAGTAGAACCTTTGATTTGTCTGCCATTCTGGCGTATTTGAAGTTGGATTTGACAACTGGTATTTTGTACTTGGTTACAAAAGGTTTGCTAACCATATTGTGTTGTGCACTAGAGTCAAATAAAATTTTATGTGTATGAGATTTGTAATTGCATGGATAGACAAGAATTTGTGAGCAATCTTTAATTTTTAAGTTTATAAAATGGAGGACTGCAGGATACAGGGAATGCGGGTAGCAAATTTTATGCCTTGGTACAATTTCTTGTCAAGTTGGGGGGAGACAGGGGCACTTAAGCCTGTTCCCCCTCCTCTTTTCCCTGTTCCTCTATTTCAAGACCTTTGAGGTCAGAGAATGTGGGTTCAGATTCATAGCAAAATGCTACTTCAGCATTGTTAACTTTGGTGGTGTCCTCTTTCTTGGGACAGGAGCGGTTTGCGCTTTGGCTGCAATTGCCATTATTGCAATTGGAGTTGCCGTTGTTATGGTTAGTATTTTGGCGTTTGTTGCCATTGGAGTTTTCTCTGCCACTGCTGTTTGCAGAGCAATTGCCGTTGTGTGCAGCATAATCCATGTTTGCGCATTTTTCAGCACGCTTGGCTTCTGCAATGAGCGCGGGCATGGAGGTATTTGCCTCTGGGCAGATGAGGGCAGCAAAAGAGGGTTTCATTATGTTGATGAATGATGGTTGGTGTGTACGTTGTCAGCTTGCGCTGGGTTTTGGATTGTGCAATGGATTTCCTCAAATTTGTTGGCGTAAGCTGCAATAGTGGTCTTCTGAGGAAAATCACTGAGCTGTATTGTGATATCTTGGAGGGATTTGGTGGCGCGGAAATTTTGTGTGATGTCCTCTTTGAACTCTTCCCAGTTGTCAGGCTGGTTGTCAGTTTGTGAGCCAACCCAGGTGGCAAACCAGGTAGCTGCGGCCTTGTACAGGCGCTTGCTGGCTTCCTGGACCCATTTCTCATGGGGAATGTGGCTGGCGCAGAGTTTGGCGGCTGTGTGGTCTAACCAGTTGGTGACGTTTTCTTTGTTTTCACCAAAGAACTTGTTGATACCAATGTACTTGGTGTTGGTAAATTCACCTGCGATAGGTGGTATTGAGTTTGTTTGTGGTTGAAGAGAGCAACTGTATTGAATGATCTTGGTGCATGCTTTGGGCATGACCAGTCCTTTGAATACGGTACATCCACTAGGTATATCCTCATTTGTGTTATGGGTGTGGAAGTACGTCTTCCAGGTATCCTGGGATGTGGCCTGGTTGAGTACGTCAGTGAATGTGGATAGGTTTTGGTCACTCATTTTCTCTCTCATGGGTGTGGTAAAAAAACCGTAGCTGCTACCAGTGATAAGGAGCGCCTTTTGGGGAAGCTTCAAATATGGAATTAAGAAAGAAGAGAAGTATATTTTATTGGATAATACTTTAGACTTATATAGAATTGACTGTGGCGGGAATTTAGTTGGATCAAACCTAGGGGTTGGTCATGTGCTAGATAGGTTCAAGCCACTAGATACTTGGACAGTCAGATGATATTGCTTGGTTACCATTCTTGGTATATCAAACAGTATATTGGAAGGGAACTAAATTGGGCAATGGTTAGATGTTAAGTAGGTTGGTGTTAGCCAGAATGCTTTTACATCCAGACCCTTGACAATTAGTTACCCATGGTCACATGGAAAACCATTTGCGCAAACAAGTCAGCCACCAGTTGATGACCAAAGAGAGAATTGTGGTCAAGGACCCCAAGATAGAGGTCATTAAAAGCCTGAGGGTGGCGCTCCTGGAGTGTATCCCCAATATTAAAGAAGACAACATCAGCCATATGGATGTCTTCATGACCAGCTGGGTACACAGAGGCCTGGTGCCCGCATTCCTGGATGGCCTCAAGGGCAGTAGAGCTACCCTCTATCTGGTGGTTCAAGAAACCCCAGTACTTGGAATTCAAGCCATCTTAGGAATTGAGTAATCCACTGAGGATGTAGCTGTACAACTAGTCATCAATAAATTCTGGGTTTGAAAATAGTAGACAAAATCCTTGGCTGAAATAGCCAGAAACGCACTAATGAAAGTCCCCTTCTTGACCTTCTTCCTTCCTTTTTGAGTGGCGGCTCTTCCTTGCTTGCCAAAATCATCAAAAGCTATTGATAGCTTGTAATAGGAGATGAACATTACAACATCAGTTAGACTAGTCAGGCATTGGACCAGGGTTGATTCAATGGTGGTGTCATACGGGGAATCCTCAGCGCCATCCCATTAGTCACCGGCAAAATTGATAAGAACCCATATTGAAGCCACATTCCCATACATTCAAAGCTGCACCATGCGCTCAGACACCCAAATGACATGGTGCGCAAGTTGCTTCTGGATCTGGGACAAGGGAAGCTTGGGGTCCCGCTGGAGGAGGTTAAGCATATTGGGTAGGCCTCAGTTATCTGGGACTGAGGGGCCTTCTTTGGCTTCCTGGCTATCCCAATCATATTTATCCTGTTTATCAGGCTGTTGAATTCCTGCATGACAGTAGCCTGGGTGAATTGCAACTGGGCAGCAATCTTGTCCCAAGACAGACCCTGCAGGTTCAGTGCCACAATTTCTTGAAGAATCTGAGCAGTAATGATTCTGTGTTTGGGGCACTGGGACGGGGGAGCTGAAGCCTGATTGGCTGTAGGGGGTAGGTTGGCTGGTGGCAGGAAGTTGTTCCAAATCAAGGTTGTCATCCTGATTGGTTGGCTGGCGGGCAGCTTGTGCAGAGGTGGGTACAGGAGCAGGGGTAGGGGCAGAGCTAGACACTAAGTGACTACTGAAAAAGTAAAAGCCATATGGGTTGGGGGTCAATAACAGGTCAGCTTCCTTGTTACCCGCCTCAAAGGCTTGGGTGTAAACAGGTGCCTCCACGTTCTGAGCCTTGCTTCCATTGAAGCTGTCTTGGCTGCTGTTAGCTTGGCTGCTGGCGCTGTTGAAAATGTTGCTGTTGTTGAAAACCATTGTAAAAAACCTAGGATAAAATCACTAAAAGTAGAAGTTTAAAATTTTATGATTTATTTTTATTGTAATTATCATTTCATATTTGGAAGTTTCTCAAAACCATTATACATAAATCAGGAGCCATGAAAATGAATAAAATACCTCTGTTCCTAAATTAAATAGCTGTTGATTGGCTGTAAAACTGTTACTTTTCTATTTTAGGCTGCTCATACTACATATTTTGTGTGACTCCATTTGTTTTGTGCTTGTGGAATCTTGCTTCTAGATTGCTCTAATTTTGTTTCATTTTAGTCCTTCTGTTGATGCCTTGTATGAATCCTGATTTGATTATAATATACTTCAGAATAGCATCCATCCATCTCACTTGTTGTGTCAGCTTATTTTGTTTGTGGTTTGAACTACACCACTTGATGTTTGATTTAATTTTGTATGATGGGCTAGTGAACTTTTGTTTTTTGTTTGACAGTTCATCTATTAACCAAAAATATTTAAGTTATTTGAATCCTGAATCTTGCGCAACTTGGATTTTGTTCAAATCTGAAATCATTTCATTTAAATCTGAAGTATTTTTGGTTGTTTCCATAGTTTTTAAAATTAATTTATAAAGAAATATTAATATTTATTTGATATAGTTCATATAAGCACAACTGTGAATATATTATGTTTTACTAGTAAATTAAAAAAATTAAGATATTTCACTCACTTTTAACTATAACTATTCATCTCAAACTTACCATATATACATAAAATAATCATTACTATCTAATTAAATCAAAAAATAGAGAAATTAAAGCTAAAAACTAAATGATCAAAACTAAAAAGTAAAAATTAAAGAAAAAAGCTAAAAGTAAAAATCATATAAGCAAGCAAGTTTATTCTTCACCCTTCTTCCCCTTCTTCATTTTAGACCCTTCCAGGAGAGCAGTGGCAATAAGCTCAAGCTGCTGCTTGATCTAGGAGGCCTTTTACTTGTGCTTGTCTGCACCTTGGATGGCCTTGGTGAAGAGCAAGGACTTGGTGGGGGATGTGGTTTTCAACTATCCCTGAGCTTGGAGATAGTCTTTTCCTGCTCATGTTGAATAAGAGAAAAGAACTTGTTGAACTTCAGGTGCAGCCCAAAGTTGGCCGTGAGATGCTTATGGTAAGCCTCTTGAGCTGAAGTGGTCTTCAGCTTGCCATTTATCACAGCCTAGTACACATTCCAGCTGGCCTTGGCGCAAGCTTTACCTCACCTCTGAGTGACAACCTTCCCAATCCACTGGGGCTCTAAGTACTTGATTAAAAGCTTGAACTCTGGATGCTTTACTATGTAGGAATCCTTTGAGAGAACCTCAAACCCCTGTGCAGTGTGCTATGGCTTTAAAAAAGCCAAGGCACTAAATTGTGTTAGCACAAATTTGCAGGTGTCCAAAGTATCCCTCTGGCTCAACCTACTAAGCTTGACATGGGCCTGCACATTTTGAGCAACTGCTTAACAGAAGTAGAAGTTTCACCCCTGTACCTCCCTACTAAACAGCTGCTCAAATGCATTGAACTGATCAGGCTTGAAGTTTATAATGCATATGTGAGGCCCCAGAGCTCTCAGCCTTACCTTTTCCTCCAAGTCCAGGGTGACCTGGTCTTTGTCAGCGTCAGAAGGGTTGGCACAGGTGTAGGGAGGGGTCTTCTTGGCATTGTTGGCATTGGGGGGAAGGAGGAAAAGCTCTCTGTGGATGATGGCAAAATTGTGGGTGTAGATGGCCTCAATGACCCCAGGAAGAAGGAAGTATGTGAGTGGAATCACCCAGATGTCTATCTGGGCATGGATCATCCAGAGCTGGTAGAACATCTGGGGGCAAGTTGTAAAGGTACAGTCAACTAGCCAGGTTGAGGCCCTTTTCAGCTCCATCAGGTTCTGTTGAGTTGCATAGCAGATAATCTGGCCCTTGAAGTCTAGCCCATTGTTATGCAGGAGGAAGCACTCCCCATTTGGAAGCTGCTTGAGCTCATGGGTGAGCATGAGCTCAGTGAGGACATTCAAAGCCTTGGGTGGGGGGATTGGCAGCAATGTGTTTGTTGCTGATGAACTTAAACAACTGTTCCTGTGTTGGCACCAACTTGAGATTGTTGGGCTGCAGATATTAGAGGGCCTTGATGGCCAAATTGGAAGCTTGGATATTGGCAGAGGTGGTAATTACTTGTACAATATATCACTTGAGCATCCATGTGATTAAGTGATTGGGGGCTCACAGGTATTCTCCCCCTTCTTGGCTATGACCAGTTCCTAGCCCTTGGTGTTCAGGCAGGCCCTGCAAATCTTATCCTCACAGAAAAAGTGCTTGCTCTTGGTTTGGCGCTTTTGATTATTACAATTAAAAATGTAATTATCAGCAACGTAGCCAGGGCTGCATTTTATGGATATGGTGGGGAAGTAACAGGGGAAGCGCTTGGGAACTTTGAACTCCCCTTCCACATTACAGATGTTATGGATGGCCATTGGATCCCAAGCCACATGACCAGAAGCTTTAAACTTCTTGGAGTATTTCTCAGGATCATCTTGGGGGTCAGATGAAGGAGGGGGAGAAGAGCCATCAGGAGGGAAGGGGAAGGGTTCTTCAAGGCCTGCTTGAATGCCTCCTTTTTCTTACCAGAAGAAGAGGTGGGCTCCTTAGCAGCCTTTGCTTTCTTGGTATAGTGCTTCTTAATGGGTTTGGATTTGGCCTCTGACTGGTAGAAAGAGTGATCAGTGAGATCATTGTTGGATTTATTGGGTGATGAGTGGTGAGGGAAAGGTGAAGATGAGGGTGGAAGGGGGGAGGTAGTTGGAGAATTTGCCTTTTCAGACTTCTTGGTGTGCTTGGCAGAGGTGATAGGTTCCATGGAGCCATTGGATGCTTGGGCTGTTTGCTTGATTTTGATGATCTTGGCTAAAGAAAAGTTTAGTTATATAAATAAAATAATTGAGAAGATATATCAAACACAAAGAGGTAAAGCAAAGCAAAGTATAAGTAAAAGTATGAAAATAAAGTCTTATTTATCAAGAAAAAAATAACAAAGTAAATAGAAGCAAAATAGAGAGTCAAAGTAAATATCTAAAGTGGTAAACATAGAAAATAAGTGATTTTAAGATGAAGCATCAAAGATGCTAAGTTCAGCATAAAATCTTAGTGCTAAATCAATGAAAAATCATAATTAAAAATAAAATAAAATATATAAAAGTTATACTGTAAATTCAGGATTTTCAAATACTTGGTCCAAATTTGAATAACTTTTGCGGGCAACTCAACTGAGTGAAAATTAAAGTATTTAATAAAATCAGATATTTAATTTGACTTTTTTTGGTTTATGTAAATTGGCAAATTTTGAATCTCTTGAGCAGATAACTCAACTAACAAAAGACAAAACCCAGCAAACAAATGCAAGATACATGAATCAGAAATACGTGATTCTAATGTACAATTTGAGATTTCCTGTATTTCAAACAAATCATAGACATCATGTAAAACTTAACAAATCTGAAATTGCGGGATTGTCAAATCCAAGAACCAAGTTTCAAATCATAATTGTGAGGAATTTGAAATAAATATAATTTATGGGTGTCTCAAAAAGGATGCTAAAGGATCTAGAGTGGATTTGTGCTGATTCTTTTAGGAATCATAGGCATTCTCAAAAATCATCCTATTCCAATTTAGGACGGCTAAAATTTAGATCATAATATTCACAAAATTAACATATGGGTCATTATTTTAGGGATTAGGCCATTTTCTAATGCACATGCTGCTCAAGTTGCAGCATAACACAGTTCGATTTTGAAAAAGTAACTAAGTACACAATTTATATTTAAAACATTAATAACTCAATGAAAAATTAATATTTTTTCACACTGTAAACTATCAAAATGAAGCTAAGAATCTTATCTTTCTATTGGTGTAAAAATTTTAATATGTATACTATGCTTAATATTAAAGCAAAAGTAATTTAAAAGAGCATAATCCAGATTTTATTATATGATTATATCTAATGATATAAAGTAGATCACTTCAAAGCTAATAAAACTCTTTTTTCAATACACAACAGATGTTTTTTATTTGATGAAATTAAAGATAAGATTGAGAGCTTTATTTTCGCATTTTATTTTATTTAAAAAGCTCAATTATCTAGGATTTTATGATAGTTTGAAGTTAGGATGTTTTTATCACTGTTTAGATTGATTTTAAGGTTCAAGTGAGCTTCGAACCTCAAATTAAGCATTTATTAAATGGAATTCTTTAATATTTTATCATTTTAAAAATATGCGGAAGAGTTACAATTAACTGAATACATCATTTTAATTGATTTGCATTGATATCAAAGATGATATGATGTAATAATAATGCTTAGCTGCTTCACATATATCACTTGTGCATGAAAACTGGGTATTTAACTAATTCTGCAAACATAAATTCAAGTTCAAACTATAATAAAAGCTATTACACCATTTCTTTCAGAATGGTGTCATTTAGCTTGGTATATAAGAGCTAAAGTACCACAAAGCTTCTAATCCAAAAGACCCCATTCAAAGACCACATTCTGATCATAACTACTCCATCATTAAGGCACACATCAGAGATCTGACCTAATTACAGATTCAAAATACTATTATGTCCTCAGTTAAATTTACTTCTTCCATGCTACCCTTTTTTTCCTTGGGAGCTTCAACAAAAAGAGAGAGAATTGCAATGTTAAAAAAGGCATTCCTCTTTATTGCTGGTGATGATCTTGATAATTTCATCAAGCACTTCCTTACTCAAACTTAATTTGGAAAAGCTCAGTTCCTGCCAACTATTCAAAATCAAAAAGGCAATGAGTTCATTGAAAACTTAAAGGATCTCATGAAATCTTCTCCCCAAAAACATCTCCCAGCCTTGCGATCTCTGGTTACTTCCAGTTACTCTTTAAAAGAGCTTAATGATATGGGGTTTAAAGTAACCAAAAGTGAGTTTGAATACTCAAGAAAAATAAATAAAAATAAAAGTGTAAGCTTAAACAAAAAAAGCCAAAAAAATAATAACTATTCATTAAAAAAAGAAATAACTAAAAAAATAATTAAAAAATTGCTGGAAAATTCTTTTGAAACAAGCCAGTTTACAAAAAAAGTGCCTGAAAAAATTTATAAAGATATAGAAAAAGAGATGAGTAATTACTCAACTGAAATTAAATACTCTCTACTTAAAACAAAAAAAGAAATATATGAAAATAAAAAATGAAATTTCAGTTTCAATTTCCACTTACTATAAATTAATCCCTAAAAATATAATAAAAAGTAAAAAACAAACCAATATGTGCAATATTTGTAATTTAAAAAATTCACTAGAAAAAAGAAGGAAGAATGTGAAAGTAAAAACTTACCATTACCAGAATCTATAGACAATGACTTAAAGACTATTAATCAGCACCAAGACTTTTATGTTCATCAAAATTGTGAATATAAAAAAGATATTAATGAACTAGATGATGAGTCTTTTGTTGTAGTTATAGATTATAAAGAAAACTTAAAGGTTGGAGGTGGTCCAATTGAGACCAATAATTGTTTTTATTCAAAAAAACCAATCTCATTATTAGGGTTTGCATTAGTTTTTAAAGAAAACAATAAAATTAAATATGAATATCATGATTTTTTGTCTCAAATATTATCACATGATTCTTTATTTTCAGGTGAATGTCTAATAAGTCTTCTTAAATTAGATAGATTTAAAAAAATAAAAAAAATAAAAGTATGGACGGATAATGGAAATCATTTTAGATCATATGAATTTTTATATTACTTATTTAAAGAGGCACCTAAATATATTAAGGGTTCTATAAAATATAACCGTTTTGTTGAATGCCATGGAAAAAGCATTGTTGATGGTCACTTTGGTGTAATATCAAAAATTTTAAAGGAAAAAGAAAATGTACTTTATATTAACAACATTAATGATCTAAAAAATATTTGTGAGAAAGAAGAAAGAAGAAAAGAATCATACAATTCAGCTTTAACTGGTTCAATTGTTTCCCAAAAAGCATTTTTTTATATTTATGAAAGGAAATTTAGGCCTATAAAAAGAGAGCTTGAAGTTAAAAATCTGCGCATTAATCTTTCATATTTGATGAAAGATGGGAAGTTATATACTTCACCTTTAACATTTGAAAGCTTCTCAGAATATTCTGAGATAAATTATCATTTGAAATCATGCAATGATACCAGAGAAACAAAAATATCAGAAGATGCTAGTAGTGTATTGGGGCAAGTTCATGAAGTAGGGCAGCTTACTAGAGGGTGTATTTTAAATAGAGTTATCAGTCTTTCAAAAACAACAACCTTTTTTTCTGAAACAAACTAAGAATATTTATGATGAGCCAAAGATAGGGTAATAGCATTTATAGCTTTGGGGCTGCTATTACTCTCCCATGCAACTCATCATAAATATTTTTGGTATGTAATAGCACTTAAGATATTTTCAGTAGTACTATAAGTTGCAATTTTCAATTATAAAATCAATGAATTATTTTTTAAAAAATCACCCAAGCCCAAGACCAATTAAATATTTGGGATTGATTGTATTTTACTCTTTCAGAAAAATTTGAATATGAATAATGTGATTAAGTTATAAAATAACCAATCTGGCGCCTAGGCATAACAAGAAAAATAATGTCCCATATATAACAATAAAATAGACTAAAATATGCATTCCTCTTCTTGAGTTCAAAATTTTAATAAAAATTTATTATGTCTTTTTTCAATAACAACCAAGTCAATGAGCTGTTCCCTGGCCTTGACAAAATCATGCAGGGCTATGCAGGGTCTCTTAACAGTGAAGCCTCTGTCTATGACCACTCCCAACCCACAGGCCCCTCTGCAAGCACTACCCAGGAATGTGTTCTTTCTCCTGTGTCATCAAGCATGGTCCTTTTCGCCCATCACGTACAGGCAGCTGCTAACCCAAATCCCTTATCAGCAATGGCATCCAGAACCAGCCATTTTAGCCATGGGGTCACCCAGAGAGCCCAGAACCCCAAAACAGCCAATCAGATGACAACGTCCAGTTCCCAAGATAGACACATTCCTCCTCTAGCCAATCAGCCTGCAAGACGCAGAAGAAAATTGATCACCCCAGAGATTGTGCTTGAAATGGTTGAAAAGCAAGGGAAGCTTATGTCCCTTGGGGAAATTGTGGCTATGATGGGTTTTGCAAAATCCACTATGGCTGCAACCCTGTGAGCCCACGCCAATTGTAGCCCCCCTCCCAAGAAAACCCCAACTGGTGCCCATACTTCAACTGAAGGTGAAAAAGCAGATCCTCTAATGATGGCTATCATGGAGCGTGACCTACAGATGCCCCTGGTCCAGGTCTGTCTCCAGCTGGGACTCCATGGCATTTTCACCAATAAGAGAACAGTGAATTTGTGGATGCACAGAGTTGTGGTTGCTGCTAGAATCTTATCCAATCAGGTTCTCAGTGGCCCCAGTTTGGTAGATACCAACCTGTACAATGCAACCATTATTACTTATATCAAAGGAAGGGCAATGAGGGCCTGTAATAACATCATTTTCTTATCATATGCCAAGATTTTAGCAAGTATCCAAGACTTTGGGGGAAAAAGCATCCAATCTGGCGTCTACAAGCGCGGCCCAATCCTGTATCAATTTTTTGGGGTTTTGTTGGCAGTTTCTCCATTGGGTATCAATCATTACTTGGCAATATCAAACACTGCAGATGTCACAGTAGGTTCCATCACGCCAGGTATTATCAGCCCAAGCAAGAAGGCTCAAAAAGCTGGAAAACCTTTATCAAAATTAACCAAGTTAACAGATTTAAATCAAACAGTTGATCAAAAATGGGTTATGGCTGCTCCAGTCTGTCAGCTGAAACTGGTTCCCCTCTTCAAATTGACATTGATAAATTGGCGTAATTTGAGGGTCACCCAATATGAGCTTGTCAATCAGCATGGTTGTCAGAAACTAGTCACACAAGGGTTCTTTGCAACCTGGACCAGATACTTACTTAATGATGTGGAAGGAATAGGAGGTCAAGACTCAGGTGGTATTGCTTAGTCAATTTTTCTGATATATATTGAATAATTTTCACTGTTTCAACTCTAAGAGTTGAGTCCTCCTAAAATTTTACTCAATAAAAATGATTTATCCCAAGTTCTAATTTACTTTTTAAAAATTCATCCTGTGGTTGGGTTGTTACAATATATTCTGTATAATCTGATTCTCAACAGAATCATTTCTGGAAGATGGGGCCCTGCAGTTGGAACTTTATTGTTGGTGCCGCACAATGCTAATTTTGCGCCAGCCAATTTTACAGCTCCTCCCCCCATTCTTAAAACTGAAAATTGTGTAGCCTCCCAATGTTCAGAATTTTACTCTTAAGATTTGTTGATGTTGTCTCAGGCCATTTATCTTAGGCTACTTTGGTTAGGATTAATTGTTCTGCTTAATCCTGGTATTACAATTGGAAATTTTACAAAAAGATACTTGAAGCCACATTGGTGGTTAATCATTAATTCTATGTGGATTTGGGTGGTAATTCCCCATCACTTAGAAACGGCTTCATACTATCCTGCAATTTCTGTCACAGCAGATGGGTATGCCTAACAGACAGAGCTCAAGGACATACTGGAGGAGTGGGCTACCCTACAAGCTGTATACACAGCTGTACTGAGTGCTGAGATGGAGCAGTGGGAATGGGAAATCAAAGAAATTAGGGCTTCAGGGCATACCTGCTGGTCCTATTCCATCAACCACCCTGACATGCATCTTGCAGATGTATGTCTTTACAAGTTTGGTTCTGCTCTCAAGCGCTTAAAGCCTGCCACCTACAATAAACTGTGCTCCCAAATTGAGAAGGGATACAAGATTTTCCTTTCTGTATTTTTCCAGGACTTATCAGATCTCATCATCTTCTATGCAAGTGATAGTGATAAGTCCAGAAAGGACTCCTGCCTCCCCTCACACCTATCCATTTGTTTTGTCAAGCCTGCATATGTGACAGAAGAAGAATTTGAGCAATTGAAGCAATCAGCTCTTGCTGCCCCTTCCCAGTCAACAAACCCTGCCTCCCCAACCCCCCCCATCAAGCCACCTGCCTTCCAACACTGACTTCCAAACTACCACCCATTCCCTCCCCACTATCTCTGATGCTGTCCCTTTCACAGGCGCAGATGAAGGCAACCTTCATTCCACCCATTCCCTCCGCTTCTTGTCCTTTGATAAGTAAAATAAATCTTTTCTTTGTGACAACTTATCAAAATTAATATTTCTCTTTCAATTCACAATTAACAATATTTCTTTTACATTGTTAACATTTCCCATATTTAAAAATGTGTTGTACATTTGATGTGGTAACATATAATTATTTGCATTAATATTTTTTGTTATCAATAATAAATTAAGAACCACAAATATAAATATTGCATTAGAATATTGCAATTAGATGTCAACTCATAATATTTTGATATTATGTGCATAACCCAATGCATATTGTTTACAATGAATTTTCTTAAACAATATGCATTGGGTTATGCACATAATATCAAAATATCATGAGTTGACGTCTAATTGCAATATTCTAATGCAATATTTATATTTCTGGTTCTTAATTTATTATTGATGATGAAAATATTTATGCGTTGAAGGTAGTACTATAAAACCAGTTTTTTGATGTAATTCAAACAAAATGTCAAATATCTACAGCCTTATAACCAAATTATAGTTATCCCTCTAAAAGTTTGTTGAGCTTGAAAATATCATAAGGGAAATTGTACAGTAGTTTTAAAAGCTATGGCAACAACCAAAAATACCTCAGATTTAAACAAAATGATTTCAGATTTAAACAAAATCTAACTATCAGGTTAAAATATACACTCTGTTAATAGGGTTTATTGGTGTTAATGGGCAAAATGAGTCAACACAGCAAAGAAGTGCTCACATGCAAAGCAAAACCATTCAAAATACAATCCAAAATACATTAATTCACAAACAAAATGATGTGAGTTGACTTTTAGTATGCATATGGGTCATTATTTTTCTTGTTATGCCTAAGCGCTAGATTGAATATTTTATAACTTAATCACATTATTCAGTTTCAAATTATTCAGAAAGCTTAAAATACAATCAATCCCAAAACTTTGGTTGATCTTGGGCTTAGATGATTTTTTTAAAAAAAATAAGTTGTCAGGATTTCTGGATATTGACTAATTAACAGTTTCAACAAATTAATGCAGGCCAGCAGTTAATTGCTCTTAGGAAGGGTTTCAACAAAATAATGTGGGCCGCGGGTTGTGGGATCAGTGATCAAATCATATCCTGGCATCAACATACTCATGCATTTCAATTAATTAATGGTATATGCAATTACTGCTCATTAATTAATCCACCTCAACCACCACCTCAAACATGCTTCCCATAATAATTACTATTCTAAAACTTTAAATGAATCCTATAACAAGAGAGCCATCATATGAACTGTCATCTGCATTATATCTAGAAGAGTCCAACATGGACTGGACCATCAGGCCAACCACTCTAAGATAAAAGGCTTTGAGCCTATTGTATTAGAGTAGCTCTGATTAAGTGAAATAATCATCTCTGTGAAATAGTAGCCAATCACTGGCTAGCTAACCCTGGAAGTGGCCCAGGTATACAGAAAGAATACCAATCTGTGGAAGATGTCAATTTAGCCTTCTGTTAAAACCACCCCAAAAAGGCTGGGCCTCCTGCTGTGTTGCCCTAATGCTACTTCAGTCTCCTTTAGTGTCGTGAGCTAACTCAGATAAAATGCGGGCGGCAGGCTGCCTTAAAGCCAGTCCATTAGAATAAAAGTCTGATGATTTCTTAATGACTTGATGATTTATCCAAGTCTTGATTCATCAATGTGATCCTCTCTTAAGGCTTTATTAATGGAGAAGAAAATATCATACTGTTGCCATACAGTATTAATCCCTATAATAAAATGTAGGGACAACAACTTATGAACCTATATTCAGAAGTAGGAAGAACTGTCCCAAATCCTTTGGGCCTTATCAGACTTGCTACTTCTGATGGCAACAAAATATTCCTGGCCAAAGGTAACGCCAAAGTCACAGGTTCTCTGTACTTTCCTAATGTCAGAAGACTTAGGATATCATCTGGTGGATGATAAAATACCATGGTCCTCAATTTTCTGACATAAGTCATCAATTTTAGAATTGAAAATTGCAACTTATAGTATTACTGAAAATATCTCAAGTGCTACTACAAACTACAAACCAAAAATATTTATGATGAGTTGCATGGGAGAGTAATAGCAGCCCCAAAGCTATAAATGCTATTACCCTATCTTTGGCTCACCATAAATATTCTTAGTTTGTTTCAGAAAAAAAAGGTTGTTGTTTTTGAAAGTCTAATAACTCTATTTAAAATACACCCACTAGTAAGTTGCCCTACTTCATGAACTTGCCCTAATGCACCACTAGTATCTTCTGATATTTTTGTTTCTCTGGTATCATCACCTGATTTCAAATGATAAATTATCTCAGAATATTCTGAAAAACTTTCAAATGTTAAAGGTGAAGTATACAACTTCCCATCTTTCATCAAATATGAAAGATTGATGCGCAGATTTTTAACTTCAAGCTCTCTCCTTATATGCCTAACCTTTCTCTCATAAATATAAAAGAATGACTTTTGAGAAATATTTGAGCCTGATAGCACTGATTTTATATAATTCTTTTCTTTTTTCTTCTTGCTCAAAAATATTTTTAAGATCATTAATATTTTTAATATAAAGCTCATTTTCTTTTTCTTTTAACATTTTTGATATTACACTAAAGTGACCATCAACAATGCTTTTTCCATAACATTAAATAAAAAAATTATATTTTATAGAACCCTTAATAAATTTAAGTGCCTCTTTAAATAAGTAATATAAAAATTCATATGATCTAAAATGATTTCCATTATCAGTCCACACTTTTATATTTCTTATTTTTTAAATCTATCTAATTTAAGAAGACTTATTAGACATTCACCTTGAAAATAAAGAATCATGTGATAATATTTGAGACAAAAAATCATGGTATTCATATTTAATTTTATTGTTTTCTTTAAAAACTAATGCAAACCCTAATAATGAGATAGGTTTTTTGAATAAAAGCAATTATTGGTCTCAATTGGACCACTTCCAACTTTTAAGTTTTCTCTATAATATATAACAACAACACAAGACTCATCATCTAATTTGTTACTGTAAATTCAGAAACTAAATGTAATAATGCAGAATTGTCAAATCCTTGGTCCAAATTTCAAATCACTTTTGTGGGCAACTCAGATGAGTGAAAATTAAAATATTTAATAAAATCAGATATTTAATTTGACTTTTTTTGGTTTATGTAAATTGGCAAATTTTGAATCTCTTGAGCAGATAACTCAACTAACAAAAGAAAAAACCCAGCAAACAAATGCAAGATACATGAATCAGAAATACGCAATTCTAATGTAAAATTTGAGATTTTCTATATTTCAAACAAATCATAGACATTATTAAAAACTTAACAAATCTTAAATTGCGGGATTGTCAAATCCAGGAACCAAGTTTCAAATCATAATTGTGAGGAATTTGAAATAAATATAATTTATGGGTGTCTCAAAAAGGATGTCAAAGGATCTAGAGTGAATTTGTGCTAATTTTTTTAGGTATCATAGGCATTCTCAAAAATTGCCCTATTCCAATTTAGGACGGCTAAAATTTTAAGTGTAATATTCATCAACTTAACATACTTAACAATAAAATTGACTAAAATATACACGTCTCTTTTTGAGTTTAAAATTTTTTAATAAAACTTTATTATGTCTTCTTTCAACAACAACCAAGTCAACAAGCTGTTCCCTGGCCTTGACAAAATTATGCAGGGCAACACTGGGTCTTCCAACAGTGAAGCCTCTGTCTATGGTCATTCCCAACCCACAGGCCTCTCCGCAAGCACCACCCAGGAGTGTGTTCTTTCTCCTGCACATTCCAGCATGGCCCTGTTTGCCCACCATGCACAGGCAGCTGCCAACCCAAATCCCTTATCAGCAATGGCATCTGGAACCAGCCATTTTAGCCATGGGGTCACCCAGAGAGCCCAGAACCCCAAAACAGCTAATCAGATGGCATTGACCAGTTCCCAAGATGGACACATCCCTCCCCCAGCCAATCAGCCTGCAAGACACAGAAGAAAATTAATCACTCTGGAGATTGTTCTCAAAATGGTTGAAAAGCAAGGGAAGCTTATGTCCCTTGGGGAAATTGCGGCCACAATGGGGTTTGCAAAGTCCACTGTGGCTGCAACCCTGCAAGCCCACGCCAACTGTGGCCCCCTACCAAGAAGACCCCAACTGGTGCCTGTACTTTGACCGAAGGTGACACAGCCCATCCCCTTATGATGGCCATTATAAAACGTGACCCGTGGATGCCCCTGGTCCAGGTACGTCTCCAGTTGGAACACTGCAGCATCTTCACCAACAAAAGAACAGTGAATTTGTGGATGCACAGAGTTGTGGTTGCTGCTAGAATCTTGTCCAATCAAGCTCTCAGTGGCCCCATTTTGGTGGATACCAACCCCTACAATTCAACTATAATTAATTTTATCAAAGGAAGGACAATGAGGGCCCATAATGACGTCATCTTCCTGTTGTATGCTAAGATATCTGCAATTATTCAAGACTATGGAGAAAAGTGTATCCAATCTGATGTGTACAAGCGCAGCCCAATCTTATATTGTTTTGTCGGGGTTTTATTGGCAGTTTCCCCATTGGGCGTCAATTATTACTTGGCAATATCAAACACTGCAGATGGGTATGCCTACTAGATGGAGCTCAAGGCCATGCTGGAGGAGTGGGCCACACAAAACACCGTGCACACAGTTGTACTGAGTGCAGAGATGGAGCAGCAGGAATGGGCAACCCAAGAAATCAGGGCTGCGGGCATACCTGCTGGTCCTACCCCATCAACTATGCCAACATGCATCTTGAAGATGTATGTCTCTACAATTTTGGTTCCTCCCTCAGGCGCTTAAAGCCTGCCACCTACAACAAATTATGCACTCAAATTGATAAGGGATATGAGCTTTTCCCTTCTGCGTCTGTCCAGGACTTATTTGATCTCATCATCTTCTATGCAAGTGATAGTAATAAGTCCAGAAAGGACCCCCGCCTCCCCCCACGCCAGTCCATCCATTTTGTCAAGCCAGTATATGTGACGGAAGAAGAGTTCAAGCAATTGAAGCAATCAGCTCTTGCTGCCCCTTCCCAGTCAACAAACCCTGCCTCCCCAACCCCCCATCAAGCCACCTGCCTTCCAACCCTGACTCCCAAACCATCACCCATTCCCTCACCACTATCTCTGATGCCGTCCTTTTCACAGGCGCAGATGAAGGTGATGTTCATTCTGCCCATTCCCTCCCTTAATTGTCCTTTGATGAGTAAAATAAAACTTTTTCTTTGTGACAACTTATTTAAGTCAATATCTCTCTTTCATTTCATAATTAACAATATTTTCTTTTTACATTATCAACATTTCTCATAATTAATACAATGTTGTACATTTTATGAATATCTTAAAATTATGAGCATGCATAATTTTTATCATCATTAATAAATTAAAGACAATAAACGTAAATATTGCATTATTTATTGCAATTAGACATCAACTCTTGATATTTTGATATTATCTGCATAACTCAATGCATTTTATTTAATAAAATGCATTGTAAACATGGCTTTTTTATTATAAATGCATTGAGTTATGCAGATAATATCAAAATATCAAGAGTTGACGTCTAATTGCAATAAATAATGCAATATTCACGTTTATTGTCTTTAATTTATTAATGATGATGAAAAATATGTATGTGTTGAAGATAGTACTATAAAAACAGTTCTTTGATGGAATTCAAACAGAATGTCAAAAATCTATAACTTGATCAACAAATTAGAAGCACACCTGCAAAAGGTTGTTGAAATAGAAAGAAATATCAGGGAAATAGTGACAGGAAAGCTGGGTAACAAGGGCCAGCCACTAATCCAGTCAAAAGAAGATGCTCTGGATAAACTAGGAAATATTATAGACAAAAATAATAAAGAATCATTTCTAAATCTCTAGGGAACAATTCTATCAAGTCTGAAGTTTAACAATGTGGCCTACAATTTGTGGGAGTTCTGGCAGGGGGCCAAAGAAAATAATAAGAATATCAAACTAATCAAAGGAAATGAAGTTCCAAAGGAAATTAACACCAATGAAGAGGAAAATAATCAAATGGAAACAGACAAAAACAAAAATAAGCAAGAAGAAGGAGCGCTTTACAAAATACAGAAACTTTATCAAATGAAAATCAAGAGGAAGCACAAGTTGCAAGAAAAATAAGGAAAATTAAGCCCAGGAAAATTAATGAAGAGCAGCCAATGCTCATGAAGTTTACTGAAGTGGCGCCTATGGCTGAGGGGGCCACAGGGGAAACAATTAGTAAGTCTTTTTATGTTTTACTTATATTTATTTTAGTCATCACCAGGAATGGGGATGAGGTTGCAGAAGTTGTGGCTTATATGCCAAGTTGGTTTTATGGGGGTTACCAGTCACTGGTGGCAGCTGTAAAACAAATAAATAAAAACCAAATAAATAAAATAATTCAGCAGAATATGAATAATTTTTCAAGTATTGAAGCTAAAAATAAGGAATATTTACCACCTGTGGGGTGCTTGCTGTGGTTGAGGGAAGCATATGAAATAGGATCAAGCAAAACTCAAAGAAATGAATGAAATTTGTGGGGATATCAAACTAAACTTTGATGAATATATATACAAAAGCATTCAAAGATTCCCCTTCACAAACATCAACAAATATGAAAAGAACTTAATCAAAACTGACTTTCAAATTGGAACTGATTATTTGAAAACTGCAATTTTAATGAAGTATTTAAGGCACTGTCAAATAAAGTTGGGGATACAGTCCTCGTGAATAATTTTAAACCTTTATTTATTTTGTTTGCCGAGGCCTGGGGGCTGATTCAAGTTAGGCGCCCCCCAGAACCCTCTTCAAGTTCAACCAAACATCCTATATTAATAGGTTAGTTCAAACATTCAAAAAATTATGCATGTTCTCAGAAAAGTATACCTTGCAAAGAATCCACGTTGCAGTATACCTGGGAATTCTCCTTCACTGCATATTAAAAAACAATGTCAAAAAGTTGGAGGATGTACCTATTCACATGGATATTTGCCACATAGCCCTTGACTGCCAAAAGACACCACGGGGATATAGGACAGTTGAGCATGTCCTGTATGACTCATTTGCATTGGCAATGTTATATGGGTACTATGTGCCCCCTGAAAAAACCTATTGATAGATTCACTCACCTGCCTTCCTTTTATCAAACAATCAACAACCACCAGGGTACAGGGTGCCACCCCTCTAGCAATTGCATCCAGGGTTGTCCACCATGTACAGAAGAGTATGTGGATCCAATTAGATGCTTTAGCCAAAAATTTAATTTTGGGGTATAATTCCCCGGAATAATTGCATTCCCTTTGCAATTAACATCCCGCCAATAAATATTTTCCCCTTGCAAATTAAATTTTATTTTTTTTACTTTTTATATTTTAATACTAAATTTTAATATTGAACTATATAATATTAAAATTTCACTATACAAATTTTAATATTGAACTATGTAATATTAAAATTTCACTATACAAATTTTAATATTACATAATTCAATATTAAAATTTTAGTATCTAAAAGTTAATATTAAAATTTTAATACTACATATTATAATACTAAATTTTTTAATATCAAATATTTCAATATTGAATAAATCATGATTTAATAAAAATAGTTAAATTTCAATATTTAAACTTTGATATTTAAATTTTAAGATTTATAATTATAATTTTACTTTTAATATTTTAATTTCTAAATTATAATATTAATATATAATTAGGTTGATAATAAAGGGACAGTTTAATAAAGTGAACATGTATAATAATAAAATATGATTTATAAATTTGTTTATTTACTAGCGCGTCAAGTACGGGTTCATTTATTACATAAACAAACAACAAGAATTGAATTTATCTGCATCATGTGGCCCGCTCCACTTATATTCTAAACAAATAATTGTTTAGAACTCAAATTACCTTTCCCTTGTAATTTGATTTGATAAACAAATTTGATATACTTGACCTGCGTCCTAAGTACTAATTAGTAAGCAATATATGAAAACCATTGGTTTCCGTGTTGTGTGGCAATAGTGGCACTGAAATAACAATGATCAGATGATGACCTGAAAGGTCCAATTTGTGGTTTAGAAAAGCCAAAGTACCATCAATGATTCAAAATCATTTAAATAAACTAACTTATTTCTATCTTTTTTTAATTTATTTAGTTGTTAGCGCAATAGTCAGTATAATATTCAGTGCATTATAATAAAAATATATCCATCTTACCTAGTATAATTAATTTTACTTACCTTTTCCATGTATTCTTATATGTCTATAATACAATCAAATGTCACATTATTATATTTATAAATAATAATTTTTGAGTCCTAATAAAAACAAACTAAATAAAAATAAAAACAAATAAAACCCAGAGTGCCTATTTATCTGATTGGCTCAGAGGCCAGGGCTTTAGGGAGAAAGGATTCTGAGTGCTCATAGAAAGCTGCCACCACATTGGGTGGCATTGCAAATTGGCTGATCTTGAGAATGTTGAAGAGATCCTCAGTGTCCTGAGGGAGGCCTTGTTTCACCTTATTCTTGATCCAACCAAACACCTTCTCAATTGGGTTCAGAAATGGATAATAGGGCAGAAGGAAGAGGAGTCTCATTGGACAATCAGTAAGCCAGTGGCTAGAGGTGTGGCTGTTTTTGTTGATGGTGGGACTTGGACACAACCAGATCCACTTTATGGAGCCCAACATTATCCAACACAGCAATTTTGGTTGTGCCGCTGTAATTGATCCAGAGGTATTCCTTTACAGCTCGGAGAAAATTGAGAAAATTCCTGCTATTGTGGGAACCCTTGATCATCTGATACTGGTCCAACCCGCGAGGAACAAGAAGCGCTACCATGGAATAGGTCTGGGAACAAACAGCTGCACAATGTGCTACACCATCCTTGGACCCCTTCTCAACCCACCCATGCCTAGACCTGAGTGAGGATGAAAACAATAATTCATCAATGTAGAAGACCTGGACATTCCCAGTCTTCTTTAGTGCCAGATATGTCTCAGCATAAATGTGTCAATCCTTGATGGTCTTTTCACTGTTCCTATTATACAGCAAAACTCCCGATACTTTCCAGGAGAAGCCCAAATCAACCATAGTTTTGTAGACAAGGGTTTTGGAAACAGAAAGCCTGAACTCTGTTACAAGCATTGATTGGACAGCAAGTGTGTCCAGGTGGCAATCCTTGGCTATCCACTGCTTGATTGTGTCAATGTGAATAGGCTGAAGGAGTTTGGGCTGTCTTTTTGCCTTGGTGAATTCAGCAATTTGCCCGGTAATGCCATACTTGCTGTTGATGTCGGCAATGTATATGGCTGTGACACCAAATTGGGACGCAATATCCCAAACTGACATTCCCCCATTCAAGCAGTTGAGGAGAACTTCACACTCACTATCTGTCAACCAACGCCGGCCCTTGGCAGGTACCACAGCATCCTGGCTACCAGGCTCAACACAGGGGATGGGACCTTTGTGTAGAAGGTGGGATCATGCTTGCTTGCAGTGGCGCCGTCAATGGTTGAATACACAATAGGTGCAGATGGTTACTCAGTTGTGGCCAATGGCTGATAGGAGGTATCAAAAACGCGGGGACAGGGAGTAGCAACTCTTGGGTCAAGAGTGCGGGGCTGGGTGACAACTGGGTATATGGTGGAGGTGTAAGTAACCTCAGTGTTCCCAGTGACCCTGGTGTAGGAGACTTTTGTGGCAGGCCTTGAGAGTAGCTTTTGTCTGGGATTCAGGCTGGTTGATTGGGCTTGGGATTCAGGAGGTGGTTGGCTGGCGCTGACACCTTGGGAGGCCTGTGTATCAGCATGACTCCCCTTGAGTTGGGTTCTGGGTCTGTTCTTGGACCCTCTGGGACACCCTTGTGAACAGGCTGCCCCGCGGGCTGGTGCAGGAGCTGGTTGGGAATGTGATTGATGGTCCATAAAAATAAAATAAAAATATATTTTAGATTAAATATGTATTTATTTGGATTTATTGGTTTAGTTGTGAGTAGTTATTTTCTATTGAGTTAGCCTTGAATAGTAACAGAATTTCTATATCCATGATTTGAAGTGAACAATACTGTATACTTTCCAGTTTTGGATGATTTTAAAGTTTAATAACTTTTTATGTCTAATTATGGTTATTGAGATTGAATTTTTAGTTGATGTTATCCAGAGTGGAGCTTCTTGATTTGGGTTGGTGTTTCCTAGTGTGCTTACTGTAAATTAAATTTGGATTCCAGTTCCCACAATTAATATCTGAGTTTACTAGTGGCATTCAAAAGTGATTTGAAATTTGGTTCTTGGATTTGACAATCCCACAATTCCAAAAAGCATAGTAAACTTAATGAAAATGGTTGATGGATTTGAACGCTTCAAATCTGATTCCAGTTAATTCATTTTGTCCATTGAAAATATGCAGTTCAACTTGAACTTTGCAAAGTGTCTATGAGCTCCTGCATTTTCAAATATTCAAATAAATATACAAAGAATTCAATTTAATTAAAAAAAGGCCATCCTGAAAAAATGATTCAAAATTTGGACCAAGGATTTGACAATCCCACATTTTTACATTCAGATTCTGAATTTACAGTAATATCTTTTTTATATTCCCTGTTTTGATTAATATAAAAGTCTTGGTGCTGCTTAATAGTCTTTAAGTCATCATCTATAGATTCTGGTAATGGTAAGTTTTTATTTTCACATTCTTCCTTCTTTTTTTCTAGTGAATTTTTTAAATTACAAATATTGCACATATCAATTTTTTTTACTTTTTATTATATTTTTAGGGATTAATTTATAGTAAGTAGAAATTGAAACTGAAATTTCATTTTTATTTTCATATTTTCATATATTTCTTTTTTTGTTTTTAAGAGAGAGTATTTTATTGCAGTTGAGTATTCACTCAATTCTTTTTTGATATCTTTATAAATTTTTTCAGGCACTTTTTTTGTAAACTGGCTTGTTTCAAAAGAATTTTCCAGCAATTTTTTAATTATTTTTTAATTATTTCTTTTTTTAATGAATAGTTCTTATTTTTGGCTTTTTTTGTTTAAGCTTACATTTTTATTTTTATTTATTTTTCTTGAGTATTCAAACACAATTTTGGTTATATTAAACCCCATATCATTAAGCTCTTTTAAAGAGTAGCTGGAAGTAACCAGAGATTGCAAGGCTAGGAGATGCTTTTGGGGAGAAGATTTCAGGAGATCCTTTAAGTTTTCAATGAACTCATTGCCTTTTTGATTTTGAATAGTTGGAAAGAACTGAGATCTCCCAAATTCAGTTTGAGTAAGGAAGTGCTTGATGAAAGTATCAAGATCATCACCAGCAATAAAGAGGAATGCCTTTTTTAACATTGCAATTATTTCTCTTTTTGTTGAAGCTCCCAAGGGAAAAAGGGTAGTATGGCAGAAGTAAATTTAACTGAAGACATAGTAGTATTTTGAATCTGTAATAAGGTTAGATCTCTTGAATGTGCCTTAATGATGGAGTAGTTCTTATCAGAGTGTGGCCTTTGAATGGGGTCTTTTGGATTAGAAGCTCTGTGGTGCTTTAGCCTTTATAGACCAAGCTAAATGGCACCATTCTGAAAGAAATGGTGTGATAGCTTTTACTATAGTTTGAACTTCAATTTATGTTTGTAGAATTAATTAAATACCCAGTTTTCATGCACAAGTGATTCATGTGAAGCAGCTAAGCATCATTATTACATCATATCCTCTTTATAATCAATGCAAATCAATTGAAATAATGTATTCACTTAGTTGTAACTCTTCCGCATGTTTTTAAAATGATAAAATATTAAAGAAACCCATTTAAAGAATGCTTAATTTGAGGTTTGAAGCTCACTTGAACCTTAAAATTAATTTAAACAGAGAAAATAACATTCTAACTTCAAACTACCATAAAATTCTAAAGAATTGAGCTTTTTGAATAAAATAAAGTGCAAAATAAAAACTCTCAATCTTATCTTTAATTTTGTCAAATAAAAAGTATATATTGTTTAATAAAAAAACTTTTTTAGCTTGAAGCAATCTATTTTATTTCATTATCAAAATAATATAATAAAGTCTGACATATGCTCTTTTAAATTGCTTCTGCTTTAATATTCAATATAAAGTACATATTAATATTTTAACTACAATAGAAAGATAAGATTCTTAGCTTCATTTTTATAGCTTACAGTGTGAAAAAATATTAAATATTTGTTGAGTTATTACTGTTTTAAATATAAACATTTGTAATTTGATTTTTTTCAAAATCAAACTGTGTTATGCTGCGACTTGAGCAGCATGTGTATTAGAAAATGGCCTAATTTCTAAAATAATGACCCAAGTGATTGTTTAGAGCTCAAATTACCTTTCCCATGTAATATAATTTGATAAACATATTTGATATACTTGACCTGTGTCCTAAGTACTAATTAGTAAGAGATACATGAAAAGCACTAGTTTTTGTATTGTGTGGCTATAGTGGCACTGAAATAATAAGGATCAGATGATGACTTGCAAGATCTAATTTGTGGCTTAAAAAAGCCAAAGTACCAACAAGGATTCATGATTATTTAAATAAAATTAATCTATTTCTATCTTTTTTAATTTATTTATTTGTTAGCTCAACAGTCAATACAAAATTCAGTGCATTATAATAAAAATATATTCCGCATACCTAGTATAATTAATTTTACCTACCTTTTCTACATACTCTGATATGTCTATAATACAATTCAATGACATGTCATTATATATAAATAATAATTTTCAAGTCCTAATAAAAACAAAATAAATAAAAATAAAAACAAATAAAATCCAGAGCACCCATTTATCTGATTGGCTCAGAGTTGAGGGCTTTAGGGAGGAAGGATTCCGAGTGCTCATAGAAAGCCACCACCACATTGGGTGGCATTGCAAATTGGCTGATCTCAAGAATGTTGAAGAGATCCTCAGTGTCCTGAGAGAGGCCTTTCTTCATCTTATTCTTGATCCAACCAAACACCTCCTCAATTGGATTCAGAAATGGAGAATAGGGTGAAAGGAAGAGGAGTCTCATTGGACAATCAGTAAGCCAGTGGCTAGAGGTGTGGCTGTTTTTGTTGATGGTGGGACTTGGACACAACCAGATCCACTTTATGGAGCCCAACATTATCCAACACAGCAATTTTGGTTGTGCCGCTGTAATTGATCCAGAGGTATTCCTTTACAGCTCGGAGAAAATTGAGAAAATTTCTGCTATTGTGGGAACCCTTGATCATCTGATACTGGTCCAACCTGTGAGGACCAAGAAGCGCTACCATGAAATAGGTCTGGGAACAGACAGCTGCACAATGTGCTACATCATCCTTGGACCCCTTCTCAACCCACCCATGCCTAGACCTGAGTGAGGATGAAAACAATAATTCATCAATGTAGAAGACCTGGACATTCCCAGTCTTCTTTAGTGCCAGATATGTCTCAGCATAAATGTGTCAATCTCTGATGGTTTTTTCAATGTTTCAATTGTATGGAGAAATCCCCAGTACTTTTCAAGAGAATTCAAGATTGACCATGGTTTTATAAGCAAGTGTTTTAGAAACAGAAAGCCTGAACTCCATGGCCAGCATTGATTGGACAGCAAGCATGTACAGGTGATAATTCTTGGCTACTCACTGCTTGATTGCATTGATGTGCACAGGTTGAAGTAGTTTTGGCTGCTGCTTAGCCTTGACAGATTTGGCAATTTGCCTGGTGTTTCTGTTCTTTTTTTGATATTGCCAATATATCTGGCTGTGATACCAAATTGCTACGCAATATCCAAAACTGCCATTCTCCCATTCAAGCAGTTGAGGAGAGCTTCACGCTCATTATCTGTCAACCAACGCTGGCCCTTGGCAGGTACCTCAGCATCCTGGCTAGCAGGCTCAACACAGGGGATGAGGACCTTTGTGTAGAAGGTTGGATCACTATTACTTGTGGTGGCGCCATCAATGATTGAATAGGTAACAGGCTCAGATGGTTCCTCAGTTGTGACTGATGGCTGATAGGAGGTGTCAAAAACGCGGGGGCAGGAAGTGGCAACTCTTGGATCAAGAGTGCAGGGCCGGGTGACAACATGGTATACAGTGGAGGTGTAAGTAACCTCAGTGTTCCCAGTGACCCTGGTGTAGGATACTTTGGTAGCAGGCCTTGAGAGTGGCTTCTGCCTGGGATTCAAGCTGGTTTTTCTGGATTGGGATACAGGAGGTGGTTGACTGGCAATGATACCTTGGGAGACCTGTATGTTGGCATTAATCCCCTCAAGTTGGGTTCTGGGTCTATTCTTGGACCCTCTGGGACGCCCTTGTGGACAGGCTGCCCCGCAGGCTGGTGCAGGAGCTGGTTGAGAATGTGATTGATAGTCCATAAAAATAAAACAAAAATGTATTTTTAGACTAAATATGTATTTATTTGGATTTTTGTTTTAGTAGTGAGTAGTTATTTTCTCCTGATTTAGCCTTTAATAGTAACAGAATTTCTATATCTGTGCTTTGAAGTTTATAATATTGTATACCTTCCAGGCTTGGATGATTTTAAAGTTTAATCACTTTTTATGTCTAAACATGGTTATTGAGATTGAATTTTTTATTTGATTTGGGTTGGTGTTTCCTAGTGTGTTTACTGTGAGAGAGGGGGGGTTAAACTAACTAAGTTCAGCTCCCATCCCAGCAAGATGAACCACCAGGATGCCGCCCAGTGGAGTACTGGGATAGCTGCTTGAAGAGGGGACCAAAGAGAGGACGTGGGAGACAGCTGAGGAAAGTATGCATTCAATCCCATCAACACTAACCCAGTGGGCAACCAGGGCGTGCAAGTGGGAACATGAGGCAACTTCACAGGTGCTTGGAAGGGTACCAATTTGTACCTGTCCAAGCTGAGGAGGGTAGACGCCAGCACCTCCTTCAATGTGGTGGCAGGCACAGTGTAGGCCACAGCATGAAAGTCCAAGTCATCATAAGTTAGGCTCTTGGCAATTGTCTCACCTGAAATGAAAAGTTCACCAGGGAGGTGTAAGAGCCTAGAGGGATTGTCTCCCACAAGGCAAGCAGAAGTGGAGAATTGAGACCATAGATCAGAGGCAGTTGTCCAGAGAATAATCAAGAAAGGAGCTAATGAAAACACCATAAATTTCAGAACAGGAAGGGTCATAGTTGCAAACTCCAAGAAATTTGGAATCCAAGAGTGCAATTTTTGGATCTCAACATTATAAAATTATTTGCTGGTAGGGCAGCCACAAGAAGAAAAAACCAGGTGCAATAACAGGGGACACTTGTGGGGGCTTTATGACGGTCTCAAACAGCTTGAGTGGGTTTAAAAGAAAAAGCGGGTTTGAAACCAATAAAATCAAGTAAAATCTTAAAATAGAAGTACAATTTATAATGAATTTTAAATTGAATCTAAAGTTCAAACAGTGATATCAAAAGTGTAAACAGCAGATGCAACAATTAAGTGTTAAACCTAAGCTTAAAGACTTCAAAAAGATGACCGGGTTTAAAAGGGACCATGTAAAGGTAAGGTTTAAGGCAAAAACAACTAACACTTTGTTTAGAATTAAAGAAGACTCTACACCAGAGTCAACAAAATTAAATGCTAAGATGAAAGTAACTGTTTTCAGATTTATTAAGTTGGAAAATTGACAAGCAGGGGACTCAAAGTCCCCTTGCTTTATTAAAAGGAGTGAGTTACTGAGGATTGAATCACATGACCACTTGGATTGCATCTGATTGGCTGAAAGAGAAATTTTGCTGGTCAAGGCCAGGGGTGCTGGAGAGTTTCAAGGTAATTTCTTTGGCTCCACCTGATTGGCTGGAATTAATGCCATACATTTCAGATTCATTTTTTAAATTCACTGCCACCTCTGGCATTGGACCGCAAAATCTTCCCCCGCCGCACCAAGAAAGGTCCAAAAACCCCAGCCAAACCCCTTAATTCTTTAGAGGATTTGGCACACACAGTTGACGAGAGGTTTGTGTTGGCCTACCCCGTGGATGTGTTGCCTCTGGCTGCCCCCTCCTGGGAAGAAACTTTGGTCAATTTGGACTTCCTGTTGGCTTGGTGTTGTCCACATTTAAAAACTATAAGAACCAACCAATCAAAGGTGACCACATCAACAACCAGCAACTCAAGTGAACCTCAAATCCATGAGACCCCTTCCAGCCAATCAAATGGGCCTGCAGAAATTGGGTTGAAACATTCCAGTCAACCTGGTTCTGTCCCACAAAAATTCTCCCCCAGCCAATCAGATCCAGCTCAAAAATCATGTGACCAAACCCCCCCTTTTTAACACAGCAAGGGGACCCCCAGTCCCCTGCTTGTCTATTTTGCAATTAGATTAAAGTTTGGTTTTTGGTCAAATTTTTGAAGTTTTCATTAAGTGGAGTCTCAGTTTGGAGTCTCCCTAGTTAAAATTTTAAGTGTTAGTATTGGCTGTTAAGCTTACCTTAAGGCAGCCCGGTTTGAACCTGTCCTCTTCTCTGGCTCATCCCAAAGAAGCTTGAGTGTATAGCTCTTTTGGTTTTTGCTTTTGGTTTAAAAAATATGATTCAAACCTAGATTTTCCTTTAAAAATCAATATAAACTCTATTATAACTTTGATTTTTACCTTGATTTTTGTGTTTTGAACCTGCTTCCACTCACGCTTTTGTTCCTGGTGTCCACAACCACCCCCAAGGCTCCTAGACCTGTTCTGCTGTTGCTTTCACTACCAGCTTGTGATCACCCCTACTGGGGTCAATTTTACCAAATTTTACTACAAAAAATATACCACTCTTCTCAGAATTGCCTGGAGAACACAACTATGATACTCCCAGTAGTCAAATTTGTTGTATTTTCTTTGGGCCCCTTTTTCCTTCTCCTGTGGTCAACTTCTCCTGACCTGTGGTCCAGAATCTCCTCTTCAGCGCAACTCATGAGCAAAGACCCTCCTAGCCTGTTGAGCCTTCCCAGCAACCTCTTCCATTCTGGGGAGGCTGTGGTGAAGAGCTTGACTTGTGATCTGGATTTGGGCAATGCTGTCTATGCCTCTCTTGCTCCTGTGGGTGAAGAGGGGTCAATGCCCTCCTTTCCTGACCTGGAGAAGGGCAGCTTGGAGCCTCTGCACGCCCCTGTGATGCCTCCTCCTGCCCCTACCTGTACGCCCTGGTTGCTCATAGGCATGGCGCTGATGGCACTGAATGCATATTTGCCCCAGATGTCATCTGTGTCCTCCTTTATGGTACCCCCTTCAAGTGGCTGTCCCAGTTCTCCACTGGGTGGCATCCTGGTGGTTTGTTTTGCCTGGATGGGAGCCAAACTTAGTTAGTTTAGCCCCCCTCTCTCACACATTTGACTTCCTGGACTTTGATGTGGCGTCTTTTGATTGGCCATTTATGATTGTTTTTAAAAGTGAGCAACACCATGCCAACAAATAATCTAAATTGATCAGTGTTTCTTCCCAGGGAGAAGCAACCAGAGCCAGGGAATCCACAGGGTAGGCCAGGACAAATCTCTCATCCACAGTGTGTGACAAATCCCCTAAGGAATTAAGTGGCTTGGCTGTTATTTTTAAGCCCTTTTTGGTGCAACAGGGGAAAATGGTTTGATCCAAGGCCAAAGGTGGCAGTGAATTTACACTTAATCTACATTCAATTTGGATCCCAGTTCCTGCAATTAATATGTGAGTTTACTAGTGGCATTCAAAAGTGATTTGAAATTTGGTTCTTGGATCTGACAATCCTGCAATTCTAAAAAAACATAGTAAACTTAATGAAAATGGTTGATGGATTTGAACGCTTCAAATCTGATTCCAGTTAATTCATTTCATCCATTTGAAATATGAAGTTTGACTTGAACTTTGCAAAGTGTCTATGAGTTCCCACATTTTTAAAAATCCAAATAAAAATCCAAAGAATTTAATTTAATTAAAAAAGGCTATCCTGCAAAGTGATTAAAAATTTGGATCAAGGATTTGACAATCCTGCATTTTATGTTCAGTTTCTGAATTTACAGTATGGGGAGTAGCAGGAACAGTAGTAGATTATAATTGCAAAAAAAAAAATTCTGTGGAATCTTTTTATTAGAGTTAAATATTCAAAACATAGTAAAGTGTCAAGTTTGGCATTGTCAATCAGCTGAAAACCCCCTAATTCCCACTGTCAAGTGAAAAAAAGCTGAATTCCCACTTTCAAGTTTCCCAGAGTTGAGCAGAAAAAGAAAAATTACTATGTTTTTTACATATAAAACTTGCTTAATTTAAAAACAGGTTTGAAAGCTAACCCAAAAGCACAGCAGTTTCATAAGCTCAAAAATTAAAAAAAAATACAACATAAGTTAAAAAAGTAAATGATTGGGAAGGTGTTTATTAGTGATAATATTATGTTGGGAGGAGCTGGGAGTGAATTATTTACCATAGTGTTAGTTAAAAAAGTAAATGATTGGGAAGGTGTTTATTAGTGATAATATTATGTTGGGAGGAGCTGGGAGTGAATTATTTACCATAGTGTTAGTTAAAAAAGTAAATGATTGGGAAGGTGTTTATTAGTGATAATATTATGTTGGGAGGAGCTGGGAGTGAATTATTTACCATAGTGTTAGTTAAAAAATTAAATGATTGGGAAGGTGTTTATTAGTGATAATATTATGTTGGGAGGAGCTGGGAGTGAATTATTTACCATAGTGTTAGTTAAATAATTAAATGATTGGGAAGGTGTTTATTAGTGATAATATTATGTTGGGAGGAGCTGGGAGTGAATTATTTACCATAGTGTTAGTTAAAAAATTAAATGATTGGGAAGGTGTTTATTAGTGATAATATTATGTTGGGAGGAGCTGGGAGTGAATTATTTACCATAGTGTTAGTTAAAAAAGTAAATGATTGGGAAGGTGTTTATTAGTGATAATATTATGTTGGGAGGAGCTGGGAGTGAATTATTTACCATAGTGTTAGTTAAAAAAGTAAATGATTGGGAAGGTGTTTATTAGTGATAATATTATGTTGGGAGGAGCTGGGAGTGAATTATTTACCATAATGTTAGTTAAAACATTAATAAGCTCTCTTTACTAGTCCCTAGTTAAATTGTGGGGTGGATGGGTGTTGAGTGGCACTCATAGTGTGTCACTTATTGATTTAGCCTTAATTCTGAGCCTTTGATTAGTTAATTCAAAACTGATTGTGTGGCAAGTGAATAGTGTCAAATGGAGGGGGAGTCAAGTTTCTGTTTTTTATAATTACATATGAAATCTATTAATAAATTGGGTTTAATTTATGTGGCACCACTTAATCTACAAACCTGGAATAGACATAATGTAAAACAAGTGGGGTATTTGATTAATGTATATACCACTAAATCTAGTATAGTGGTGCTTGGGAGCTTAATCAACAACTATGGACACTAATAATAAAAATATAATAGTAAATAATAAAATTTATATAAGCACATATGTGTTTTATTAACAAAATTAAGATTTGGTTTAAAAAGTGTCAAACTGGCCATTTTTCTTTTAGGGTGTCAAACACATGTGATTTTCATTTTTATTAGTAAATTTACTTATAAATTGCCCCTTAAATTGTTCTTTGAGCTAATTAATTTATTAAGAAGAGTCTATCAGGACTTTATAATAATAAGGTATACTTGACCATCATTGCCCTGACTGATTGGCTACAGACAGCCTATTGCCACAGAGCTGTTGAACTTAAAGAAGGACCAGTTGATCCCATCTATAGCTTTGGGTAATCAGAATGTTGATAATTACCCCAAAGCTTGATCACAATTCACTTCTAGACTTCATGTTGGTTCAAACCTAAACCATTAAGCTTGGTGATTACTGATCATAATTGCAGAGCGCGCCTCTGCCAATAAGCCAATTGATTTCAGAATATTATTGTAGGATGTGCCTCTGTCAGACATTTGCACCAGGACTCAAATCAGATTTCATGACCAATATGGAAGGCTGTTTATAAGAACTATGCAGAATGTGAAAACCCATTAACAGGGTAACCAAACCTTGCATATGCATGAAATGGTAGATGAGATGCCGCCAGAACCCTGTTATGATAGATTGGTGTCCAGTAATTAATTGAAGTCCCATGCCAGACCAGCATGGCTGCCTAACTCTGGGGGCTGTAACTAGCAGTATTGGGAGCAGATAGGCTGGCTAGTAAAAGTTAGAAGTGTCAGATAACAATCTGGCAAGAGGGCTTATCCACCCTATATAAGGTGCTCTCTTTACTAGAGATTGAGCAGAACATTCACCCTTGAAGATAGAGATTGTAGATCTCTCTTAGTGTATCATTACTAGCCAACGCCTAGTAGTCAGAAGTATCCAAGTAAAGTGTGCCGCTGTCTATTTGCAGACCAGTGTATTTTCTACTATGGACTAACAGGGCACCGCCAGGCTGTAGCTGAACCCTAGACCCAATTGGTAGCCAAAGATTGTCTTCATACAATATAATATCAACATCCCTACTACAATGACCAATAATAAAGATCTTTCCTAAAGACCCAGAAATATTGACAGAGTGAAATTTGAGTGTTTTTAATCTCATATTTTGGTTTTAAACCCCTAAATTACTAGTAAAAATTATCTTAAAATCAGTTAAGCCAAAAATACTATTAGATTTGCATATGCGGCAGTTGACTTCCTGGTACTTGTCACTTTATCAAGTACCAGGGAGTTGACTTCACCACAGTTGCCCTTCTTCCCAGTCAACTATCCTTGCCTCTCCAACTCCCCCATTAATAACAAACCAGAAACCTGTTAACTCTAACCCTCAATACACTGCTTAATCCCTTCCTACTATATCTGATGCTGTCCCTTATACAGGCGCAGATAATGGTGACTTACATTCCTCCCATTCCCTCACAAACTTGTCCCTTGATGAGTAGATAGGTAGTCCTCAACTTGTCACTTTAACAAAATTGGTATTATTTCAATTTATTATTCATAATATACTGTAGATTCAGAGCCTGCTGGGGAAAATGTGGGATTGTCAAATCCTTGGTCCAAATTTCAAATCACATTTGCAGGATGGCCTTTTTTAATTAAATTGAATTCTTTGTATATTTATTTGAATATTTAAAATTGTGTGAACTCATAGATACTGCAAATTTCAAGTTGATCTGCATATTTCAAATGGGTGAAATTAATTAACTGGAACCAGATTTGAAGCGTTCAAATCCATCAACCATTTTCATTAAGTTTACTATGCTTTTTGGAATTGTGGGATTGTCAAATCCAAGAACCAAGTTTCAAATCATAAATCAATGCCACTATTAAACTCAAATAATAATTGCAGGATTTGGAATCCAAATTGAATGTACAGTAAGGAACTAGGATAAATCAGTTGAAATCAAGAAGCTCCACTCTGGATAAAATCAAATGAAAAATTAAATCTTGATAGTCATGTTTAGACATGAAATTAAGTGTCAGGACTTTGAAATAATATGATAGACTTGACCATCATTCTCCTGACTGATTGGCTCCCAATGGCCAATTATCACAGAGCTGTCAAGCTTAAAGAAGTACTATTTGATCTCATCAATAGCTTTGGGTAATCAGAATATTGATAGTTACCCCAAAGCTTGATTGTAACTCATTGCTGGACTTCTTATTGGTTTGCAATTACAACAATAAGCTTGATAGCTCTCAAATATTATTGCAGGACACGCCTCTGCCAAGCATTTACTCCTAGACTTGAATCAAAGCATACAACTGATATGAAAGGTTGTTTAGAAGGATAATGCAAAATGCAAAACCCCATTGACAGGGTAACTAAATCTTTCATATGCATGAATTGTAAATTTGATGCTACCAAGACCATGTTACAATGGGCTGGGGTCTGGTAATCAATTGAAGTCCCATGCCAGACTGGCATGGTTGCCTAACTCTGGGGGCTGAAACTAGCAGTCTTGGAAACAGATAGGCTGACTAGTAAGAGTTAGAAGCGTCAGATAACAATCTGGCAAGAGGGCTTATCCACCCTATAAAAGGTGCTCTCCTAATTAGAGATTGAGCAGAATATTCACCCTTATATATGAGAAAACACATCTCTATCAGTGTATCACTACTAGCCGCTGTCTAGTAGTTGGAAGTATCCAAGTAGAGTGTGTCGCTGTCTACTTGCAGACCCAGTGTATTTTCTCCTAAATACCAACAGGACACTGCTGGGCTGTATCTGTATCCAAGACCCAATTGTTAGATACAGATTGTTGCCATAAAATCTCCTATCAACAACCCTATAACAATGACAAAGAATAAAGATCTTTTCCTCAAGACCCAAAATCTTGACATTAAGTGAAATGTAAAATTGTCTAAACTGGAAATGATGCAATATTCTGCATTCCAAATTGCTAATATAGCAACCACAAACCCATATAATGCTATATGAGTCACCCTCCTGATGGTGCAGAAATTTTTTAAGGTTTTTGGCCCCTGGCTATGCCAGGGGCCAAACAAACTTATTTTCAAGGAAAGAAGGAGAGGTGGGAAAGATAAACTATTAGTTTACTACAAAATGTGTTAATGTATTGCTATTAAGGATGCTTGATTACAGTTGATTTTAGAAAACACTAATTTTAAAATAGAATTATATATTACAATATATTTTTATCAAGTTGCCTTTTCCTTGGTGTGTTGATAGTGAAAACTAAATTTTAGCTGTCCTAAAATGGAACTGGATGATTTTTGAGAATGCCTATTATTCCTAAAAGAATCAGCACAAATCCACTCTAGATCCTTTGGCATCCTTTTTGAGACACCCATCAATTATATTTATTTCAAATTCACCTCATTTTTTATTTGAAATTCAGTTCTTGGATTTGAAAATCCCGCAATCTCATATTTGTTAATAATTCCATGTTGTTTATGATTTGTTAGACTTACAGGAAATATCTAATTGTACATTAGAATCCTGCATTTCTGATCCATGTATCCTGCACTTGTTTGTTTGTTGTGTTTTGTCCCTGATTAGTTGAGTTATATGCTCAAAAGATTCAAAATTGGCCAATTTAAATAAATCAAAAAGCGCCAAATGAAATGGTTGGTTTTATTAAATATTTTAAGTTTCCCTCAGCCGAGTTGCCCACAAATTTGATTTGAAATTTGGACCAAGGATTTGACAATCCTGCATTTTTATGTTTAGGTTCTGAATTTACAGTGGTATGTAATTGTGTATACAGCTATGGACAAGGTAGAGTGAGGCAAACCCAATGCAGGCCAGGAGCAAAGTTGGGAGGAGTTTAGTTGTGCTGGCTCCTCTTGATAATACTCTTTAATAGGTCTGTGGGATGGCCTTTATGGTTTTAAAGTGATCTGGTGGCCCCTGATCCCTAGGCAGGCTGTTATTGCACAGAGAAGATAAGGTGGTTCATCTTCTTACTCCTGGGAAGGGGTGACAAATCTTAGTGTCTATACTTCTTTGGTGGTAAGTTCTGTTTAAGATGTTTTATGTGACAACTATTGCAGGTGATTTTGCTCAATGATAGTACACCCTATCACCAAGGGATTGATTTTTATTATATAGCAGTGTTGCTTTGTGACAGGGATATTGGAAGGCATTGGATGGGAAATCAAGACACTTGGTGGTCTGGGAAATTCCCTTTCCTGGATGGCATTGTTGGTTGTCAAGTGGAAATGCTTGGCCAAAATCCAACTTGCATTGATATGATACCAATTAGGCCTTCTTCATGCACCTAAATTCACTTTCTGAGTTTGGTGCATTAATATGTTTGCAGGTGACCTTGTTAGTCCCCTCTGCATTTGGAAAATTCCCAATTTGGGCAGTAGTTCCCCCCAAATCTCAATTTGGGGGAATTGCCTTTTTCAGTTTCCCAATTTAGAAATTTTCTATGGAGTGGGAAGGGGCTGTCTGGCAGGGGTGGGTGGCCAGTTGGCGTCTGGCTGGGTGTGCAGCCAGCGGAGGCCTGGTGATTGGCCTCATGGGTGGGCTATAAAAGGCCTGACCCATTGAAATTAATTTTTTTTTAAAATTCCCAAGGCTGTGTTTTTTGCGGCAGTTTCCCCAATCAGTGGAAACTGCTGCAAATATTTTCATCCTTGTTTACTGATAAAGTGCTCCAAAATCTACTATTTTTGCACTGTTTGTCAGGAATATTCCTGACAGTTACACAGGTAAAAATAATTGGAAACTAGATACATCTTTATTGGGATGATATGAGATTATATAGCAGGCATGAATCATTAAGGGGGAAAAGGTTGAGACAATCATTTGATTAGATGGGTAGGGGGTGACTTGATCCCACTAATGAGTGAATTGCTAAATCAAGCTGCCGCTGGGTTGAGACTGCTATTGGTTCTTGTTTACTTGTTTGGTCATTTGAGTTGACTTCCACATTTGGCTTTGAGTGCCAGGGAAGTTAAGTTGAGTGGTGCATGGTCTCTTGTGCAGAACTTTGATGGGGGTTGGCCCTGCAGTTTTGACTCATCCAAATGGAACAATTCAATTTATTGGTTTACTCTCAAAGTTATAAAGCAGCTGTATCAGGGTTATACTTGTAGTCTCAAGGTAACAAGTGTTCCAGAAACATCCTGGAATATCTACTGCTGCTTAACATATCTTGGACCCGATTCAGAATATCATAAGGTACTTGGGGTCTCTGGTCTTACATGATACTTTTGGTACAGCTAAAGCTGGAAACATTGTAACATCCACGGCTGTAGGCAATTTTTACAGTCTGAGATTTTACGCTGGGGTGTTGGAACTGGATTATCTGGGCTAGGTAGTCCTTGCTTGGCCACGTGATAGGTCTGCCAATAGAAGCCATATATGTGGTTAACATTTCGGCTTTAAATATTATAAGAGATGGAAATGTAAATGTATATTATATGTTGGGTTGTTGTTGATATTGGAAGCAGGGCTCCTATTTCCGATTCGCGGGTTGGCATCTGTTTTTGTTTATTGCGAGTTGGGAATAAGCGGCATGATCCGAGGCAGGATTCATAGCATACGGTGGGCTGTTATTGGTTAAGGTTTTGGGGGTTTGGAATTTGAAAATTGAAATGTTCGAGGTTGATTGGGCTTGGGTTGTGAGATGCATGAAGTGTTTGATGAGATACGTTATTTCTGTGTGAGGTCAATCGGGGGAAGTAGTGATTCATATTCTAAAAGCGATGGTGGAATTGCATGTGAGTATAATTTACAGAAATAACTTATGATTGGCTTGTGGTGTGTGGGTATTTATTAAAGATTGTATGTGGTGTTTACTTTTATATGTGGAATAACATATTTGATTTTGAAATGTTGAATATTGGTTTGTAGTATAAATGGGGTAGTGGTGAGGGAAGAGGGAATATGCATCAACTGCTCGTGGCTTGTGTGCTAGTGAATCGAGCAATGGGTGATGGGTAAGTAGGTGAGTGAGTTAATCTAATGAAGTAGGGACTGTCACTTTGTGAATCGTGGTCTTGCAGCGCTGTACCTAAAGAACATGTAATATATTTCTATTGTATTAATCTTTAGATCAGATCAATGCTTACAGGTTCCCAACTTTCGCAGAGGCATCTACGTCAAGGCTTATTACTTTGATCTTTCCCAGATGCGATGTGTGCCATTGAAGATGTGTAGCCGATGCCTCCCATTTCCGAGTTTAAAGGCATGCCAAGAAAAGTGTGAAAAGCATCCAAAGAACCCTAACCTGCTTTAGCCATCCAAATATCATAGTAAACACTGACATTTAACCATTATAATGTGGCTATTCCCTTTGATCTCACATGGAGCTCCTTAAAAAATAGCATCGGATAAATAATATTATCTTTAGTTTAAAAAATTATGATCATACTAATTCACCGAAATTTGGGACACGGATTTTTGTTGATAACCTTCTTATATATCCTATTTTTTTCATAATATAGAACTCTATTAATTTGAATTTAGCCAATTCTCGGGTAGTATAGTGGTGAGTATCCCCGCCTGTCACGCGGGAGACCGGGGTTCAATTCCCCGCTCGAGAGACTTTTTTTGAGCCCCTAATTACCCGAGTAACTGTAGTTTCCATATATTTAATCCATCCCACAACTTAAATCAGATCCAAGGACTGAATCCAAAATCCTTCTCGCAAGCCTTTTTTTAAAACCAAAAAACCCTCTCACAAGCCATAGTATCTGAAAGGTTTAGGCAGCCTATTCAGATTATGCCAGAATCACAGTTTTTCATAATCCAATATCCAACACCGTGGTGTTTCTATACCTGGCCAAATAAGCTTTTTCTGGGAAAGCCAAATCAAAGAGTTTTCCAGCTATCCTGAGCTGTACAAAACGCAAGGTCATCTAAAGGCATAATACACCTAACAGATAAAAAATATTTCAGACTATAGGGATACAGCTTATCCGCAATAATAAGGATGTAAACCCAACTGGCATGTGTTGCAATTGTCAAGTATATACTTCTGAGAAGTATAATAAACAAAATAACGGGTAAATTTAAGAAGAGGATGATACTTTATTGATATGAGTTTAGATATTTATATAGTATCATGAGAAGCCACATACTATCCATGTATGTCATGATAGTCATGGAGTTTATCCAAGTAATGTTTCATTTAGGATTTGAAAGTTTTGATCCCCATATAAGATGAGCGGCTGATAAGAGTGCCACCAATTATTCATTAATTGAGGATTTTCTTGGGAATGGTTTTCCCAAGAGAGAGTAATTATAGATGTTGCAAAATTAAAAAGTCTTTTTTTAGTTGATATGAAATTTCAGGATTGATAATAAAAGCCCAATAACCATCCAGACCTCCCTTGATGATCAAAAGAGCAAGAGGGTGGCCAGGCCCCAAGATGATCAAGACTCCTGGTAGGATTTTAGAATATTGACTAATTAACAGATTCAACCAATAATTGTAAGGTGCAGCTATGTGGCCTAAGAATGGTTTCAACAACAAGACACAGGCAAATGGACCACAAGATCAATGGGTCAATGACCAAATCACATCTTGGCATTAACAAGATCCCTGCCCCTAATCAATGAACAAAACATGCAGATATTGTGCAATCAATTAGTTCACCTCAACAGGCACCCAGATATGTATCTCTTAATAATTACTACTCTAAAATTTTGATATCCTAGAACAGGAGGGCTATCATATGGACTGCCACCTGCATCACATCTAGAAGAGTCCACCATGGATTGGACCACCAGGCCAAACACTCTAAGATAAAAGGCTCTGAGCCTAATGTATTGGGATAGCTCTGATTGAGGAACAATCACTTATACCAACCAGTAGCCAATCAGACTAGCTAGCCCTGGATCATGGCTGTCAGGACTGAGAATTATAGTCTCAACTGATATTTCCTATTTTGTTGATATTTATGCCAAGACTTCTGTTTGCTTGTTTGTTTCTCCTTTACCATCTTTGGTCGCCTATATTTCCACAAACACTGAACCATTTCAGCCCAAATTGATGTCAGCCAAAAGCTCTCAATTTCAGCTTTTAGAATCTTACTCTTGACAATATACTTCTGATTTGAAATTACGAGTTAATCTTGCTTAAACATAATTCTCCTCTCATCTCCTTTTCATAGAATTGGGTATAAAAACCCTCACAGTTCTATTATTCCAAGCAATTCAATCTCCTCCTGTTTAGGCTCATCAATAAAACTATTGTCTCAATACTAGCTGTATCTCTTGTATCCTTGGGAAATAGTAATTTGTTGGTGATAGTTGAGCACAGGCTTTGATACAACTGCAGCTGTTGTTGAAAAAGTCTGAAGTCTTACAATGGCCCAGATAGAAAACCAACTCTGCTTGATTAAGGGACTTTGTTGTACGGTGTTTCAAAGAAGAGCACTGATGCTATGGAAGTTGTTTAACAAGATTACCTTTGAAATTTACCCAGAAAAGGCTGAGGCCCCTGATGTGTTGCCCAAAACTACTAGGATGTAAGCAGAGCCAGAAATAACTCAGGCGGGCAGGTCACTGTAAAGCCAGCCTATTAGAATAAAAGACCAATGGTTCCTAACCGGCTTTATTATTGATTCAAGTCCTATTCCCTTAATGTTCTCTCACTTTATGCTTTATCAGCAGTATAAAAGATAGTACTTTTTTCATACATTACCACCTCTATTAGTTTAGATTGGAACACAAAACTATAAACCTTAATTGTCACAGTCCATACCAGAGTCTGGCTAGACTCCCACAGAGAAGCTGGGCCAGGCCTGAAAGACCATGCATACAATTGGTGGTATACTGGCAATATAACTCATAGCAGTAGCCAGGGGACGCCAACTTCCAGTATGGGGCACAACCTGATCAGCCAGCCCCAATACTGTAATGTAGACAAACCTCAACTTACTGAAGTCTTAGGCAGGAGGCACATTGGACAAGGGGGTAGTGGAAGGGATCTCCTTCATGATAGTCAGAATTGGGCCTCTAGAATGGCCAGAAGGAAGATCTAGGTGGTGAGGGTGGAAGAACTCCAAATCAAAGGTGCAAGGTGGCTTAACCAAAGTGACAAGAGCAGAACCAGGAGGGAACAGATAGGCACAGTTGTAGTTTGAAGTAGATTCACAAATAGATGCAAACAGAATGACTATATTAGTGCACAAATAAATAATTCCTGCCAGAAAATATGGGTCCTGGGCATAAAGCTGTTTATTTTATGATGTCAACCGTGAGGAAGGCTTTCCTTCCTCACTACTAATACTTACTGTGAATGACTCAGTCTTTTGTGCCACCAGAAGCCTGGTAGCATAATCTTCAGTGGTATTTGCAATATGCTTGGAATATTGTGTGCTGAGGACTACCAACAGGTGCTTATTGGCTGCTTTCTCATGGCCATGGGCTTGGCTGTAGCATTCCAAGGTTCCACAGCTATTATTAGATCCCACAAGCATTTGAGAGCCTGATCAAGCAATCAAACAATCACTTTCACATTTTTCCATTTCCCAGTAGCAAAGGACCCCAATTTCAAGTTTAATATCAATTCCAGGGCTTTACAGCACATGGGACTTGCAAACCCCTGGCCATTTGCGGTCAGAAAGGGGGGTTTCCTTCTAGGAAGGTAGTTGGCAATGATTTCCACACTGTTGGCTGTTTAATATTCAGGCAGACTAGCTGATTGTCTAGGGCATTTGGGGCCCTGACATTAATCCAGAAGTGAGAAGGAATGATTCATTACCTCCAGACTGTGGGCCCTGTCATACCTAGGACATCATATTGGTGAATGATAAAATACCACAGTCCACAGATTTTTGAAAGCTCCCATGATAAGCTATTAAGCTGTCCAACTGGCCTGCTTCCCAGCAAGCTATTGAATTTATAGCTTATATTTGGGACCATTAAGATTAACTCTTTGCCCACCCACCTGCCCACAAACTTAGACAAACCTTCAATTATTAATATAAAAATTATGGACAGCCCAGTTGGGATAGTAAAACTCTCAAAACACCCAGGGGCCCAAGGTGTAAAGTTACTCCCCCCTTTGGCACTGAATAGGAAATATTTCTTGCCACAAAAAGATAGCCTCCCAAAAACCAGCCAAGCCGCTTAATTCTCTGGATGATTTAGCCCATACAGTGGACAAGCAATTTGTGCTGGTGTATCCCACGGAATCACCTGCTTACATTGTGCCACCCTGGGAGGAAGATCTGGTTAATTTAGACTACTTGCTGGCTTGGTGTTGTCTGCTCTTGAAAACCATCAGAGCTAACAGAATTGAAATTGGCCACATAGATGCCCTTAAATTCAAATTCTCCTGGAGGAAATGAGATTTCAAAGTTCCCCAATAAAGCTAGCCAATCAGAAATCAAGGAGGAAACTGCCATGAAATCTTCTAACTCCCCTGACTATAGCCTGCAAAATTTTTCCTCCAGCCAATCACAGTCTTCAATTCAGTTGTATGACTCTTTAAACTCAAATCTGATCTCTTAAAACTGGCAAGAGGGACTTTCAGTCCCTTGATTGCTCATCTTCTCATTCAATAGACTTTAAAAGATTTGAAAAAAACAGTTGCTTTATTTTATAAGTCTCATCCTGGAGTTCTTTAATTCTGAAGTTGTTAGTGAAATTCCTTTGCTCACTTACCTTAATACTTGCCCCTTTGTTCCCGGCTGCTTTGCAAAGCCCCTAGAGTCAAAGTTAGTGTATATTAAGTTCCTTATCTACTTTTGCTTTTGAAAAAGCGGGTTGAACCTGGTTTTTAAGTTGAAATTTGATATAAATATTGTCAGGGATCTATCCTGTGGTAGGTTCCTGAGAACTTGCGGGCAGACAGCCCACAGGCCCAGAAGGAAGGGCCCACTACAGGATGGAGGCTAACTTTCCAATGTAGGATAGTAATTTTCTAAGGATGGCCCAGGGTCCGCTGGTGGGCACCATAGAATCAATTAAGCCAATGAGGGTGATGTACATGCCTCAAAATATCTGGGTAGAGGTGGAATCACTAGTAGCAATGGATTCTTGTAGGTGGTTGGGCTGCAGGGTCAAGGGAGGGGACATTGGTACCAAATACGCGGGCAGGTAGTTATATTTGTTACAAAATAGCAAAGTTGGCACGGTGATCCAAGTTCCTTCACAACCAATAAGCTCTGTTTCTCTGTTATAGGCTTCTGGGTTGAAAATAAAGATATTTTTCTAAGGTAAACTCCAAATAATCTGGGCTTGAAGGATACTCTGTAAAATGTACTGGGCCGTATAGTGCTCCTGGGGATGGTATAACTCAGGCATTAGTCTGCATTTTATTGGGGTTGGTGGGAAGTGGGGACAGACCTGGGAAGATCAAATTGAAAATGGTAAAGTGCTAAAAGAATGTAGGGTAAGACCTGTGTGAACCAAAGGTTCATAACACTTTATTGTAAGAATGGCAATGAGCATCTTCCTGTTATTTCCTGGGTATAAGTATGCTCATCAAAACTGTGAAAACTTTTGCAAGTTCTTGTGGGCCGGGTGGTAGCATTTACCAGGGTTTGGAAATCCTTGGTGGAATCCAGTATAGACAATTCATCATTGGCTGGGCTGGGACGGGGAATATCAATTTCCTTCTTCAAGGCATGGGATTTGTCATCATTTGGCAGCCCTTGTTCTTGGGAAAAATTCTGCAGTACTCCATTGGCGGTGCCCCAAGTTATTAGGGGGACATTTCTTGGGTTAGCACTCTTATTGGCTAGGATAAGAGGATCTTTTAGAGGGCTGGGTTTGATCATAGAAGGGGCTACACTAGGTGGGGTTTGGAGGTTTCTCTGAAGTCAAATCTATTCCTGATTTGAGCCTGAGAAAACATGGGTAGCTGGGCCTGCAGGCTGGCATCCTGCAGGGTCCTGGGGTTCAAATATTGTAGTTAGGGGTTTTTCTTGCTAATTGATAGCAGGAATTTGTCACTTGTGACAAATATCTTCTTTTATTTTACATTTCCCTTGTTTTCATTTTCTTTTGAACCTGTCTTTGCTCACATTGACAGTAAAGCCTCCTGTGTTGCCCAGAAAGTTACTGATAAGACTCTCACCTCTGTTGGCTGTCTTTGCTTCTAAGTATCCTTACCAGCATAATTTTCTCTAGTTTGGGGCCCAAAAATTGCACTCCAGACCTCCAGATTTCCTGAAGGTTGAGAAAATGTTGGTCCCAGTACTTAAATTTGTTGTATCTTCCCTGGCTCTGGTCCTCCTTTTTATCTGGTCTACTTCCCAACCTGTGAAGGTGTATCTCCTTCTCTGCTCATCTTGTGGGGAAAACATAGCTAGACTTTGGTATTTTCTGGATGACCTTCCAGGGAGAGGCAATGTCCTAATCTCTGCTGGAGAAACCCTGGTTAAGAGTCTCACCTGTGATGACCTTAACTTTCACTCTTCCAATTTGGGTCTAGTTAATCATCTGGTTGAGAAGACTCTCCCATCTCTTCTCCTCTCACCAGAGGAGCAGATGAACTTTTCTCAGGAGCTACCCAAAATCCCTGTGCATGCCCCACATGTACTCCCTAGTTGCTTACAGGTATAGTACTAATGGGATTAAATGTTTATTTTCCCCAGTTGTCACCTGTGTCCTCTCTTTGGATGCCTGTTTGAGCAGCCATGCCAGTTTTGCACTGGATGGTGTCCTGGTGGGCTTTCCTCCCAGGATGAAAGCTGAACTTAGTCAGTTTAGCCCCCCTATCTCACACAAGAACTTACAATAACACAGTGAACTTATTAGCATGATTGGGCCCTCATTCAATATAGGGAAAGGAGATCACTTCAGGAAATCACTCTGACCAAAGAGTCAGACCAACCACCTGACATAAGTGACAGTTTTGCTGACCAGCCTAAACTCAGGAACATTGGGCCTGGACTAAAGGCTTCCAAAGACAGCTCTAAATGACTAGGCCAAGCCGTGGCCCCAGAAATCCAGAGCCTCCTAGCCACACCATCCCCATGGTTGGCCTGGCCAGACTTTCTAGAGACTGAGGCCAACATCCAAGGAGGCATATAAAAAGCTCTGAGACCCAAGACTGTGACAGAAATTGATGGGTAGTAAGAAGCAGTCTCCATATGGTGGGAAATCACCACCCAAATCCACATAGAGTTGATGATTAACCATCAACAAAGCTTCAGATACCGGTTGGTGAAATTTCTAAAGGATACACTAGGGCTCAACAAAAAGATTAAACCCAACCAGAAAGGTCCTAGATAGATATCCTGGGAAAGAATTAAGGTGTCTTCTGCATAAAACTCAGGACATTGAGAAGGCACACCTGTCTCTGGTTCAGATTCTTCAGGAAAGACCCCAAGATCCTGAGGCATCAGAGTAAAATTAGGAGGAGCAGACAACAAAGTACCCATGACAGGCCACCATTTTCCAGCAATGATTTGACTTAGGATCAAATTATATGGGATGTAGCAAAGTAGACTGACTACTGGATGCATTGTAAAATAAAGTTAGATCAGAAGGATATTTGGTTTATTTGAGTAATTTTTAGGGAGGGCTCAACTCTTAAGAGCTAGACTGTGAAAATTTTCCAATATGTACCAAACTTTGACAGAGCAATAACACCTGGATCCATGGCTCTTATTCTGTCTGCATCATCTAAAGAACACCTTGTCCAGCACGCAAAAAACCCTTGAGTGAATAATTTCTGTTGACCGTTCTGATAAATGAGGTTGTATCAAGTGACTAACAGATTACGTCTATTTATCAGTGTCAACTTGCACAGGGCAGTCAAATCTAGCTGGCAAATCAGAGCTGCAGTAACCCATTTTTGATCAACAGTTTGGTTTAAATCCATAAATTGGTTAACCTGGTTAACAGTTTGCCCAAATTTTGGGCTTTGCAACCAGGGCAAGCAATTCCAGGCATTATGGAACCTACTGTGACAAAGACCAGGACCATATTATTGTTATTAAATAGCTTTTATGATCCATTGTTTCAATAAAATTATACCTTACCTGTTGTTGCAACTGAACCAATGAGGATTCAGTACTTGGAATTGGGGAAGACAACAGTCCAATAGAAAGGACAGAATAATAAGAATAAGGTATTGTTTATTGTAGAATATTGTGATTAATATACTATATGGGGAAAGCCACAAGGCCACAAGGGGGTGGCATAGTGGGAAGTTCCATTTAGGGTTAGGAGCCAAGGAATAACTTGTGCGGGAATCAGCAAGTTGAATTGGTAGCGCTCCTAATTAGGATGAAGTACCCACCATTTGATATTGCCATCAGATTAATCCATAACGTTAGATACGTCAAGGGGCGGTTCATCGAGCGCCCCCTGTGTATTGTAAAATACGTTAGCAGGCAAGTCTGGAAACTCAGTTGCAACACCCCCCTTGCCCCCTGTAAGGGATTCCATCCCTAACACAAATTGGAAATCAAATTTTAGTTGTTTTGCAATCATTGAGAAACCAGAAGTTGCATTTATAAATGCTACATCAGAAACAAAGATCAAAACCAAATCTCTAAATGAAATTCATTCAAAAATGCATTCAAAATTGATGAATCAATGTATTTGATTCAACTTTAAAAGCAAAAACAAGATTGAACGTGAAAACCAAGGCCAAAATATAAATTCTATTTCAAAAACAAAAATTAAGGCTCCGGACAGCAAAAAAAAAGATTCAGCATTAAATTTGGACACCAATAAATATAAAACAACCAATCAATCCAAAAATAAATGCAAATGATATCCAAACCAGAGATTCAGGGACCTAAGTATCCAATCAAACCCAGTGAACCACCCAAGCCAAAGGAATACTTCTCATCCAGCCCCAGATTCCATTCCCAACCAAAGCCAGATACAATACTGCAATGCAATATCCCAACCTTTCTCTTCTTGCATTGCAGGCTGCAGCTTTCTGCAGTCCTGCAAAGCAATACTTCTCAAATCACTCTTGCAGATCTACCTGGTAACCACAATGTTCCCTTCCTCACTTGAAGCCAGTATTTAAACTGAAAAATTCCTCCCATCCAAATTGCTCCAACAATTTCTTTATTTCCTATCAACCAAATAAATCTATATTTTCAATTCTAAACACTTGATTAGTAGATTCTAAAGGTTCCCCCAACAGCATGAAGTTCATCTTTCTTGTATGGACTTTGTGTATGTTAATCCATTATGGGCAAGCAAATGTTAACTTCAAAAACCCTGAACCAACTCCTACTGACAAATATGAAGACTCAATTTGGTATTGTTTTGGTCCGCGTCAAAGACATGCCCCTTATGTTGAAACAGCTTGATTTCCACCTATCACCCACCCCAAGGCCCCCTGGTTGGTCTTGGGGTACACCAGTGTCTATTATCTTCTCAATAACTTCACTCCCTTCTTGGAAAGATTCCGTCTATTTGGTCACCTTTTACACACGTTAATGATAGGGATTCCAGTAGGTTCCACTCTGATCAAATTCAACTTGGGAGCTCTTCTCCATTCAATTGGGGAAAGACTTCCCAATGAGTGGATCCCTGACACTCCCTGCTTGTTGTCAGACACCAAGACCAGAGTCTACGAAAGGTCTGGGAAGGTCTGCACAAACAACTTTTGTGTGGAGATGGCGCGGCAGGGGTGCAAGCAATCATGGTGAAGCTTCTTGGTGTTCCCTCGGGCATCTTCAAGTTGATAAGTGTGATTTTCATAGACTGTAGCTATCTTGAAGGGCCCTAGGTGGTTGGGTTCCAACTTGGCAGAGTTGGGATTGAGGGTGTAGATGGGGTTACCTATGGTGTATCTAGCTTCAAGGTGCTTTATCCCTCCTGCAATCTGCTTGTGTTCAATTTCCTGGGCTTTGGCATGCCATTGGTCTAAGGATGGAGTTGTTACTAGGGGAGGCTTGTCAGGAACCTTGGACCATAGTTTTCCCTGTTCAACCCCTGTCAGACTGTTGGGTGTTCCAAAGGCCAGGGTACTGGGGCTGAATCCTGTGCCCCTGTTGATTCTTGATTGCAGGATAAGTAGGGCGGTGGGCAGGTGTTCAGTCCATGCAGTGTTAGGGTGCTCTTGTGAGAGCTTGGCAATCAATTGCACCAGTGAGCCATTTAACCGTTCCATGCGTCCATTGGCTTGAGGATGGTAGGGGGTCGTAACTATACGTTGGAGCACGTTCTTAGCACAGTATGCCTTCATGACATGCCCAACAAGTTTGGGGTTGCCATCTGTGATGAGACGTTTGGGTCGCCCAAAGCAGGCCACAATTTCCTTGCCAATAAAGCGGGTGATGGTGATGGCAGTGTGGTTGGTTGTTGCCCAGGTCACTGGCCAGCAAGTGAAGTAGTCAATGGCAGTGATAATGTACTTCTTGCCCAGTCTGTCTTTGGGGAGTGGCCCCACAATGTCAAGGGCCCACTTCTTGAAGGGTTCCATGGCCTTGATGGGCAGGACAGACTTGAGGGGTGCAGGTTTGGACATGTTCTTTTCGCACAACACACACATTTTGAGGAGGTCCAAGATGTCTTGACGCATGTGCGGCCACCAAACCTTCCATTTAATAATGTCAAAGAGGTTACACCCTCTGATGTGACCCAGGGTTTGGTGGTAGTGCAATATTGTGTCCCCTTGTTGCGTGGTGGGAATGTAAGGCGTCTTCTCACCTGTCTCTGCCTGGAGGCAGACATTACCAGCATTGGTGGTAAACTGAATTTTGTTGTCCTTCAATTTGGAGATGATGACCAAGTTAAGGCCCTTGTAGCAAGTTGCCTCAGGGCAGAGGTAGAGTATGGGCCAATCTGGATCCAAGCCATTGTCCCCAGTGATAGACGCTACGTAGAGTCGCAAAAGAGCGTCAGTTGTGACAAGTTCCTTTCCAGGATTGTACTCAATGCGCAACTGGTAGGGGGATAGACGCTTAACCCATCCTGCTTGGAGGTGTGTCAAGTGGGACTGCGTGTTGAAGTACTGGAGCAACTTGTGGTCTATCAGAACGCGGGGTGGGAAGGTAGCTCCTTCCAAGTAGCAGCGCCACTTCTCAACACAGTGTACAATGGCTGCCAATTCTTTATCATGGATGGGGTAGCATTGTTCTGAGTCAGTAAGTTTCCTGGACTCATATGCCACAGGGAGGAAGACACCATTATCAGTTTCTACCCTTAGCACACCCCATATGGCCCTGTTGGAGGCATCGGTCTCAAGTTTGTACTGTTGGTTTTGATTGGGGAACTGCAGTACTGGTGCTGTTGTGAGCCTTTGCTTCAGCGTCTCAAAGGCTCAATCTCTGACAGAGGTCCAATGGAAGCACTGTTTGATATTGAGGAGCTCAGTGGGAGGTGCAATTAGTTCCCCACAATTGGGAATGAACTTGCACATATAGGCAACCATGCCTAGGAATGTCCGCACCTGACTCACATCAGTGGGGGGCAGCATGCTGGTGATTGCCTTGATTTTGGAAGGGTCGGGCTTTATCCCTTGGGCAGAGATGGTGTGCCCAAGGAATAACAGCTCCAGATTGAGAAACTTGCATTTGGAGGGTTTAGCTTTTAGCTGGTTTTTCTGAAGGGTGTTGAAGACAGCACAGAGGTGTTGAAGGTGCATGGTTTGATCTTGACTGAAGACAATAGTGTTGTCAAGGTACACAACCACACATTTCCCAATCAAATCTTCAAATGCTTTGTTCATCAACATGGCAAATGTAGAGGGAGCGTTGGTCATTCCAAAGTTCATGACACGTCACTCAAACAACCCGTAGCGCGTGCAGAAGGCAGTTTTTGCCTCATCCCCTGGTGCAATGCGGACCTGATTGTACCCCACAGTGAGATCAATCTTGCTAAAGACCTTTGCACCTGCAAGTGTATCAAACAGGTTGTCAATCAGCGGCAGGGGGTAATTGTTCTTAACTGTCACTTTATTTAGGGCGCAGTAGTCTGTGACCAGGCAAAGGGACCCATCCTTCTTAGCTACAAAGAAGACAGCCGCCCCATATGGAGAGAGCAAGGAGCAAATGAAGCCCTTATTGAGCGCGTCCACAAGGTGCTGGTGGAGGATTTCATCTTCCTTTGATGTGAGACAGTATAATGGTTGTGCTTTAGGTAACAACCCTTGAAGTTGTACAGCGTGCTGGATCTCCCGGGGAGGAGGTAGTTGTTCAAGTGTCTCACTGAATACATCCTTGTACTCCTTGAAGAGTGCAGCAAGCGCTGGTGGTGGTGAGGAGGTCAAGGGAGGGACCACAGATGGTTCAGCACAAATAACTTTGACTGAGCATTGGTTAAAATCTAGTTCCCCCCCTTGAAATTGTACAAGCCTGCCTCCATTATTCTGACAAACACAGTATCATGGAGAAACTTTCTCATTTCCACAGGGTAAATCTGGAATCCCACCCCATTTCTGTTGAGGGTGATGACAGAGGTATCCCAATCAATGTAGGGACGGTTGTGCTGGAGCCAGTTGAGATCAGCAATTATGTCATGGCTGAGCCCTGCCATGATTGGCCCAGAGAGCTTAACCTGGATGTTCCCCATTCTCACAGAGAAGGGTACCACCTTGTGGGCGATGGCAACTCTGTGGGAGTCAGCTACTTGTACTGCTTTGAACCTGCTGGGCACTTGGTCTAATTGTTGAGAGTTGGCAAGCGCCTGGTCCACCATAGTGTGGTTGGCCCCAGTATCTACCAGTAACGTGTGGGTGTTCCCACGGAAACAGAAGGGGTAGGACAAGTGTGTTACTTTATTTGAGGAGTGACTCGCTTATAGTACGGGGTCGTCACTGTGAACTTGAAAGACGTCCAGGGTTTTAACCTTGTGAATGTTGTAGTCACAGGGATTTTTTGCGGGCAGGGATTGAGAGGATGGGTCAGGTGGGGTTGCAAGGCCTCTTGTTGCTACAACCCCCAGGCTTTTCCCTGATCCTAAATCTGCGCTAGCTGAAGCTCCCCCCTTGCAGGGGCGTTTAGTCCCATTATCCTGCTGGCGGGGTTGGCGGTGGCCTACTTGATTGTGGCCACTGCCAGGTGTGGTACATGGTTGAGATGGAGCGTCACTGGTACGGCAGAAGCCCATTGAGGCCTGGTTGTTAGCCTCCACAATGGCCTTATAACAGTCATCAATGGAGATGCAGCAACCTACAGGGACCCACTTACAGATATGGGGGTTTAACCCATTGATGATGAGAGTGAGTAGCATTACATTTCCGTTGGTCACAGCTTCAGGGGCGGCAGCAAGAGCTTGTTGCCAGGCAGCAAGGTACTCAGGAACGGAAACAGTTTGATTGATTGCTAGAAGAGGAGTCCCCCCAACAATGGGGGAGAAGGTTTTTCTGTAGCGGGACTTGGCGGCGTCTCAGAATGCCGCCCAGGTAATATTGAGTTCCTGGCTGGCCCAGTTGGTGAACCACACAGTGGCGGGCCCCGTGAGGCAGCCAGACACAGTGATGACCCACATGGGCTCAGGGATCTGACAGATGCAAAGGCGGGTTTTGGTAGATTGGAGCCAACTGACAATGTTGGCCCCCTCTATGCCACCAGCAAAGGATTTTAGCTGAAGGTTGAGCATGCGCTGGGACAGATCTGACTGAGGCAGGGTGACGCTGGCATCACCCTGCCTGAGGTGGAGCCAATTGTACATGCTGGTGAGAACTAGCTGGTCTTGATAGATGACGTACCCGTTGGGGATATCTCCCTTGGAAATCGGCAGGAAGGTCTCTTGTTGGGGAGTAGCCATACAGCCCGTACTCTGTCCTTTCTTGGGGGGATTTTGTTTTAGGTATATCATAAACCTACCACTGCTACCACTGTTGCAATTGAACCAATGAGAATTCAGTACTTGGAATTGGGGAAGACAACAGTCCAATAGAAAGGACATAATAATAAGAATAATATATTGTTTATTGTAGAATATTGTGATTAATATACTATATGGGGAAAGCCACAAGGCCACAAGGAGGTGGCATAGTGGGAAGTTCCATGTAAGGTTTTGAGCCGAGGAATAACTTGTGCGGGGATCAGCAAGTTGAATTGGTAGCGCTCCTAATTAGGATGAAGTACCCACCATTTGATATTGCCATCAGATTAATCCATAACGTTAGATACGTTAGAAGGCAAGTCTGGAAACTTGGTTGCAACACTGTCAGGGATCCAGTCTTGGGCGGCTGGCCTGTTGTTTTCAGGGGTAACTCAGGCTGGCTTTTTTGCGGGCAATGTCCACCACAAGAGGGGAGCTAACTTTAAAAGGTAGGAGGCAGACTTTCCCACCCAGGACCATGGGCCGGCGGCCAGGATTATAGTGTCAATCACCCCTATGAGGGTGATTTACACAATCCCAAACAGCTTGCCAGAATGGTCAGTTGGAAGGTCAGGTGAAGAAGGGGGCATAGGTTTTGGGGTCACAGGCGGTTCCATGGACAGGTTGTAAGCAGGGAGATAGTTGAATTTCCCTCCGAACAACTTGGGTGTTGAAAATATCCATGGGCCTTGTTGGTTGTATCTAATTGCAGATTGTATACAAGCCAGGAGATTGAGTTCAAGTATCTTTTCCAGGGTGTATTTCTTGTATTCAGACTTCAGAGGGTAGTTGGTAAAATGGAGGGGTCCAAAGGGTACACCAGGAGGACAGAAAACAGCAGGCGGTGGAGCAGGCGGGCCAGGAGATCTCAAACTGAATTGGTAGACAGCAAATACAAAATAAGACAATAGCTGTATGAGCCAAATTAACATAACCTTTATTCAAAAATGGCAATAAGTTTGGAGCGCGGGGTCTTTGGGTCTATATAGTACCCCACATCCAGACTTAACATTTCCCATGGGGGGTTCATCAGGGCATTGGGAAGGGCAGGGGCGGGGGAACTGGGTGCTTGGGTCCAAAGGCAGAAAAATGGCACTCAGCCCGGGAGTTCTTTCATTGATCAAGAATCTCAATTTGGCTACCTGATTATCTGGCTTTAGTGTCGTGGTCATGGGACTGGGCCGTGGGCCCGTGTCTCTTTCCTGGGTTGGCTCTTGATTGGTTGCTGGTGTAGACTTCAAGTTTATGAAGCTAATAGTTGCCAAATCAGTACCTTCATTAGGCGCTGTGATTAGACTTCCATTTGGTGCAATAATTTCTTTGGTTTGGCTCTTTTTACTGCATGGGTCAACATTCTTGGTATCAGCTTGTGGGGGCTCAATCCCAGAAAAACGCGTGCAGGTGGTCCCGCGGTCCACAGGCCCAGCAGCCTGAAGGAATCCAGGGTCAGGGTTTGATTCCTGCTCCCAGGCCTGGGTTTCCAGAGAGGAAGAATTGTCAATCCTGACATTACCTCATTTGGATCCTTTACCATCTGCACTCTGCCCCCTTTATCCCAGCAGGTAGCTTGCTCAACCAGCCTGTCTGCCCAATTTTCCAGCACACTTTGCAAAGCACTGTCTAAATCCCAAATTTGAAGGATTCACATTCAAAACCCTACTGCCGCTTGTGAACCCCCAGGATTGAAAGGGGGGTATAGTGAGCTGATCAAGAAGGGATCTGGCCCACCATCTTGCCGCAGGTATTTGGTGGCAAGTACAGCTGTGTGGTGGGATATCTAGTGCCCATGGTGCTGCTCCTTGCTGGAAGAACTGGGGGCAGGTCAGAGAGGAATAAAGCCTTGCCCTCAACCACAAATAAGTCCATGGTTTACGCAACAACCAGAAGGTCATCACCAAAAATTCCTGGGTGGCCAAAGGGGGAAGGGGTTGACTGAACACCAAAAGCAACTAGCAAAACCAAATGGCCAGATTTCACTAACAAATTTTGAGCTTTATTAGAGTTGAGAATGATGGGGCAAGGTATTTTCCAACTCTTGCACTCATTCAAGAGATGGGAGTGGGGTGGTAGATTAGATGTCATAAACCTAATCAACCAATGATATGAGCGGATATGAGGGCATTACTTGAGATAGGAAGATCTTGACAAATTTTGGACAGATATAATCAAAAGGAATACTGAATCAACTAAAATTGGTAAATCTGCATTAGATGCAATTACCACTGCTCCCGGCCGCTCCTGCACATGATATTTAACCAGGGGTGTCTCTTGGGTGAGTTAGGTGGGGGCATCTTCAGAATAATCCCAGAATATTAAATTGAGGACTTTTTCAGCAAACTTTTGGATAGATATTCCATTATAATTTGGTAGAAATTCCCAAGCATTTGGCAGGAATTGGTGTATAGGCCTAAGAGGGAGGCATAATTTTACACTCGCCCTGGCACCTGGCCTTCATCTATAATTGATGCCCCCGCTAGTGTCCTCACCAATCTGCTCTTTGGAGCCATCTATATAGCTCTCATGGGGTTAGTTGACTATATAGTGCCCTCTTCCAGGTCCTGGTCAATGACAGGCCACTCCCTCCTGTACATCATCAAGCTAGCTCCTATCTTATTATGGGCCTTTCTTTATAGCTCCGCTCTCCACCTGGCTTATTGCCCAACAGGCCTGCTGCTAGGGCCTGAAACCCTGACAGCTGTGAAGAGTTGCCTTCTTGGGGCCCTCTATAGTAGATGTTTGGCCAATACCTTACTGGTAAAATAGTGGTGAAAGTGGTGGTGTGTAACTGTAAGGTCTCCTAGAAATATGATACATGAATTGACTGGCAGGTGCCACATAAAGCAGGGATAGGCTTTTCCTGGGGGATCTCTTTGAGCTTTCCCTTTGCCTTTGGGCTTGATAAGTGTATGTGTTATCTTACTGGATTGTTTGAAGAGCTGAAAGGCTTGATTTTTTTTGAGCCAAGTATGTTCTGCACATGGTCGAGCCCTTTGGGTAGTGCATTAGGGCTTCAATATACAATCACTCATTTTAGGGAAACCCTTCATGTGGCGCAGCGACTTGGGGTGGTGGGTCTGATTTCTACTGGCCTTGCCCACCAGTAGTGTGGCACCATGAGGGTCCCCCCAACATAATGGAGCAAGAACTCAAAGAAGGATGTTTGGCCAAATCAACCTTGACAAGTGGTACAATCCGTGTGAAGCTTCAATGTCGACTTGGCAACCATACTAACCACCAACCGTGAAGTTCTGGTTGGGTGATGGAACGGAGATAGATGCCTACCGGTCGGTTAAGATATCAACCTGGCTACCTACTCTCTCCTCATCAATCTTCCAGCCTTTATGAAAGACACCCAGGGCACTCCCGCATCTAAAATGAAGTTGGGTGACTGGTGGCAGCAATGGTACCGGGTTTCGGCTTGGACTACTATAACGGACATGGCAAGTCTTAAATCTTGATTCCGGCCCAAAGAATGTCCAAAATAGGTTTAAGCAAGGGTATGGTGGATTAGGAGCATTGGCTAGATGCTCCAGATAGTAAGACTGAGATGGGGCAACCACTTATGGCATGGCACAAGATTACATTTGTACTTCGGCAGCTCAGTATTGGATGGGGATCTCATTTGACGAATTAAACATTTTTTAAAAAGTATTCAATCGGGAAAGGGAGGGAGTATAATTTATTGCGATAGCGTAATTTTGGGGAGGCGAAGCCAATCCATAGATATTGATGTAGTACTGCTTTGAGACCTTATGGTGACAGGAAATGCAGGGTCCATCTAAGGCAAAGAGGTAGCCTTGAGAAACCTTTGAAAACTTGCCTTGTTGGTGCACCTGTTATCGGTTGGGGTAGCTTTATATAGCTGGTTTAAGGTGCTTCGATACGCCGCAGGTAGAGACGGTATGATCAACAATTTTAATAACTGGGAAGCGGAACTGTTAAAGTAGAGTCTTTTTTTCCTAATTACCATGTCATCCTACTGGGGATGAACTTTAATACGTGGCAGCTCAACCTTGCCGAAAGAATCGAATCCCCTGGCACTTGATAACCACTTTTGCTAAAGGCAGGTTGATGAGTCGTAAATGCTCTCCCGGTCAACTCAAACAATGCCCTTGTTTAACCCCATAACCAACCCAAGCCATCAATAAACGTATATTAGGCCAAGGATATAACTTTATGACTCGGAAACTCAAAACGGGGTTGACGCTGTTTTAAAGTGTTGATGAATTATATAAACCTCATTCAAGTCCAAGTAAACAGCTAAGAGATCTATGAATCTTTGTAGAATTGGGATCAGCTTGCACGCTTACCCTAGAGAGTTGATATGCGGATAAAGATATTTGCTCTGACAAGAAAATCATGAATTAGTTAGACTACTGAGGTAAGCCCTAAAAGGGGTAGAAACGAACATTGGCCTTGACTATGAGCTAAAGTAGATGTCTATAAAAATTATTAAACACTAATAAGAATATCCGATCACTTTAAACCAGAATGTATGCTTTAGATATAGAAAGAGGCTAGAAGGTGTATTTTAAACGACTAAGCTATTTTTTTGGAAGATCTGCTGGCTTTGAACCAGTATTTTTAATAAACAAAAAGTACCACGATTGTATATTCGCTAGATGCAGGCCTAAGTAGTAAACTTACACAGGAAGTAAGAAATTAATTGAATGAGCAGGAGTAAAGAATTAAGCCTTGGTATTTCCTTTGTGGACTAAAACTGGACACTCACAGTGATTAATGCAGTACTCGCTGACTGAGCCAAGCACTGCACGCTTAAGGCCGTGAAGGCCACGGGAACCCACAATTAGCATATCAGCCTTGTAGTTAACTGTGGCCTCAACCAAGGATTTCTTGGCATCAGCTGCCTTGATAACAACAGGGTTGGAAGTGATCCCCATCTTGGCAAGTTCAGCACTGAGTTCTGCAATTGTATTTTCAGCTTTTTCTGATAGCTCTTTGAGGTAGTTTTGACGCTCTTCAAAGCCCCACTTTCCAGAGATGAAGCCCTGGAAGTAGGTGGGTTCGAAGTAGCTCTCACCATCCTCAGTGACAGTGACGATGGTGACATGGTCTTGGTTGGGACGGAAGACGTGCCCTTTAGCCCTAAAGGAATGAGTTGGAATTGATGGGGAAACTTACCAATCAAGGACAGTTCTGGAGATCTTTGAGTTGTCAAAGGCGATGATAATACGGCGACGGTTTTCAAGAGGCATACTAGTTAGACAGTTAAGAAGGGATTAGGGTTGGAACAACTTTTATGGCACTGGCTTGATGGATGCTTGGTCGATGTATGAAATGAAAGTTGAAACTGAAAATATTGAGCCTCAATCCCAACTTGCATTGAGGATATAAATTTTACCTATTTTCCCGGATAAATAGATCGGAAATCATTTTCTATATTCAATATCCGTCCTTATCTCCCAATTCAAGCACCACAATTATGACTAATGATTACTATTTTTCTTAATTAAAATTTAAACAGACTAGCAAAGCTAATGCTGCGTTTAATTCCGATTGGGGAACTTAGCAAAGCTAAAATTAAATCCATCTAGAACCTTCTTAAAGAGCTCACCACCATAATAGTGAAAAGGTGTTTGATTGGCGAAGTTACAGTACACTCAAGAATACGTTTTTATTTAAACGCTCTCACACAGATCGGCCCAGTTTAGCTTTGAAACTATATGTCTCCTGATTTGGCACCGCATTTTGTAAAGAATGGCATTTAGTTTAATATTTATACCAGATGGGAAAGGCTTGAAACTCAAGGTGCTTGCCCATTCACATTGGTGTTAGGATAGGGCTGCGGCGTCCCACCCCCAGACAAAGATCTTCTTTTTTTCGACATTCTGGAAGATCGGATTTAACATCAGCTTTATATAGAAAATATATTACCTTCCACATCTTCAGAAACTTCGGACAGAATCCGGGTTTTGTCCGGGGGTGGGATGACGCAGCCCTATGTTAGGATATTAAAGCAGGCTACGAGCGGCGAAACTTATTGAAACATCCTTTTTAATAAACTATTTAAAAATCTTTTTTAACTGGACAATTTAAAGTCTATTTTAAAAATCTTTTTTAATAAACAGCACTTGGACTGTCGGTGCTGCGTAGAGAAAGCTTATTGGAAACAGTCAATGATTTTATGCCCAGCCAAGCATTGACTTTGTGAATTTGAAGCAGTTTCAATCAGTGCCCCTGATTGGCTGCATTTATTTTCCCACCAGGGCTCCTTTGAAGCCGATATTTACATTGATTGCAGATAATTTTCCGCATTCAAATATGAAACCTGCTGAAGCCAGAAACAGATCTCTCTTAGGAAGGGCCCACTGTTTGTCACTTCGCTGCATCGGTCCAATGAGTAGGTCTCCTCAAGCTACCCTCTTAATCGGTGGAAATGGATCCAGCCCCCTCTCTGATTGGCTAAAGGAGCACGACCGTGGATTCCAACTTGGGAACGGATTTGTCCAAAATCGTCCATACTACGTATTATGTTAGAGTTAACGCCAGTCCACTAGTTGACATATCATGTGCTGTAATCGACCCCTTTGAAGTTTTGCCGCGCTTTAGCCTGTCCAACTTTACGGGTTTAGCTATGCAACACGATTGACTCATTTGCCCTTCGGATTATGACGTCATATCTTCATATAAGGGCAAGGGCTGATTTATGGCAAGGGTGTGGGTTTCAAATTCAAAAGATAGTTGATTAGTTCGGCCCCTTCCACCTCAACTTATACCAACCCATCTGATTAAACTTTCGTATGAGTGGATCTAATTCCACAAGAAACCAACTGTTTTGATTCCGAGAGTGCCTTGACAGTTAATAGATGGCATGTCTGCACGCTATTTAACCGGCATATGCTACCCTATAGAGGCCTTCTCGCCGAGATTGTAAGCGGATGATTACAAACATGCGTAAATCCAATCCGTTTAATAAAGTATAACCTGAGGCAACAACATACATGGGGTGCAATGTGGGTAATCAATAAAGTTAAATATAACTATGACACGACAAGGAGGTCAAAACTAGGAAATGTTCTGGCACAAATGTTTCAGGAGCATCCTGAACAACCCATGGATAGTGGGCTATTTTTATCCAACTTGCTGGGAACATCATGTTCCAGAAGCGATTCCACCAATCCAGGTTTGGACCCATGGCCTGGCAGACATGTTCTCAGAAAATTGGTTCATGTAAGGGTAAGACTGTTTCTGTTTTTGCCCAGGTGCTACTATATTTAGAAGCAGCACCCCTGGGCAAATCCTGCACCCACTTGAACTTCCTGCAGCAAAATTCAAGGAAGAGCAGGCTGGGCTGTGGTTGACTACTATTTAAAGTAGCTAATTAAAAGAGCCACAGTGGCTCCCTTATAAAGGTGAGGATAAATGTTGCCACCCAAGCAAAGCAAGATGGTCATACCTGTTCATGCTGAAACAAAATGTGGTAGAAGCCACGTTTTTGCCATCCCTAAATGTAGTGGCACATGCTACCAAATTCTTAAAATCAAGGGTGATCAGGAATTGATCACATACCAACTAATATGTAGATAAAACACTGATAAAATAAAAAAGTTGTATTTTTTGTACATTAAACTCATTTTTGTATTATGTAAAGTATATATGGATACATGTGGAATTGAAAGCTCCACAGAGCTATAAAGGTTTATAAGCTTATCATTTATAAATAAATATTTTTATACAGCAACACCTTATTGCTGTATTCACATCAACAAAGTTATCCCACATCACATTCACCCATAACAAAGCAGATCAGTATTCTAACTTGCCAAGAGCTAGTTTAAGCTATAGTGCATAACTATATCGGTGTTGCAGCATCTTTGATTACTCCTTCTTGGAGAACAATCCCCCTGAGAAACAACTTGTTCACCAAGTAAAGGGCAGCATTAAGGGCTGGTCCAGACGCCACGCTGGGATCAACCCTTGGATCTCCTGAAAAGATCCAACTCTCCCCAAGACTCCATGGTACATGCAATCTACATAGATACAGTGTGACTTACTATCTAGCTATATAGCACTCTTCTTTCTGTTGTAACTGTGCTGTTTTAGCAGAGTTACAGGGGGAAAAATATTTAGAAGCTAGATAATAATCTTTATTGGGAGATAGTGATTATATAGTTCATGTGAATCAATGGATAACAGGAACATGATTGGTGATCACACAGTTGGATGAAAGAAGGGGGTGGCTTGATCCTGATAATGAATCAAGCGCCAAAACGAGGTATCCACCGTAGAGGATCATCATCTGTTCATGTTGTTGGATTTGGTAATTTGAGTTGACTTCCTAGTCTGGCTTCAAGTGACCAGATAATTGGATTGCGGGTCACAAACCCGCTTGGTTGGAACCTTGCTGGCGGGTTGAGCCTGTAGTTTTGACACCCCTCTCAACTGAAGGTTGACCTCCTCTGGGGGAAGGTTGTCAGGGAGGTCGTCAGGAGCCCAGGCGCTGTATTGAACTAGTTGTTGTTCTGTAGCTGGTAGGGCAGTCTCTTGTTGTTTCTGTCTTGCTTTGCAGGGTTGTAGGCAATCATGGTGTAGGGTTTTGTCTTGTTTACGTTTGCCAAGCCCTTGCACAAGGTAAGTGTTGTTGTCGTTTACCTTTAGAATGATTGCTGGCCCCACTTTTTCAGGTTGTAACTTGCTTTTGTCAACATTCATGACCCATACTTTGTCCCTAACTTCATGTCTATTGCGGATGGGGATAAATGTCTTTTGCAGACGTTCATTCTCTTTGGCTGTTTGCTCGCAATCAGCCTTCATTACTTGAGGGTCTGAGCGAGGGGGGACTTCATTTGGAATTTCCAGTTTGGGTCCTGTCAATGCTTGAATGATATTTGGCTGTGTGCCGTATACCAGTTCAAACAGGCTTTTTCCGGTGAATCTGTTCACTTGGGTTTGACACACAAGTAATGCAGTCTGTAGCTTCTTATACCAGTCTTCAGGTCTCCTGGGGGTGAGTTTGGCTAAGACTTGCACAAGGCTACCATTAAGCCGCTCTACTCATCCATTGGCCTGTGGGTGGTATGGTGTTGTTACGGTGTGTTTGACCCCATTCTTGGTGAGGTATACATTGGTGTTTTTGGAGGTTAACTCTTTGCCTCCATTGGTTATCAGGAGTTCTGGCTTTCCAAACTTGCTGATTATTTCTTTGCCAATAAATTGTCAAACATCATTGCCAGTGTGTGCCTTTACTGCTTGGGCTACTGGCCATCTTGTCGCAAAGTCAATGGTGGTGATGATGTATTTCTTGTCATTATGTTTCCCTGGCATGGGGCCAAAAATGTCAAGAGCCCATACTTTAAAAGGTAGTTGTGTGTGGATGGGAAGTACTGACTTTGGCAGGATTTTGCTTTTGGCAAACTTTTTGCACACCTCACATTGGTCTAGGACTTCCTGGACATCACGGTATAAGGTTGGCCACCAGGCTTTATCTTTTAGGAACCCATATAGGTTTCTGCTCTTGGTATGTCCAAGATCCCTGTGATAGCAAAGGATAGTGTCAACTTGCTGATGTGTGGGGATGTAGGAAATGGTTGTGCTGTCAGTCATTTTTCTGTGAAGAGTCCCATATATGTCAGCAAAGAGATGCTCATTCTTGATGACTGTTTCTTTGGTTATGTTGGTGGTGCCAGGGGGGAACCCTTTGTCTTTTGTTTGTAACACCAGGATAGGCCAGTCTGGGTTGAGCCCATTCTCTCCTCTTGAAGCACAGACATACAGACGGGACAGGGCGTCTGTCATGACGAGCTCGGCCCCAGGCTTGTACTGGATGAGCATGTTAAATCTCTCCAATAGTTCCATCCACCGCGCTTGGCGGCGTGACAGATTTGCTTGAGTCTTGGAATAGATGAGTGACTTGTGATTGGTTAATGCTGTGAATTCTTCCTGGCGTTCTAGGTAGCAATGCCATTTGACTAGGCAGTGCACAATAGCCAGCAGTTCCTTGTTGTGGATAGGGTATCAACACTCACCATCTGTCAACTTCTGCAATTTGTAGGCTACAGGCAGGAAGTCACTGTCACTATTTTTAATTTGTAGTACTCCCCCAATGAATGCATCTGAGGCGTCGGTTTCCATCTGGTATTCCCCGTCACGTTTGGAGTATTGCAGGATGGGAGCTGTTGTGAGCTTCTTTTTGAGGCGTCTAAAACAGAGGTCACGTTGGGGGGTCCACACAAACTTAGACTTGGCGCCAGTTATGGCGGATAAGAGGGCATTCAGAATGCCACAGTTAGGTATGAAACATTGTACATAGGCCACCATTCCCAAGAAGGTGCAGAGTTCCAACTTATCCTTGGGTGGCGGCATCTTGCAGATGGCCTGTATCTTTTGACTGTCAGAATTGATGCCGTCCTTTGAGACTATATGCCCCAGGAAGGGTAGTTGCTCACGGAAGAACTGGCACTTGAAGGGCTTGGCCAACAGTTTGTGTTGTGCCAAGGTCGCAAAGACTGCTTCCAGATCTTTGTGGTGCTGTTCCACCAAGGGGCTGCAGACAATAATGTTGTCTAGGTACACTAGGGCGTGTTTGCCTATGTGGGGTGCAAACACTTTGTTCATGAAGGTTACGAAGGTGGACGGAGCATTGGTCATGCCAAAGTTGAGCACCACACATTTGTAAGAGCTGTATTTTGTGCAGAAGGCCGTTTTGGGAATGTATTCCTTCTTGATATGAATCTGATTATAGCCTGCAGTTAGATCAATCTTGGAGAAGACAGTGGCTTCTCCTAAGGCATCAAAGAGGTTGTCAATCAGTGGTAGAGGGTAACAATTCTTAATGGTAACTTTGTTTAGGGCGCGGTAGTCTGTGACCAGGTGTAATGTACCATCTTTCTTAGCCACAAAGAATATGGTAGCCCCAAAGGGAGACTGTGAGGAGCAGATAAGTCCTTTTTCCAATGCCTCCTTGAGGTAAGCACGTAAGGCGTTGTCTTCATTTGGGGTCAGCCTATAGATGGGGCACACCTTGGGTACAGCCCCCTTGAATTGGATAGAGTGCTGAATATGCTTCTCAGGGGGCAGCCCAGGTAACACTTCCTTAAAGATTTCTGGGTGGTGGGCCACAATGTTGCAGTCCTGAGGCGTGGAGGTATCCTGGTGGTCTTTGAAGTGTATGATCTTGTACTGGCAGGAGTCCCAGTCAATTGACTTTAAATCTTTCTTCTTGTCCTGGGTCTCTGTGATGCGCACAAAGACGTGGTCGCAGAGCAGTTGGTCCATGGAGTCAGGGTAGATTTGGTGGTTGACACCTTCACGTTTGATGGTCAACACTGAGGTTTCCCAGTCTACGTGAGGATTGTTCTTTTGTAACCAGTCTAGTCCCAGTACAATGTCAAACTTAGGAAAGTCAATGACGGGACCTTGGATGGTGGAGTGAAGGTTCTCAAGCATGACAGAGAAGGGGGAAGTTTCCCTTGTCACAGCGATGTGGTGTTCATCAGCCAGGACCACATTTTTAATCTGTAAAGGATTAGTGGCCAGCTTGAACTTATCCACAAAGCTACTGTTGACTAAGGTTTGGTCTGCGCCTGAGTCCAAGAGTGCTGAGCCTGTGTAACTGCAAAAGCAGAAAGGATAGGACATCAATTTATTGGGATGTCTGGCAATGGTGTACAGTACTGGGTCTTCTGAAGGCACCTGGATCATTGGGCATTAGTCCACGTCCTTGGGTCGGTATTCATTGTTGGGAGAGTCAGGAGTTGTGTGGGAAGAGCTTGGCTTGCTTAGTGCTCTCCCCAGGCTTTTCCCTCATCTTGGTTGCCTTGTGTGGCAGTGACACAGAAATATATACAGTTTGAATGGCCATTGTTTCCATTTCCATGTCTGTTAGAACCCATGGGCTTGTGGTTGGCGTTGCTCCTGTTGCCTCCAGGGGGTGGTTGAGAGGAGCACCCACTTGGATGGGAATCCTTGGGTCTTTCTTGTTTCCCAGTTTGTGCCTTGTGCAGAGCATTGGATGTCTGTTCCGCTTTTTCTGCTTCACGGTATAGGCTTTGCAGGTTGGTCACCTGATCCAGGTTTACATGTCTCATCATGTGCGGCTTGAGAGCGTCGTAGTACATGAGGTGTGTGGCTGGAGTGTCAAAGGCCATATTGGATGGTGAACAAAGGTGGAGTTCCTCGTAGGCGCGGGTGAGTTCTTTTACAGTGCCTGTCTGGGTCAGGTTCTTTACTTGGCAAATGATCATGAGCGCTGTATCCTTTAGTACAAATCTTGCCAGGAAGTCTTGCTTAAAGGTATCCCAGTTCTTGTCCGTGTGCTCTTCATGCCACTTGTTGCACCAGGTGCCAGCGTCATGGGTCAGGCAAATGGAAATCTCTGCGATCCAAAATTGCTGTGGGCATTCCATAGGAGCTAGCTTGCTTGCTTTGGGCGGACTGGATCCATGCAGCAGCATTGTCGTTGTTGGCCCCAGCAAAAGGTTTCAAGGCAGCACTTTGTAGTCTTTGGGCTACATAGGCAGGCATGGTGGTTTTGTCGGCTGGTTGCGGCATTGCTGGCGGAGCTTGGAAGAAACCTTGTGCAGACATGGTGTTGAAGGCGGGTAGCGGGATCACCGTGTTTTGGTATAGGACAAAACCATCAGGTATCGCAGTACCAGGAGTGTACGGAGTCCAGTTGGGCGGGAGGCCAGACATAATTCTGTTGAGGATTTGTTGGCCGCGGCGTGTGCGGGCAACAGGTAGAATTTTTCAAGATAAGGTAGGATGGAGAGCCTACCTGTGCTACAAGTGTTGTAACTGTGCTGTTTTAGTAGAGTTACAAGGGGAAAAATATTTAGAAGCTAGATAATAATCTTTACTGGGAGATAGTGATTATATAGTTCATGTGAATCAATGGATAACAGGAACATGATTGGTGATCACACAGTTGGATGGAAGAAGGGGGTGGCTTGATCCTGATAATGAGTCAAGCGCCAAAACGAGGTATCCACCGTAGAGGATCATCATCTGTTCATGTTGTTGGATTTGGTAATTTGAGTTGACTTCCTAGTCTGGCTTCAAGTGACCGGATAATCAGATTGCGGATCACAAACCCACTTGGTTGGAACCTTGCTGGCAGGTTGAGCCTGCGGTTTTGACATTTCATCAAATAAAGGTAGCATTCTCCTCTATAGCTTACCCCTTTATCCTGTATCCCTGCCCTTTTCTTTCAGGAACAGCCCACCCTCCACATGCTCAATCAGCCAGTGGGGCAACAAAGGAGCAGGTGAAGGGCCAGACTAGGTAAAACACCAGTCTTAATTTCATAAAGCAGGAGATTGTGTAGCCTAGCAGAGCCCATTTACCCAGGTGTGGGGTCATGGAGTTGATGAGGCCAGTCAATGCCAAGTAGAACAGGCCTAGATACAGTAGTTTTAAAAGCTATGCCAACAAGAAAAAACAATCCAGATTTAAACAAAGTGAACTCAGATTTAAACGTAATTAAAAATAAATGAATTTATATTGATTTACAATAGATTTGGGTTCATTTCAATTTTGCTTAAATCTGAATTCATTTTGTTTAAATCTGAGTTCATTTTTTTTGTTGCCATACTGTAAATTCAGAACCTGAACGTAAAAATGCGGGATTGTCAAATCCTTGGTCCAAATTTTGAATCGCTTTTGTGGGAAACTCAGCTGAGTGAAAATTAAAATATTTAATAAAAGCAACCATTTAATTTGACTTTTTTTGGTTTATTTAAATTGGCAAATTTTGAATCTCTTGAGCAGATAACTCAACTAACAAAAGACAAAAAACAACAAACAAATGCAGGATACATGAATCAGAAATGCGGGATTCTAATGTACAATTTGAGATTTCCTGTATTTCAAACAAATCATAGACATCATGTAAAATTAACAAATCTGAAATTGCGGGATTGTCAAATCCAAGAACCAAATTTCAAATCAAAAATAAGGTGGATTTGAAATCAATTTAATTTATGGGTGTCTCAAAAAGGATGATAAAGGATCTAGAAAAGATTTGTGCTAATTCATTTAGGAATCATAGGCATTCTCAAAAAGCACCCTATTCCATTTTAGGACGGCTAAAATTTAGATGCTTGATTACAGTAGATTTAAGAAAATACTAATAATAAAATAGAATTATATATTATAATCTATTTTTACCATGTTTTCTTTTCCTTGGTGTGTTGATAGTTCATTTGCTGTTGATAAGGTGTTTGCATTTGATTGGATGGTTTCACCTCCAGTTGCCTTGGCAATAGGAAATCAAGCCGCCTCCCTGAGACCAACTGTGGTTGCAGAGGCGGCTTGATTTCCTATTGCTAAGTCAACTTGAGGTGAAACCATCCAATCAAATGCAAACACCTTATCAACAGCAAATGAACTATCAACACACCAAGGAAAAGGCAACATGATAAAAACAGATTGTAATATATAATTCTATTTTATTATTAGTATTTTCTGAAATCTACTGTAATTAAGTATCCTTAATAGCAGTACATGAATACATAGTGCAGTAAAGTGATGGTTTATCTTTCCCCCTCCTTTCTTCCTTGAAATAAAGTTTTGTTGGCCCCTTGGCTACGCCAGGGGCCAAAAAACTTTTAAAAAATTTCTGCGTCATCAGGAGAGTAGCTCATAAATCATTATATGGGTTTATGGTTGTTATATTAGTGATTTAGAGTGCAGAATATTGCATCATTTCCAGTTTAGACAATTTTACATTTCACTTAATTTCATGTCTAAACATGGTTGTTGAGATTGAATTTTTCATTTGATTTTAGTCATAGTGGAGCTTCTTGATTTGGGTTGGTGTTTCCTAGTATGCTTACTGTACATTCAATTTGGATTCCAGTTCCTGAAATTAATATCTGAGTTTAATAGTGACATTCAAAAGTGATTTGAAATTTGGTTCTTGGATTTGACAATCCTGCAATTTCAAAAAACATAGTAAACTTAATGAAAATGGTTGATGGATTTGAATGCTTCAAATCTGATTCCAGTTAATTCATTTTGTCCATTGGAAATATGCAGTTTGACTTGAACTTTGCAAAGTGTCTATGAGTTCCTGCATTTTCAAATATTCAAATAAAAATACAAATAATTCAATTTAATTAAAAAAGGCCATCCCGCAAAAGTGATTTGAAATTTGGACCAATGATTTGACAATCCTGCATTTTTACATTCAGGTTCTAAATTTACAGTAGATTTCAAAACTACTGTATCCTGGGGATAACAAGGGGTGTAAATCCCCAAAATGTGGGGAGTATTCTAGCAAGGTAGGGTGCCAAGTTTGACACTTGAAATCCTATAAGAGATGTGACAATTGGGTATATTATCAATACCCAACAAAACACCTTGGTGTGTGCATTAAATTGTCCAAAATTACCAGCAAAGTAAGTAAGTACATAGTATTGCCACAACATCTTTTATCACTCCCTCTCAGGGAATTAACACCCAAGGGATGCACCAAATGAGTCAATGAGGGACTCACCAACTAATCACTAAGTTGGTGGCACTACTATCATTCAGCCATCTATTACAGGGATTTATCACTCTGGATCTTAAATGGAACACAACTTGAACAAGCCTTGTGACTCAAGAGGAACATTACTCAGATAAGCTCCATGACCTACCATGACATACATGGACAGTATGTGGCTTCCCATGATACTATATAATTCTTCATATTATATCAAATAAAGTATCATTATCTTCTTAAATTTCCCCTTTATCTTGTTTACTATACTTCCCAGAAGTATATACTTGACAGTATGTAAAGTTATATATGGCTATGGCCAAGGTTGAGTGGGGAAAAGCTAATGTGGGCCAGGAGTAGAGTTGAGATAAATTTAGTTGTGCTATTTCCCCTTAGTAATACTTTTCATTGGGTTTATGAAAAGGACCATATGGTTTAAAGATGGTCTAGTGGCCCCCAATCCCTAGGCAGGCTGTTATTACAGCAGAGAAGATAGGATGGTTAATCTTCTGGCTCCTGAAAAGGGTTGACAAAGCTTAGTGTCTAGACTTCTTATAGTAGTAAAGTCTGTTTAAGCTGTGTTATGTGATAACTATTGAGGGTGTTGTGTTTGGCCCCTGGGGGCAACATCCAGGAGGACACGGCGGGAAATCTTTATAACAAAAGATTTGAGGTTCAAAGCTAGCCTTGGGTTAGCCTTAAGGGAAAAATTAAGGGCACATACCTTAATTTCCTGGAATACAAGATGAGGAATTCCTTTTGGCAGAAAGAAAAGGAAAAGGCTTGAAGAATATTAAAGCCAACACAAATGTGGATAAACTTGCCTTTATTAGGAGAAATGATTCTACTTAAATAGTAGACAAGGGTTAGAAATCACTCAATAGGTAGACAGAGTGGTCAAGGGGGTCACATTGGGGTGAGGTCATACCAGGATCAGACAAGGGCAGGTATGGTATTCCAGAATGGGTGGACATTGGAACAGACCCATTTATGGAAGGCAAGGAATTCCCAAAATTGAAGGAAAATCCAACCAAATCTTTGTACATATCACTATTCAAAGGCCATATCAAAATAGCATTAATGGCGCAATTTACAACATCTTCCCCTCAAGATTGGACACAAGGAGTTGATATTTGTGGAGGAATTTGGAATGAACTAAGGTAAAAGGACAGCCAGATGACAGCAGCTTCACAGTATACTCAACACCCTTCTTGAATGTGACTTCACAAGGTCCAACCCAGAGGGAGTCAAGATTATGGGCTCTGCCTCCAGTACAATTCTGATAGTAGAGGACTAGGTCATGCACTTGGTACTCAGGGAGGGGGGCTCTAGAAGCATTGGAAGGCAAGAGCTCTAAAGTCTTGACTTTATAGGAAGTAGAATATGCCATTGCTTAAATGTCAATGATACAATTATTCAAGTCTTTAACATGAGCTTCAGGATTGGCAGATGCATCAACTTTGATCAAAGGAGGTCCCAAGATTGAAGGAGTAGTGACTTCACGCCTATACAACATAGCAAAAGGGGATTGACCAGTCACTCAGTGTCTCCTGAGTCAATACACAAAGAGAGCATCAGTGAGGAACATATCCCAATTGGCGACATCAGAGAGGGTGAGTTTCCTCATAATGGACATAAGGGAGGAATTTGATTGTTCAACAGTCCCATTAGTTGACAGATTATACAGCGCAGAGAAGAATTGGTGAGTGCCCATAGCTTCTACAATAGATGTTAAAAGGCAAGCATTAAAGTTGGTGCCATTGTCAGAAAGAAGGACTCAAGGGCAGCCATAACAATAGAAGATATCTTGCAACAAGAAATTAGCAGTGGTCTTGGCAGTTATATCTTTTGTAGCTCTGGCTTCAACCCATTTGCTAAAAGGGTCTACAGCTATCAGGATAAACCAACACCCAGACCTAGAACAAGGGAGAGGCCCAACAGCATCCATGCTCACAGTGTGGAAGGCATGCTTAAGAGGGATGAGCTTGAATTGATGTTGGGAAGGTCAGGGTTGTTGGAGCTGACAAGAATGACAGGAGGCAAGGACGTCAGGGATTAAGAGGCGCATGTTTTCCTAATAGAAGTTCTTGCACAACCAGTCATGAGTTTTTGCTATACCCCCATGTCCAGTATCAATGTGGGCTTGGAGGATAATGGCTATTCTCATACTAGGACAAACGTAGGGCAGTGTCATGGCCCGCCATGACATAGTAGCTTTGGAAAATCACGTTTTAAAATCTTGGATCAATAAAGCTACTTCTTGCTGTCAGCAAGCTACCTTGATGATCTCCCTAGGTACCCTAGATCAAAAGTTATGGCAATTTAAAGAGCCTAGTTCAAAAACCCTATCAGCATGTCCCAAAATGGTTGCAAGATTGGATTTCAAATCAAGACAAGCAACAATTAGTAAGCGGGCAAATCCAACCACATCTCAGCTTCCAGTGATCAGTTTTGGACGTTTTTACACTCAAATGAAAGTCCCAGATGAGGAAAATCCATCCAACGTATTTTTAGATGTCCAACTGAGGCTAACCGCGAAGTTTGAATCTGGCCAAAAGAATATGACTAGAATTAGTCAGCTGATGTTTCAAACTTTTAGCATGACCCTCCAGATAGAGAGACAAGGACCTTCAGGAAGAATCTGTAATAATCTCAAAGACCAATATAAATGGTATAAAAAGAACCTAGTTCCCCCTTTCCCCATTGTGATCATTCTTGGTCTGAATAATAAATAAAAGACTTCTCTTAGACTATAGTTTAAATGGATCAGAGTTGGGAGCCCTTGGGCCCTGACAGGCAGATAGGAATTGTTGAATTTCTTAAAGAGTTGTCTATCTCAAATCACAGTATCTTTTGATAGGGCCTGGAGTGCCAATCAGATGTCTTATAGCTCAGTGGTCCAGGAGTCAGGGTAACCTATTAATTAATATAGGCAATCAGCGTCTGCCAGAGGGATAGCTAGTATAGGTATCCTTGACAAATCATCAGCATTATGATGTTGTGCACCAGGGCAATGTACTACGGTGAAATCATATCCTTGCAGGCATAAAGCCCAATGGGCTAGTTGACCTTTGGGATCCTTTAATTGCTGCAGCCACTTTAGGGAGGAGTGGTCTGTAACTACCGTGAAGTGAGTCCCATAAATTTAGTGTCTGAACTGTTTCACTGCATGAAGAACATCTAGACATTTCTTTTCCATGACACTATAATTCTTCTCATGTTTGTTGATGACTTGCAAAGAATAGGCCACAGATTGATCCACACCCTCATTATCAAGCTGGGATAAGATGGCATCCACAGCTACTCCACTGGTGTCAGTGTACAAGATGAACTCCTTATCATAATCAGGGTAGACCAGGATGGGAGCCTCTTTGAGCTTGGCCTTTAGCGCTTCAAAGGTTTGCTGTTGGCTGTCAGTCCATTCAAAGGGTACATTGCAAAGGAGCTGGACAAGAGGTTTGCTCAATTCAGCAAAGTCAGGGATGAACTGGCAATATTACCCCATCATACCAAGAAATACTTGGACCTCCCATAGATTTGTGGGAGGCAGCATCTTGTCAATGGCTTCCACCTTATTATTAACAGGGTGTATCCCAGTCTGAGTGACCTCATGGCCCAGTAATTTGAGTTGCTCTTTAAAGAAGGAGCACTTGTAGGGTTTGAGCTTTAAGCCAGCCTTTTAAATCTTGATGAAGACAGCCTTGAGATGGTCCAAATGGTTGGTAAAGGTGGAGCTGAACACAGTGATATCATCAAAATATACAAGGACACAGGAGAGCTTCAGGTCTTGTAGAGTAGAGTTCATAGCTCTTTGAAAGGTAGCCGGGGCGTTGCAGAGTCCTTGGGGCATTCAAGTGAGTTTGTAGAGGCCTTCCAAAGTGATGAGGGCAGCCTTTTCCCGTTCTTCTGGAGAAAAGTCAACCTGCCAGTATTCAGAAGTAAAGTCCATAGCAGAGAAAATTTTTGAGCCTCTCAATTGTCTGAGAGCATCATCAATCCTAGGCAAAGGGTACAAGTCTTTTTTCATGAGCGAGTTTAGGCAGCGGTAATCCATCAAAATGTGGTGGCCTCTGTCCTTCTTCTTGAGGATCAATAAGGGGGAGGCCCAAGGGCTCTGAGAGGGAGCCAAGAGCCCAAAATCCAAGAGTTGTTTAAGCTCCTTAGAAACCTGGGCGTCCTCTACCCTACTCTGGTAGTAAGGCTTGGAACAAAAGGGCGGCACACCACCCATATCTATCTGATGAATGACCCCCTTGGCTAGGCCGTAGCCTGTAGGTCCAGAGGCAAAGATATTGTTAAACTGGTTGAGCAGTTCCAGTACATATTTTTTTGAATGGGTGACAGTTGTGGGAAGTCAGCAGCAGTGAACAGGGAGAGAGCCTGAGGGTCTTCTTCAGGTAAATTAAAGTCACTAAAGGTTCCAAAAGGGTAGAGGGACACCGCCTGTTCTGCTCCTAATATGAAATCATGACCTACAACTTGGCCCCAAGATACCTGCATAGGCAAAGCAGTCAGGTTAGCTAGCAACAGCTGTAAAGGCTCCTTATCAGTCCAATCTAATATCCCTGGGCATAATTGAGGCTATTTGCAGCCTAGAGATTCAGGAGAGTATAGCTCCAGGAATGACTTTTCAGGCAGTTTATAAGATATCTGAGAGTATATAACCACTTGGGGGCCCAGAAGGATGGTGACAGCTGCAGGGGCAAGAAGAGGCACACCTTCCTCTTCAGGAAAAGAAGGAGGAGGGGAACACATAATGGAGGAATGAGTTCTGTACTTGAGCAAGAAGATACCTGTGAGATACTCAAGCACACAAGTCTTAAGGCGTTTGCCCAGGAGACACAGATGTTCTTCAAAATTAAAGGGACCTCATATCCTAAGAGAAACAGGCACACATCTCAAAGGTTTACAATTCCATTATATTCTTGGAGAAATTGCATACCAACCAGGAGATCATAGCTTTTTTCTCTAGGACAACAGCAGGGGATGTGATGAGGATTTTTCCAAATCTCATGGGCAGGGCAGAGTAGGCACCAATGGCTCAAGTTTGAGCCATACCAGCAGTACCATATGATTGAGTGTAATTGAGGTCAGGGGCCAGCTTAAGCTTCTTCATTAGCTTGGATGATACCACATTGACTGGAGAACCTGTGTCCAGAATTGCCTTGATCTTAACCTTTTGGATTGACACTTCCACACGGGTAGTATCTTTTCCAAGGGGGGGGGGCAAGAAAGCCAGAATGTCTTGCACAGCTTCCAGCTCTTTCTCCCATTTAGCTAACATGCATTTTAAGGCAGTAATTTCCTTATACACAGTTTTCAACGGGAGAGATACAGACAAATTATGGAAGAGAGCCTCAGCTAACTCAGCAGCTTCCTCAGAAGAGTCTACCAGGACAGGAGGTTGATGAGCCTGGGCTAGGTAAGGGCGAGCCACCATGGCCTTGGCATCACTTGAAGGTGAGCAAGTTGTAGTTGTGGTTTTCCCCAAGCAAAGCTTGTAAAGGACAGACATAGTTTCCGGGACAGCCAGAACAGAGTAGCCATAACTATCTGATTCATCACAGTCAGAATCTTCAGGTTCAGAATCACTAGAAAGATTTTGGAACAGGTGAAGAATAGTTGGGCCAGCTGAAGGGAGAGATTCCTTGTCAGAGGGAGGATCTGAGGAGACGGGGGAGATTGGTCAGCAGAGAGCGTCTCTGCCTCTAAGCTGACCTCTCTTTTCCTGCCTGCTCCTTTGGGTTGCAACTTTCTACCTGAGGGTTGATGCAGGTATGCAAGTGGTGCCCCATTAGCCCACAGTTATGACATCCTTGTCTTTTAGGCTGTCCACTTGAGCTAAGAGTCATAATGCGCGGAGTACAGGAGGTGGTTCCAGTGTTGCTGACTTTATTTTCACAAACCACTGTACCCCTATGGGTCAAATGCATATCTTGCAAGAGGGTCTTAATACTCTTCATGGGCGTAAGAGAAGCTTTGTGCGCCTTAAAGTGCAGGCATAGGAGCTGGTTCACCTTCAAAGCATTTGGACATGCTGTGTAAGCTTCATGGGGAGTTAGCTGACAGCTGGTGATTAACTATTGCCCTTCAATATAGAAGTGGTCAGCAAAATCAGTCAGGGTTTCCTTGGGCTTAAAGGCAATGTGCATAAATGCATCTTTCTTGACCTCCAAGCTGATATCTCCTCCAAATTCCTCAATCAGGAGGTGTTTCATGTCCTCCCAAGTGACAATGGAAGGGAGCTTGGGACCACAACTTCTTGGCACATAAGATGCAGGCAGGTAAGAATAAGCTTCTTTTTAAGCTCTTTAGTAGCCCTACACATTGCAGTTTTGTAGATTGTCAGAAAGGCAGCAATAGTAGAGGTTTTAGGATCAAATATCTGTTTGAAGGAAGGCTTATAATTGGGGCCAATGGACAATGAAGTGGATTGGCTGTTGTCACCTGGGTTGAGAACATTGATGTGGGGATTGTCCTCAAACTCAGATTCTGCAGCAGGTTGTCTAGCCCAGAGAATTCAAAGGCTCTCTTCCAGGGTATTTGGTGTAGAGCTGTTTTGTCCACTGATATCCCTGGCGGTAGAGGCAGCATCTCCAAATTCATCAATCTTAATTTGTTGCACTGCTAGTTTACCAGCAATCTCATTGATACAAGTGGCCAGGGAAGTTTTCTGAGCCGTCAAAGGGGTAATATGTCCATTTATTGTTTTTGTCAAGCAAGAGAGGTTCTGTACCTCCCTTTCCAGTGCATCCTGCCTATCCACAACATCATTGTTACTTCCACCAAATGATCCAAGGCAAGAGCGCAGTTGACACAGGGTTGGCCTTCTAAGCCAGGGCAACACCCATGATTGATATGGGTATGAGTACCAGCAACCTCAGCCTCCTCTTTGCCATCAGAGTTAGAGGACAAATCACCAGGTTCAGAGAGGTGTTGTCTCAAATACTCAATCTCACCTTGCAAGGTAGCTACTTGGTCTGTCAGCAAGGCAATGCAAGGGTCAGGCGTAGGCTCTGCTGCCAGAGGGTTTGTAAAAGAGGCTTGCCGTTGAGTAGTGGCTTTGAGTTCAGCTATGGCTTCCCATACCTTAGTTTCAAAGGCAGAAAGGACCTAAACAGAAGGAGCAGGTGGAGTCATTTCAATGGAAGCTACTCTATTGTCAATGTAGTTTTGAACTTGACACAGAGTGTTCCCAAGCGCGGCCTTATCCAGATCATACTGTTGGTGCAGATGTTGACCCTAGTTATTGATGTGGGTCCCAACCAACTTGAGTTGTGAATTAACATGCTCTCAAAATTAGTTGAGCTTGTTAACTAAAGTCTCAAAATCTTGACAATACTTTATAAGGGTCACTTCAATCTGCCCACGCCACACAGCTTAGTGATCATCCAGTTTGCACAGTCAATCCTTGATATACCCAGGGAGCAAGGAGTGCAGAGAATTCAAGGACTAGGTTAAGTACTTCTGTGAAGCCATTGAGTTGCACTGGTTATTTAAAATACAAGCAAAGAGGCTATGGAACCATTCTTGATAGGCCATATTTTGTGCATGGTTGTTTGAGACAGCGGTGGCTACAGCAGTCAAGAGCTGGTTCTGGGATCCTAATGCAAATTGATGATGAACCAGGGCAGGTTGGATAAACTGGTTGACTAACACACTAATTGTATCCATGGACTCCATCAGCGCAGGGGGATACCAAAGTCCAAGAGAAAGGAATACAGATCTTTGGAAGCATACCCAGGACAGAGACCAGGGATAGTGTGCACTGCCACAGTGCCTGTGTGGAGGAGGGAGCGTGCAGCGGCACAAGCTTGCTAATAATTGAGTGAGAAAGCTAGAAGGGGGGTCCAAGCAGGCCCAGGAGACAACATCATTACCATGGGAGTTGAGGGGGTATTGGTGGTATCTTATTCTAGAGGAAGACTAGAAACTTTAGGTTGTTTGGGTACTTCAGAAACAAAAGGGGAAAGACAAGAGAATGCATGTGGGAACAGAGTAACCAAGGGGCTTGCAGCCCCTGTAGTGACATCATTTTGTTATGTTTGGCTCCTGGGGACAACATCCAGGAGGACACAGTGGGAAATCTTTATAACAAAATATTTGAGGTTTGAAGCTAGCCTTGGGTTAGCCTTAAGGGCAAAATTAAGAGCACATACCTTAATTTCCTGGAATATAAGATGAGGAATTCCTTTTGGCAAAAAGGAAAGGAAAAGGCTTGAATAATATTAAAGCCAGCACAAATGTGGATAAACTTGCCTTTATTAGGAGAAATGATTCTACTTAAATAGTAGACAAGGGTTAGAAATCACTCAATAGGTAGACAGAGTGGTCAAGGGGGTCACGTTGGGGTGAGGTCATACCAGGATCAGACAAGGGCAGGTATGGTATTCCAGAATGGATGGACATTGGAAAAGACCCATTTACACAAGGCAAGGAATTCCCAAAATTGAAGGCAAATCCAACCAAATCTTTGTACATATCACTATTCAAAGGCCATATCAAAATAGCATTAATGGTGCAATTACAACAGAGGGTAATTTCACTCAATGATAGCACAGCCTATCACCAAGAAATTGATCTTTGTTATATAGTACTGTCTTTTTGTGACAAGAATATTAGGAAGCATTGGATTGGAAACCCAAGGAACTTGATGTTACCTAAGATTCCCTGTCAGGAACCCACCCTGAAGGGAATAGCTTTCTTTCATGATGTATTAAAGAAGAAAGATTTAAACCAGTTACCATAGACCCAAGGGCAATGACACCATGCCCAAGTGAAAAAATTCACTGATAATTTGGTATCAACCCAGTAGGGGATTGAAGCTCCTTAAGAGGGCATACACTCCCAGGTAGGCAATCAAGAAGACAGAATCAAAAGGACGGAAAAGACAGGTAGAATTAGAGCTGGCAGGTGCAGGTTGTGGGTTCTCCTTGACCAGAGGATTGGTGGAGAATAAAGAAGCGGGGTACCACTTTCCTGGGATCACAGAAGCCCATCTCCAATTTTCACAATACTCAGTGCTAGTACCTGAACCTGGTATGATTTTCATATGAACAGAACTTTGTAAAGATTGACAAATCAGGAATAGAACCAACTATTTGAGCCTAACTCCCCAGAAAAGGGAAGGATTAGGTGGTTTCATGGTAATTTCTAGAAGTCTTAAAAATAATGAAAGTAGTTTTTGTGTTTTAAAATTCTTTATTGATTGAGCATCTGCTAAAAGCAAAGCTAAAAGGTTGATTTAGATTGGGGATTGGGGGAATTGGGGAAGTTAAGAACAGAAATTTAACTGATACACAATAGATAAAGCAAGGAGCATTAAATCCAACTTATTCCAAAGCATATACAGCTGTTTATAAAAGTTTCAACTTAATCACAAACCAACACAAGTTTCAACCTTCTTAAACTGTAATATATAATGTAAAATACAAGTAGAAATAGTTGATTATTCATTAACAGTCTCTAAGTTGACTGAATCAACTACACGTTTGCTAAAGACAAGCAGCAGTTGGCAATGTCATATGGGCTTTTCATAGTCTCTGATTGGCTAGGAAACCCCACATTTTTATCTATGTACAAGCTGAAAGGATTATTTAAAATTTTATCATTTGACTCTAAAAGTGCTATACACCCAGCCAGGGTTCTAAGTTTGACTTCTGTACATAAAATACCAGCTTTGATGCTAAAATTATGAGTTGTTAATTGCCCATAACCTAAATTTACCAAGCACTTCTTCTTCAAGGAGCCTCCCATGTGATGAGGATTGATGACAGAATCATCCAGAAGGATGGTTATGAAATTCCCTTTCCTGGATGGCCTTGTTGGTTACCAAGTGGAAATGTTTGGCCAAAATCCAACTTGTATTGGCATGGGGGAATTGAACCTTCTTCATGCACCCAAATCCATTTACTGGATTTGGTGCATGAATAGTTTTGCAGGTGGTCTTGCCAACCCCCTCTGAATTTGGCAAGTTCCCAATTTTGGCAGCAGTTCCCCTAAAATTGGGACATGGGGAAATTGCCTTTTTGGTTTCCCAATTTGGCAATTTCCTCATCAAGAGGGGGAGAGATCTAGATGGCTGGCAGGAAGGTGGGTGGGTGCCAGCTGGGCGTGCGGCTGGTGGAGGCCTGGTGGTCAGCTGCATGGTCTGCGGCCGGGCTATAAAAGCCCAAATCTTTAGAATTTTAAAATTTAATTTCTTGTTTAACTGGTGTGTTTTTGCGGCAGTTTTCTCAATTAGGGGGAACTGCTGCAAATAATTTTCTTACTTGTTTGGCACTAAAATGCTGCAAAAATTAATTCTTTGCACTGTTTTGTCAGGAATATTCCTGACAAGAGGAGTGAATTTATGGGTTAAGCTGTGCTTCCAACCTGTGGGCTGGGAGGGGGAGTAAGGGGCAATCTGGGCATGAACCAATCTGGGTTGGGCTTGACATCTATGTACGCTAGGGGGAAACAAACTGTTGACTATTGTGTATGGCCCTGTCATGAGGTCGTTCATAGCTGTCAAGGGAGATTCCAGGCAGGGGAGTTTCAGTATTGTCAGGAATGACAATTTGGCTGTACCTGAACCCCAAAGTATGGAACCAGGGTCAAACCCTGAAAAAAAACCCTTTGAAAACTGCCAGTTCCAAAGACTGGGAACTTGACAGCTCACAACCCATTGATAAAGTCAATGCCAACCCACTGGGATCCAAAACCTCAACTAAAACATAAGATTTTGCAAGAAAAATACCAGTGCCGGATGCTGTGAGTTTTCCTGAGGTGCCAACACTTGACACTGACAGTTTCTTGGTGAAATACACAAGCCCACCAATGAGAGTTACTCCAAACTTGCCCAAAGCCCAGGAAGTGGCATTGAACCTGAATACATGCCCAATACCCAAGCTTCAAACAGAAGGATTCAAAGTCTTCTTATTAAGAGGTGATCAATGGTGACCTGCCTGTGCCAAACACCACCCCACCATCTAAGACCCTTGATTCCAACCCACCCAAGCTCAAGAAGCCCAATCAGAAAATGAGGGTTGACAGCGCGGTATAAGTACCTACCAGGCCAAGATCAATCACAGTCATCATTTTTAAATAAAGGTTATGAGATATTGATTTCCCCAAATATTGCTTTATTTTATCCTTATCATCTGCCAGTTAACTCAAAAATCATCTGATTTTCCTGCCGACCTGCCAGCTATATATTGTCTGCCAGGTGCTCCATTTGGCTGGTCCATTTTATGGAATACCCCTTGAAGGCTGAATATAAGGATTGTACTTCTGACAAGACATTAGCACATGATCTCTTGGACCAATATAAAGTGTTAACCAGATACAACAGGAAGGGCCCTTGACATGTTAATGATCCCTGCCTGTTCAGAGATAAGTACAGATTCCTCCCTGCCTACTAATTAGACATAGAACTGCCTGCCACCCCCAAACTAACTCCTGCATCCGCTGCTGAGCTTCCCCTTAACCATACCAATTGTCATGAATGACATTTCAATACTTTTATTAAAAACCCAAGAGTCAAACCCCAATCCTCAGGAAACACCTTGCACCAACCAGGACAGAGAAGAACCCACCAGAATTCCAGCAGACAAGACAGGAAGTTTGATGTCTGTATTGAGCCCCAGTCCTCTGAAGGCGGATTGAGCCCCCCAGAATGGCCCAGGACCCGCCAACACATTAAGTCACAGACTCAAGTTGTTAAATTACCCCACAACCTGCTGGCTTAATAATGAGGAATCCCTGAATGGTTACCAGATTGCTTCCAAACTGGTGCCACTTAAGGCCCATACCTACACAGGAGAAGTAACCTGCCTAAAGGAGGTTAGAAAAAGTCCTACTACCAGCCTTGCCAACAAGTATTAGCTGTTGCCAGTCTCTAGTCCAGAAAGAGTATTGCAATTGGCCTGCTCAGGTGACATAGCATAAACAGTGGCAAACCAAAGCATTGTCACTTCTGTTTCCCAGAGCTAGCCCAAACAAGGACCCGCCAAACTGTTGCCACTGAGGACCCAGACCTACACAGAAGTTGTGGCTTGGGCAAGACCCATTACTAGTCCTACCAATAAGCACCAACTGCCGCCAGTCCCCAGTCCAGAAAGGGTAATGTAATTAGCCAGCTCAGGTGACATGGTGAACAGAAGCAGCGGAATTAGCATTGCCAATTCTGTTTGCTAGAGAAAACCCAACCAGGACCTGCTGCCCTCAAGACCCTAAGCCAAGATCCATGCCCTGCCAGCAAATTGCCCATGACCTGAAGCCCACAAAAAGCAAAGAAGCAAAATCACATAGTATAGGAATGCTGGTGGTGTGGTGATGACCACATTGTCATTTTTGATAATAAAGTTTTATGAACCTTTGGTTCAAACAAATCCTGCCTTATCTAGTCTTATTAATTTTTCATCTCAATTCTGGACAAGTAGAGAATCAGGCAACTGCCCCCTCCAGAGACTAACCTGCTGACCCGCCTCAGGTACTATATTGTCCCCCTGGAGCCCCCTTTGAACCTGTGCCTTTTATCAAATACCCACCCAACCTTGCCTACTTGGAGTAAAACTTGGAAACCATCATCATTGCCAATCACTTGGCAAGAACTAGAGAGACTGAATACATAGGATACAAGGGAAAGAGGATCAAGGTGTGGCCCTTATTTTTCAAAGACAAGTACAAATATCTGCCAGCGTACTTTGTCCCCATGACTCTGCCCTTAACCTCAAGACTGGAACACCCAATGGAACCTACAGCCGCAGTAGAGACCACTTCTACCCAACTGTCTGGAGTACTCTATATTATTTTGACAGGATTGGTGGGTTCTATGGTCCCTAACTCAGGACCCTGGTCCTTACTTGGGCAATCTGTATCTTACATTATCAAATTAGCACCCATTCTATGGTGGGCTTTACCCACTGGCTTGACCACACCCTGTCCTGAGCCACCTAATGCCTCTACCTATGCCTGACTTCCTGACACCAATAAACTATTTATGATAGTATATATTAACCCCACTGGGGTAATAGATACTAATGTCCCAACTGTTGGCCCATGGTCCTGGGTGAGCAAGTCAATGTCCTATCTTATTAAGTTAGCACCAATCCTCTGGTGGTCTTTGTCTACCCAGTCTGAAACCTGCCAGTTACCAGACACTAGAAAGCTGGCAGATTAGGATTGGTTCCCTGAAAGTATGCAAGGAGTGACTGATACTAGATTTGGTAGTGGTATTTTCAACAACTGGTAGTTGTGCTGGCATCTCAAAGTCATGGATTGAGAATAGTATTTTAAGCTGGAATATGACTATTAGAAAATATGAGGTAAGCTGACTGAACCAAAGGTTCATAGTTATATTTACTGTAAATTCAGAACATAAACGTAAAAATGCAGGATTATCAAATCCTTGGTCCAAATTTTGAATCACATTTGCAGAATGACCTTTTTAAATTAAAATTGAATTCTTTGTATTTTTATTTGAATATTTAAAAATCAGGAACTCATAGACACTTTGAAAATTTCAAGTTGAGCTTCATATTTCAAATGAACAAAATGAATGAACTGGAATCAGATTTGAAGTGTTCAAATCCATCAATCACTTCCATTAAGTTTACTATGTTTTTTTGGAATTGAGGGGTTGTCAAATCTAAGAACCAAATTTCAAATCATAAATGAATGCCACTTGTAAACTCAAATGATAATTGTGGGGTTTGGAATCCAAATTGAATTTACATTAAGAAACTAGGACAAATCAGTCCAAATCAAGAAGTTCCACTCTGGAAAAATCAAATGAAAAATTCAATCTTGATAGCCAGATTTAGACATGAAAATTAAATAAGATATAAAATAGTCTAAACCTGGAAATTATAAAATATTCTGCATTCCAAATCTATAATATAGCAACCAAAAACCCATATAATGATATATGAGCCACCTTCCTGATGATGCAGATATTTTTTAAAAGTTTCTTGGCCCCCGGCATAGCCAGGGGCCAAAAAAACTTCTTTTGAGGTAGGAAGGAGAGGTGGTAAAAATAAACTATCAGCTTACTACACTATGTGTTTATGTGTTTTTATTAAGGATGCTTGATTACAGTTGATTTTAAAAAACACTAGTAATAAAGTAGAAATATATTTATAATCTATTTTTATCAAGTTGCCTTTTCCTTATTTTAGTGATTGTTCATTTTTTGTTTATAATGTGCTTGCATTTAATTGGATAGTTTCACCTCTAGCCGCCTTGGCAATAGGAAATCAAGTTGCCTCTACAACCACAGCTGGTGTCAGGGTAGGTTCCATAATGCCAGGAATTATTTTCCCAAGTTGTAAAGCGCAAAAGGCAAGAAAGCTGTTAACCAGATTAATTGATTTGACAGATTTTAATCAAACAGTTGATTGGAAATGGATTACTGTCACCCCAGTTTGCCAGTTGTATTCCACTCTCCCTTGAAAGCTGACATTGATAAATTGACATAATTTGAGAGTTACTCAATGAAACCTTATTTATCAGAACAATTGTCAGACATTGGTCACAAAAAATTCTTTGAAAACTGGACAATGTACTCTCTAGACAAAGCAGAAGGAATAGGAGCCAAGGATTCAGGTGGTATTGCTTAGTCAAATTTTGATATATGTTGGAAATTTTTTCACTATTCAACTCTTAAGAGTTGAGTCCTCCCTAAAAATTACTCAAATAAACCAAAAGATTCTTTTGGTCTAACTTTATTTTACAATGCATCCAGTAGTCAGTCTACTCTGCTACACTCCATATAATTTGATCCTAAGTCAAATTATTACTGGAAGATGGTGTCAGGATACCAGGAGTACCATGGAGCTCCAGCAGGTGAGGGAGGAGTCAAAGCAGGTACTGGCATGGCCCACTAGATGATGGGACCTAACTTTAACAGGTAGGAAATGACCTTTCCAGCCACTGCCTAGGGACCAGCTGCTGGCAAGGCAGAGTCAATCAATCCTGTGAGCGCCATGTAAAGCACTCCCAGGAATTGACTACTCTGGCCAGTGGCATCAGAAGTGGGTGGGGTTGAAATGGTTGGTTTGGGTGTTGGGGGTGGTTCCACGGGGACCAGGTAGGCAGCAGGATTGTTGTATTTCTTGTTGAAGATCAAAGGGTAAATGGTGATTGCTTTGCTGTCACAGATAATTTGGTAGGGTTCCTTGGGAGTGTTTGGGCGTGTGTACCACTGCAAGTCTTCCAAGGTCCAGGGTTTGTGATCTGGATTTGGGGGATATTCAGTGAAGTGCACAGGGCCAAATGCAGAGTTGGGTGGTTGTTAGTAGTCAAAGGCTTTGGTTTTGTCTCTGGAGTCTGGCTATCTATCCCAGTGGATGGGTGCTGACGCTTGGGTGTATGCAGATGGAAGAGTATCAAAAATATGTATGGAAACATATTGGTAAACCAAAGATTTATAACTTTATTTGGTAAGGATGATGATACAGAAATTTTTAAAGTGCTTCTGATTTATATACTTACTTACATGTAAGTGCCTCTGGGCATTCTTCTGGTGCTATCTGTGTAAAAAGGCTTGACATCTCAGGTTCTACTGTTTGGTTGGCTGCTTCATGGTCATTTATGGGGTTTTCAGGAACAGTTGTTTGGCTTTTTGGTGTTCCATCTTGGCTTGGCTGGCATTGGTTCTGGCAGGCTTGTTTTCTGGGGTTATGGGGGTTTTCCCAATTTGATCACCAATTTTAGACTGGCTTGACAGGCTTTCCTGAGGCCAAAGAACTTGATTAAAAAAGGGGTTCCCAATTGGGGACCCCAAATTACTTAATGGAGGGTGGTCTTGAAATGGGTTCACTGGGCAGCTAAGATTAGCCTTCCCAGGCCCAGCCAAACCCACCAAGGCTTGGGCATAGCTTTTGGGGCCCAGAACAGGCCCCACAGCTGCCACTAGGGCAGGGATAATTCCTGCACCTGATTTTTTGCTTTTTGAAGCAAATCCAGGTGCAGGAAAATCTCCTCTGCTGCTAGCCCTGCCTGGCGGCTAGGAGCAGGTTAAATTCCCATCTGGGGCTTTGAACTTGTTACTTTTGTAACAGATGGGGTACTGCTGTTGGATCTTCATTGTTGTTGCCTCCCAATATTAATCCAATGCCAAAGAATCTAGGAGTTTTCCCTACCATATTTGAAACTGAGACACTTGCTCCCTCTAAATGTCCCAAGTTCTATGCAGAAGACAATGATCCTCTACCAGGCAATTTATCTAGGACTTTTTTGATTACGGTCAATCATTTTTCTTAATCCTAGTGTATCTTTTGAAAATTTCATCAAACAGTATTTGAAGCTTTGTTGGTGGTTAATAATCAACTCCATTTGGATTTGGGTGGTGATTTCCCACCACCTAGAGACTACTTCTTACTATCCAAACATTTCTGTCACATTACTCAACTCTTCTACATATGAGGTTTCAGAAACAGTTCATCACAAAATTGTGTTCCTCTTCTCCTTTTCTGTCAAGATATCTTTGCTTACCTTGTTCATCTGTATAAGCTCCTTCTTGAGCTTTCAGTTTAGGCTTTTTTAATTTGTGGTTTCCCTCTCTGGCGGTAGTGGTTGAGACTGGTTCCACTGTTTTCTAGTTCTGTTGTGTCATGTTATTTTGGTGTCCAGATTATTGTCCTGCCCCCACCAATAAAATTTTGTGTGAAGTTGCGTCAGATTTATCATCTTATTATGGCTTCATCCTCAGTCACAAGTCCCAGGTTTATCATGTGATGGCAAAGGTTTTGGTGGATGCGCGCAAATGGTTGTTGTCTGTGGTGGAGAAAAATCCGCATGTTTTAACTGAAAGTGCATCTTTATACCCTTTGTTAAATAATGTGTGTGTATCTATTGAGGAGCTCAAAGTATATCAAAATTTGTACACCTTTCATCAGGGTACTACTCCTTTGTTGGTATTCCTTCTTCAGTTCCTGGCCCATTGCAAGACTATTGATGTTCCTGAGGTGAATAAGCTCTCAGCGTTGTGGTTAGCAGTTGACCAGACTGCCCATGATCTGGAAGTTTGGGATTCCCTGTTAACCACAACTGAGGCCCTGGTAAGCCAAATTCTTTCTCTGGTCTCAAATCTGTTGACTTTCAAACAAGGTGTCATGGAAATTGAAGCCAAACCTGCTGCTTGCTCCTGGTTTTCTGGTAATTGTTCTGTGATGGCTTTGTCTAGTCAAAGTTGTGATTGCTCCCCTCATGTTTCTTCTCAGTTGCAATTGGCTATATTTTAACAAACCTGCCAAGGTAGACAAAATGCCAGTGGTGTCACCCACCAAGAGTTTGTTGGTTATGCTACAGCACATTGTGACCGCAAAGTCTTTGGTAGTTGAGACTGAGGAGTTACTTTTTGTTCCCATCAATTGTGATTGTCCTGTCCTCCCTGAAGCTGTCCAAGAAATGATTGAGCTATATTTTCAGTAGCATCCTGCCTCCTTAGCCCCAGTCCAGGCCACAAAAGAGAAGCAGGATCCTGCTAAGGTTGCTTCATTTGCAGCAAATAAATCTACTTATGGTTACTTCTTGTTTTATGGTAGCATTGATAATGGTCAAACTATCTTCTGGACTGTAATTCTGTTGGATAATGGTTCCTTGAAAAACTTCATGAGTGTGGAGACTACAGATTTGTTGAAGTTGAAGTACCATCCAGGCATGTTGGGCAGAGGAGGAAACTGCCAAATGTCCTGTCTTTTTGGTTGATGAAGCCAGTGATGTTTGCGGTTGCAGGCCAGTCCTTTACTGCTCAATTCTCCATATGGCCTACTTTCATGTATCCTAATATCTTGGGGGTAGATTGGTGGCAAAATCATAATGTGTCAACTCTCCTTAAAAAACAAGTTGCAAGTGGATAATTCTTTGGGTATCACCATTTGTATACCATTATTAGGAATGTCAGAGTTGAAGAAGTCTTATAAATCTATCCAATCAATCCCTGTTCTTTGCCTGTGTGTTTGGATTTACCAGCATGTCTTCAACTCTGGTCAGCGGCTTTTGATGCCACTAGGGACAAGGTCCTTCTCAAACACACCCAGTTTGACTTTGATTTCAAGGTTACTGCTGATCTTATTTGTATTGCTTCTCTCATTTATCCCTTGGCTCTGAAGGAGGATGTATATTTGGAGGAGTGGACTTGGGACATGTTGGCAAAAAGGATATATCTTTAAGAAGGCTTTGTCAATCTGTTCTCCATTGTTTTTTGTTCAAAAATACAATGAGTCTCTTTGTCCTTGTGTTGATTATTGAAATTTGAATAACATCACAATCCCCAACCCATACCCTTTGCCCCTCAAAGCACAGATTTCTTGGTGTGTTGATAAGGCAAAGGTATTCTCAAAACTTGATTTCTTGAATGCATTCAACCAGATTAGGATCACAGAAGGAATGGAGTGGCTAACAGCATTCAGAACAAAAAAGGTATCTTTCAGTTCCAAGTTATGCCTTTTGGGTTAAAAAATGCTCCTGCTTGCTTTCAGCAGTTGATTAATTCAGTCCTAGGAGATCTCCTTTGGTGTATGTGCCATTGTGTACATGGACAACATCTAGGTGTTTCCCCCAGATGAGGAGTCCCCTAAGACCCAGTTATTAGCAGTGGTGGAGCATATTCTTCATGCTAACTTGATCATTAAGCAAAGTAAGTGCAAATTATTTAAATGTAAAGTTATCTTTCTGGGTAAAATTATCTTTGAGGATGGTCATAATATTGCTCCTGATAAGGAGGCAGCAGTCTGTGAGTATGCTACTCTGGTGACAGTATCTCAACTTTGTAGCTTCTTGGGTACCTGTAATTTTTTGAAGAAGTTTACCCCATATTTTTCTGAAGTGGTGTCTCCTTTGTATTTTGCTAGTGGGAAAACAACTCTGGTCTGGACGCCTGAGTGTGCAGATGCATTCTTAGCAGTAAAGACTCAGCTGTTGTCTTCTCTAGTTTTGTATCATGTGGATACAGAGCTTCTATTTGTAATATCTACAGAAGCCTTAAAATACAATGTGATAGGAGTGTTGTTGCAAACTGCCAGTGACAGTATTGAAAGACTGGTGAGGTACTTCTCTTGGAAAATGGAGGTGTGCCAACAAAATTATACAGTAGTTTTAAAACCTGTTGATATAAACATTAGTTGGCAAGTTTAGAATGCATAGGTTCAGTCAAAAAACAAATTTCAGCTTGATAGATCTAAATAGAAGATAATCCCAAGGAAAATGAGCACTATTTGGCAAAAATGTACAGTCATACAACAACCTACTCAAACTGGGGACAAATGCTTAAAAAATAAACAACAAGTGTACCAAACAATAGAACACATGAGTTTCAGTCACATAACACATCTACTATATTTACTAGTTTTTTATGAACACATGGAACTAAGTCACAAAAGTTACAAACTTGATCCAACAACAAGCCTTAATAGCAACTGAAACAGACAATGTAAATATCAAATATCAAAACACATGAATGAATCTAGAATAAAGTTACCAACTTGTCCTAATTAAGAATACAATCTAGAATAAAAAAGGAAATAAATATTCTGAGTATCTGTTTTGGGATTATAATCAATATAAAGATCAAATTTATCCAAACTCATGATCAACAGTGCACATTTACAACCAAAAATAATTAATATAGAAATCTAAAACCTAATTCAAAATAAACAGTAGTGACTACAAGCTTTCATATTACTAAATATGGAGAGATAAAATTAAAATAAAAAATTATATGGATAAACTGTTCTAATTTTCTTTTACCTGTATACCAAAATGAAAGCTTCACAACAAACAAGTAATAATGGATCTGTTGTGCACCGCAGTTGCAGTCACCCCGCGGGTTCAGGAACAGAGTTAGTGCAACACAAGTGCCTACTCAGGAAGAAGAAAGGAGAGGAGAGTTCAATAGTGACGCTGCACTGACACAGCCAGTTTAAGAAGCACAACATGCAAGGGGACAGAGCATCAACTCCTGGGTCCAGAAGCTGACCCAAAAATTCATCAAGGTCATCACCACCAAAACGGTAAATGACGTCACCACTTAGAGGGTGTTTTTGGTGTATGACTCTATCTACTGCTGTAATGGTGTTTTGGAAATTCTTCTGGAGAAGGTCAAACCTGTGCTAGACACCACATACAAGCCTTATGTGAGTGATTCCAAAGGGGGAGACAAGGATGAGCTGCCCCAGTTTTTCCAAACCACAAAAGGGTAGAAGGTGCTCAAAAAGGTTGCTGCATTCTACAGCCCTTTTTTAAACCAAGTCTTTTATTTTGAAATGGTTGGGGTAAAATGGGGGGATGTCACAGGGGCTTTCCCTACAATCTGGCATGCCAGGTTTAAACTGCATTCTACAGCCAAGTACCCATGCCCTGTGTTGTGCCCAATACCAATGAGTCAATCTCTACTTCCAAAAAGACCAAGTACCATGTCATCCCCAATTCCACCCAAGAGATATTTATCAGAATCATGGGTGAGACTCCCAACTACAGGAAGGCTGCAGCCATTGTCAGGATCTTGGAAAAATCTGCTCATAGGCTCTGCGCAACTTACCTGAAAACAGGTACTGTTCTCCTTTTGGAGAAATCCAACTGTGAAAAAACTCTATTGGCTAAGGAACACCTGTGGGCCATCTGATAGTGGATCAAGCAGAACTGACATCTTGAACTGGAAAGTATTCAGTCAATGTTTGAGTCTATTTTTGGAATCCAGGCTTTGGTTTCCACCTGCTACTGCGCAATCAAGAAATTACAATTCTCCTGAAAGAAGCTTGGGGTATCTCTGTATAATTGGAATAGCCCAGATAACGTTGTCTACTTCCATAAATACACCAAGACAGTTACTGCTCTCAAGAAAAAGGGCACAGTCAAGTTCCACTACATTGAAAAGTCCTCCTTTGCGTTGTCAATGTGCAACAAGTATGGCTATGTCCCCAAAGGTGAAAAGAACAGTATTTCACGGTGTGTGGCTGTCTGGTCTGTTGCCTACTCAATGGTAGCCCTCCTTGGTCCCCTTGGCGTAGAGCTCTACCAGATGATCAAGGGTTCACACAATAGTGAGACCTTCCTTAAATTTCTCCTATTGATTCAAAAGCACCTCTGAGTAACCAGTTTGGGCTCCACCAATGTCATTGTGCTAGATAATGTTGGTCTCCACAAGGTGGCAGATATTCTCAACAAGTTCCTGATGATTGAGCCTGGCATGGAGATTGGCTCCCAACAATTGACCACATCCAATTTGTGCCTTCTCTTCTTCCCCTTGTATTCCCCATTCCTCAATCCAATTGAGGAGGTCTTTGGGTGGCTCAAACAAGTAGTCAAAAAAGGGGTGCCACCTGGTCCCGAGGACTTGTTTAATTTTCTGCAGGTTGGTGTCCATACCCTCCCGGTAGAAACTATGGCCAAATTCTATGGTCATGCAAATTTGTTTCTCCCTACGTGCCTCTCCAAGCAGCCAATCAATTAAAGGCTTTGCTATTCCAAATGATTTATTGCATTTTATTTTTAATATTTGTTTTGATTTAGTTTAATTTGTTTTGACTTTATTTCTGTGATTCTGTGTGCATACCGTCAGGTAAAATAAAAATTAACAAAGCAAAGCCAATTGAATGAATTCATGAAGAATTGAATGAATAAATAACACATAAATATAAATATATTATTACAATTTTATTTGGGTTGGTTTCTTTCACGTTTTTTATGATTCCAATTATATACTGTCAGTGTGTAATAAAAAGTTAACCAAGTAAGAAGGATGAATGAATGGACATACTGAAATATTTATTTTATAAGAATTTATTTTATTGAATATAGATGATTTGATTAGATTATACTGTAGAGAAATTATACATAAAAAATTTAAAAATATCATTTAGGCTTAGAGCTTTATTGGGGGCAACCTCCAGAATTAACTCATACAGAATGGAACATCCTCCATGTCAACAATTTCAAAAATTGTTTTTGCTTTATCTTTTATAATTTCAATTAAAAGCTCAAAATAAAAACCAACCATTGCTTCTATTATCAGTGTCAATTATTTAATCAAGAAAAAAATAATCTTTAATATTGAAAATAAGAAAATTTTTTTTGAGAATTGTCAACATGGAGGATGTTCCATTTTGTATGAGTTAATTCTGGAGGTTGCCTTATTGGGGGTGGGATTGGAGGAATTCAAGGACATTGTATTGAAATAGACTAATAATTTTTATTGACAATGTGTATGTTGACATTGGCCCTGTACTATATAAATGCAGTGGCTTGAATACAGGAGCATTGTGATACAATTGACCAGGAGGATTTTTTCCAGTTGAGCTGCCATCCCATATGTGGCGGCAAGAATAACTGAATATCATGCTCTATTGAGCTGCACAATAGTTTTAGAAGCTATGGCAACAACCAAAAATACCTCAGATTTAAACAAACAGATTTCAGATGTAAACAAAATCCAAGTTGCGCAAGATTCAGGATTCAAACAATTTGAATATTTCTGGTTAATAAATGAACTGTCAAACCAAAAAAATTACTAGCCCATTATACAAAATTATATCAAATATCAAGCGGCATAGTTTAAACCACAAACAAAATGAACTGATGCAATAATTGAGATGAATGAATGCTGTTCAAGAGTATATTATAATCCAATCATGATTTGTATGGGGCATCAACAGAAGGACTAAAATGAAATAAAATTTGAGCAATCTAGAAGCAAAATTCCACAAACACAAAAAAAATGAAGTCACACAAGATGTGTAGTATGAGCAGCCTAAAATAGAAAACTATCAATTTAACAGCCATTTAACAGCTATCTAATTTAGGAACAGAGACATTTTATTCATTTTTATGGCTCCTGATTTGTGTAAAATGTTTTTGAGAACCTTCCAAAAATGGCCTTGAGATTACAATAAAAATAAATCATAAAATTAAAAAACTTCTACTTTTAGTGATTTTATCCTAGGTTTTATTTTAAGATGGTTTTCAACAGCAACAACATTTTCAACAGCATCAAAAGCCAAGCCAGAAGCAGCCAAGCCAGCTTCAATGGAGGCAAGGCTCAGGGTGTAGAGGCACCTGTTTGCACCCAAGCCTTTGAGATGGGTAACAAGGAAGATGACCTGTACCTGATCCCCAACCCATATGGCTTTGACTTGTTCAATAGTAACTTCACATCTAGCTCTGCCCCCGCTCCTATACCCACCCCTGCACAAGCTTCCTGTCAACCAAACAATCAGGATGGCAACCTTGATTCAAAACAACTTCCTGTCACAAGCCAACCTTCCCCCCTACACCCAATAAGGCTTCAGCTCTCTTGGCCCAGAGCCCCAAACACAGAATAATTACTGCCCAAATTCTTCAGGACATTGTGGCACTGAATCTGCAGGGTCTGTCCTGGGACCAGATAGCCAACTAATTAAAGTTTACCCAAGCCACTATCATGCGGGAGTTCAACAACCCAATGAACAAGAGGAACCTGATTGGGACAGCCAAGAAGGCCCCAGAGTCCCAGATCAGCAAGGCCTACCCAATTATGCGTGATCTCTTGCAGAAGGACCCCAAGCTTCCATTGATCCAGGTCCAGAAGCAACTTGCACATCATTGTATTTGAGGGTCTGAGCACATGGTGAGCTCTGGATGTATGGCAAGGTGGCGTCAGTCTGTGTGCTGACCAATGTTGCTGGCAATCAATGTGATGATGCTGAGGATTCCCTGTATGATCAGGCCATTGAATCTACCCTGGTCTGATGACTGAAAAGCTTTTCAGATGACATCATTTTAATCTTGTACTATAAGCCATCAATAGCTTTTGACAATTTTGGCAAGCAAGGAAGAGCTGCCACCCAAAAAGGGAGAAGGAAGGTCAAGAGTGAGACTTTCATTGGCGCATTTCTGGCTGTTTGGGCCAAGAGTTTTGTCTACTATAAGAAAAACCCAGATTTCACTAATAGCTACAAGTACAGCCAATCCTCAGTGAAATGCTTGACTCCTGTGATAGCTCAAATTCCACTCACTGGGGTTTCTTGAGCCACCAGATGGAGGGAAGCTTCACTGCCCTTGAGGCTATTAAAGGACGTGGGCACCAGGCCTCAGTCTACCCTTCCGTCTACACTGACATTCATTTGGCAGATGCTGTGTTCTTTAACATTGGAGACACACTCCAGGAGCGCCGCCCTCAGGCTTTTGATGATCTCTATATTGGGGTCCTTGGTCATGATTCTCTCTTTGGTTGCCAAATGATGGCAGACTTGTTTGCCCAAATGGCTTTCCATGTGAATATGGGCAACCAATCACAGAAACTAAGCGCCTCCACCCTATGCCACAGCCACCTACCAAACAATCCAACCAATGATAAACAAGGGGTATCACCAGCGGTATATGGCAGCCATCACGCAAAATCCTCCTGCCTCCACCCCATACCACCCCTCACCTGCCAGCCCCACCCACCCAATCACAGACCACCCCAGACCAGCACCAGTTCTGTGTCTTCCTTCCCACACTATTCTGCCTACTAGTCATCACTCTTCCCTGCCCCCAATAAACCCCATGTCACCAAATACTTTCTATTTATATTATCTTTTACTGAATTTTGATTTTTCATTTTGTCTTAGTTTATAGTTGGTTTTATTCTTTATGTTCAGTTTATTTATATAAAACTGTATATTTATTATGCTGTATATATAGATCCAGAACACAGGGATCTTTGGCACTTTACACAGCCTCTTGTGAAAATATAAACAACAATTTGGTGATCATCTAAATTTGAATTAGAAAATTATATGTTAATTGTGTCAAGATAAAGTTGTTACTGATCCAAATTCAAAACCTCAATGATAAACTTTAAGCCAATCATATTAATTAGCGCACATGCATCAAAGAATTATTGAATGGCCCTTTATTTCACAGCAATCACTTTATCACTAAGCTCCTGATTGGCTTAAAGTTTATCATTGAGGGTTTGAATTTGGATCAGTAACAACTTTATCTAAACACAATTAACCTATAATTTTCTAATTCAAATTTAGCTGATCATCAAATTGTTGTTTATATTTTCACAAGAGGCTGTGTAAAGTGCCAAAAATAATATGGCAATCAAGGAAACAATGCCAACAAAAAGCAAACAACACATACTGAGATATTTGTAAGGTCTTACCCATAGTGGTACAAGGTTATAAAATAAAGCATGTAAAGCATTAGGGTTAAGATTTAGAAGGTATAAAAAGGTAGGAACTTTCTGTAATATAATCTTACAGAATCCTGATAAGAACTTATACTGGGTTATAAAAGGAGTGATAGAGTTTAAGAACCCTGAACAAAGAAGATAAAACAAGGTATTTAATAGTGAACAATTAGTAACTAAGGGAATGTCAATATTGTGATACTCTCCATCAGCAAACTGGTACATGTAACCATTAAAAGATTCCTTAAGGGAAAATAATGAATACAGCAAGCCCAAGGCTTGTTGTTTTACAACTTCCATTTATTTAAGAAAAGAAAAGAAGAAAACTTAGAATGAATTAATAAAAATATAGATTCCTAAAATTTAAGATCTCAAGTTAAAAATTAATAAAGATTGAAGGTAAGAAATCACTTAGAATTTTGGCTTAAAGCCCTACATTAGTTTAAAAGCTATGACAACAAGCAAAAATACTTTGGATTTAAATGGAAAACTCATATTTAAACAAAAAAAATAAATCTATTGTAAATTAATATAGATATTATACTTTTATTTTTTTGTATCTGAGTTTTTTTGTTTAAATCCAAAGTATTTTTTCTTGTTGCCATAGCTTTTAAAACTACTTTACTCTTCAAAAGCTCTTTATTTATGGTAAAAGGCTTCATTCAGTTGACATGATAGGCAGAGGAGAAAAAACAGCCCAGGACAGGAGCAACTGAAGAAGGGGGAAAGAGGCCCAGTAGGAACTGCAGATTGACAATGTGACACTGGGGAAAAGCAACAATGTAACCAGGAGTTTTGAAAAGATGAGCCAAAAGTAAAATTTTCTAAATTCAAGAAGAAAATATTAAGCTATTAGAATATCTAGAAGAAAGAAGAAGACAACAACAGTTTGAATGTGAATCAATGTAAAAAAACAAGGTAACTAACTTAGAATAATTAATTATTAACTTTTAACTTAAAATTGCAAATATTTAAAATAAAAAAGATTAAATCAAAGAAAAAACAACTAAATAATCTAAGAAGCCCGCCCTTTGGGACAGGGCATGACAGCTAAGAGGGGAGTTCCCACCACAATAGGTGAAAAGGTTTTGCTGTAGAGGGACTTTGCGGCATCCCTGAATGACGCCCAAGTAACCTTTATTTCCTGGCTGGCCCAGTTGGTGAACCAGACTGCAGTAAGTCCTTTAAGACAGCCTGAAGCAGTGGCAACCCACATGGGCTCCAGCACTTGCCAGATACAAAGTCAGGTCTTGGCAGAGTGGAGCCAACTGACAATGTCAGCTCCTTTGACACCTCCCACAAAGGATTCAAGCTGGAGGCAGAGCATGCATCAAGAAAGGTCCAACTGGGGCAGGATGACACTTGCATTGCCTGAGGAAGAGTTGGTTAAATATGCTTGTAAGTATCAGTTGATTTTGATAGATGACGTACCTGTTGGGGATGTCCCCCTCAGGGATTGGCAGGAAGGTTTCTTGATGGGGAGTAGCCATACATCCCGTACTCTGTTCTTTCTTGGGGGAATTTTTCTTTTAGGTGGGTTGTGAACCTACTGCTGCTACCACTGTTGCAACTGAACCAATGAGGATTCAGTTATTTGATTGGGGAAGATAACAGTCCAATAGAAATGACAGGAATAATAAGAATAAGGTGTTGTTTATTGTAGAGCAGTGTGACTAATATACTATGTGGGGAAAGCCACTGGGCCACAGGGGGTGGCATAGTGGCCTGTTCCATGTAAGGTTTGGAGCCAAGAATTACCTGTGCAGGGATTAGTAGGTCAAATTGGCAGCACTCCTAATTAGGAGAAAGAGCCCATAGTTTGATACTGCCATCTGATTGCTCCATGCCGTTAGATATGTCAAGGGGCAACTATTTGAGCCCCCCTGTGTATTGTAAGATACATTAGCAGGCAAGGAGGAAGACTCAGTTGCAAAACTCCATAAAAATTCCTTCCATTGGAATAACGGAAGGAATAAAAATAAGATATATCTACTGTAAATCATTTTCACAGTAAAGAATTAATCCAAGTTTGAAGACCATAATCAGTTTTCAAAGATCCCAATAAGCAGCTGCTTATAAACACCATTGCTTCTTGTCTATTGCATCTCTTGATTGCCACCTGCCACCACCAAATTAAGGACTCAAATAGACATCACAGATAACAGCTTGCCGTTGTATAAGCAACTATTATACAAATTGGCCAAAGATAAGATAACAAACAATAAAGCAAATTTCAATTTAACTGCCAGTCCCAATAGCAGAACCAAAAGTTCTAGAATCATATAAAAAGGCTTAAATTATTTTTTCAAAAAAACTTAATTAAAAATAAAGATAAACACTTATTTTTAAAATAGTTGATATAGCACCAAACACAAATGTGGTGATAATTATTTGTCCCTTGTATGATCTTCTTTGAGCTTCAAATTGTAGGACAGTCCATCTAAGTCCTCATTGGCTATTTGCGTCTCTCACAGCTTCCAGAATATGAGATTATAATTGAATGATCTTTCTATGATGAAATACTCATATGCAGAAAGTCCTCATGTGGATCAACAAGAGATTAGCATCAGTTTATGCTTGTGCTCATCTGTTTGCTGTTCAAGGAACAGATTTTTCAGGAAACTAACCCTGATCTGCCAGCTTGCTAGCATTTGGGAGCTGGCAGGTTGCAGTCTGGGTGGGCAGGGCCCACCAAATGATTGGTGATAACTTAATGAGGTAGGACATTGACTTAATTACCCATGACCACAGGCCTGCAGTGGGGACAATAGTATCTATTAATCCCGTGAGATTGATGTATACAATCCCAAATAGCTTATTGGTATGGTCCAGGGGAAGATCAGCGGCAGATGTAGGCATTATTTTGGGGGTGACAGGTGGTTACATGTCTAATTGGTAGGCAGGGAGGAATTTGTATTTATCTCTGAACAGGCGGGTCTCAGTAACGTGCCAAGGACTGTGAAAGATCCAGGAAATTCATGCTTGCTTTTTCATTATCCTGGTCTAGCTCTTTTACAGTTTAGCAGGGAATCCTTTATGTAAGCTTCAATGAGCTTGGATTCCAGACAAGCAATATTGGCGCTTAACGCATTGCCATCTGGTGATCACTTCCACGTTTTTCACTCCCCATAGCCTTAGCTGCAGACCATCTCTTTCATTCCATGGCAGTCATCTTTCAGTTAAAAGCCAAAAATATAAAGCATAAAATGATTGAGGAGAAAGCAACCATCATCACACATAAGTATCTTTATTAATTATTATCATGTTTCCATTATATACCAATCTGGGTACATTTGGCTTAAAACCCCTCCACTTTCAGAATATCACCTGGATTCTTATCATGTGGTTTATGACATAACGGCATCATTCAATCCAGATCTTTACCAAAAAGATATTCACACTCTTAACCTATAAGAATGTGCTATAATACATTCCAGAATCACCTGATTTCTTTTATGGAAATGTATTGTTTTGGCTTGAAGCATTACAGACTTCTGGTGCCAAAGCCCTGTGAAACATATATATTCCTGATCCAAACTATCCTTGTTTCAACTGGGAACCAGCTGATCAATCCTAAATGCATAGACATCATTGTCTACATTTAGTTATTTTTGCATTTAATGGTCTTTTTTGTTAAAACCCATTAAAATGCTTTGAAACTCAAGCCAGGCACATCTGAGGCATCCAGAAACTTCCCAGGCAGCACCACGGTGCTCCAGAACCTCAGAACCTGAAACATTCACTGGGTGGCCCTTTAAAAATCAATTAGGCGGCGCTTCTAACCTAATAAATTTGCCAAAACGGCACATTTAAACCACAATTTGGTGGGTTACTTCTGGTTAACCTTAACCAACCTTCTTGACACAGTCAAGGCAATTAAATAATATAATTAAATCCTTATTAATTATATTCCCAAAGTATATATTAATTAATCTTCCCAGATAATTAATTTGTTTGAAGACAACAAGTCTTTACTTGACACAGTCAAGTCCATTTTGGCCCTATGATCATATCCTTATTAATCATATTCAAGAGTATCAATTAATTAACCTCCCCAGTTAATAAATTGTGTTTGAGACACCTAGTCTCATAATCTGAATCATTCAGATGATTCATTTTGGCCCTCAATTAGTACAGCCTAATTGATCCCTGGGTATTGATTACTACGCCGGAAAGTCTCTCCAAGGCCAATCCTATTGTTTTGAATTTTAAATTATGAGATTCATCACCATTCAACCTCTTTATGAAATCAAAGCCCAATGTGACTGTAGTACAGCCACAAGGACCCTTCCAGTTGTATCCAGTTAACTCTTTAGTTTGTGCCAAATGATCCCATGCTAGTATCTTGCCTGAGGTGTAATTCTTGTACTCAGGCTTCAAGGGGTACTCTGTAAAGTATACAGGACCAAACAGAGCGCTTGGCAGGAAATATGTAGCTGGTGGGCAAGCAGGAGGATCAGATGATTTGTGAGTCAACTGGCAGATGACAAGGATAAATACGGCAACAATTGGGGAAACCAATCTCTCATCCCCTTCATTTAAAAATGGCAGCGGTGATCAATCTTGGCCTGGCAGGTGCTTATACTGTGCTGGCAGCCCTCATTTTATGATTAGATTTCTTGAGCTTGGGCAGGTTGGCATCAGGGGTCTTAGATGGCAGGATGGGGTTTGGCGCTGGCGGGTCACCACTGACTGCTCTGGGATAAGAAGGCTTCAAACTCATCTGTTTGGCAACCCAGGTGTCGGGTGGGCATTCAGGCTCAGTGCCACTTCCTGAGCTTTGGGGGAGTTCAGTGAAGCTCTCATTGAGGGAATTGTGCATTTCACCTAGAAAACCACCTGTGTCAAGTATTGGTACCCCAGGAAAACTCCCAGAATCTTGCACTGGCAGTTTGCTTGCAAAACCCTGAAGTGTGGTTAAGGATTTGGGTGTCAGTGGGTTGACAACAACTTTATCAATTGGTTGTGGGCTGTCAGATCCCCAGTCTTTTGAAACTGGAGGTCTGAAAAGGTTTTGTTCAGGTTTTGACCCTGGTTCCATACTTTAGGATTCAGGTAAATCCAAATTGTCATTCCTGACAGCAGGACAAGGTTTAATTGATGAAATGTGGGAGTGGGTGGGGTAAATTAATTGGCAGGCTGGATTGTGGGGGGAGGGCCTTATTGGCTGTAGGAGCAGGTTAGTTGATGATGGGAAGTTGTTCCAAACCAGGGTTGCCATTATGATTTATTGGTTAGTTGGCGCCTTGAATGGGGTCAGGAAAGGGGGCAGGTGCAGAGCTGGACACTAGGTGACTACTGAACAAGTCAACCCCATAGGGGCCAGGAGTCAGGTACAGGTCCAATTTCTTGTTATCCACATCAAAGATCTGAGTGTAAAAGGGAGCCTTAATTACTGAGCCTCACCTCCAAAGAATCTGTCTTGGCTGATGTTGGCTTTTTCACTAGCGCTGTCAAAAATATTGCTGTTAAAAACCATCTTAAAATAAAAACCAAGTAAAAAAGCACTAAGAGTGAAGTTTAAAAGTTTATGCCTTTGTTTTTATTGTAATCCCAAGTCCATATTTGAAAAGTTCTTGAAACCATTATACACAAATAAAGAGCCATGAAAATGGATGTAATGCCTCTGTTCCTAGATTAGATAGCTGGTGATTGGCTGTTAAACTGTTATTGTTCTATTTTAGGATGCACATACTACATCTCTCACATGGCTTCATTTTGCACCACACCTGTAAAGCTTTGCTTCCAGGCTGCTCTGATTCCATTTCTATTTAGCCCTCCTTCTGGTGCTGAAGCTGGATCCTGATAGGATTATAATGGATTCTGGAGCAACCCTGATCTGTTTCACATGCTGTATCAAGCCATCTTACCTATGGTGGCATGGTATTGATTTCTGGGAGAGGCACTATTCAACGCAGGTGGCAGGGCCAACCTAGTAATATATGAGAAGGGTTGACCAAGAAGAGATAATGGGCCAGAGTTAGGGACCATGGAGTTTACCAGGCTAGTTGGAGCAATATACAATACCCCAAAAGGCTGGGTGAAAGTGGGATCAGTTGCAACAACAGAATATTGCAGGCAGCTGGGCCACAGGGTCAGGGGGTCAGGGGGAGCCATAGGTACTAGGTAGGCAGGGAGATATTTTTATTTATTGCAAGAGAGTCTGGGCTGTTGTTGTGAATCCCACTATTCACTGTATTTTGATTTTGCCTTTGGTGGGCTATTTTGAAGACGGATCTCTTGCTTTTGCTTTTGCTTTTGCCTCTCAAAATGAGTCAATAGCTGGATTGGGAAATACAATTGTTCAGGTTCTTGACTCTGCACAACTCACTTGCCCCACTCATGCTTATGGCAAGTGATCCTACCGTCCAAGTAGTGTTTTGTGGTATTCCTAAACACTATATATTTCATTTCTTATTCACCAATAAAGATTAAGTTCTATTCACATTTTTGTCTTTGTGTCTTCTGTACTTCTGCACCTCTCTCTAGCCACAACTAGTAGAGATTATTCATCCAGGGCCGCAAGGTAAACACATAGCCTTCCCTGTCATCTAACCAAGACTGAGTACAAATCCAATCCTAAGGTTAGGATTTCCCATTGCGTGTCTGTGCTGCGCCTCAGAACACAACAAAAATGGTGCTCACTACAGGGGCTGTAAGCCCTCAGTTATCCCTTTTGCATCCACGTTTTCAGTTCCTTTGCCTCTGCCTATACAAGAGTTGACTTCACCTGAAATAACCAGTCCTCCTATTGAGGAAGATATTGCCAACCAGCCTATTACCCCCACTATACTGGACCTCAGGAATGGTCCCCGCCTAGTTGCTTACCCCATGGATATCCCTGACTTAGAACAAGTCATGTCAGTAGCCCTTGGGATAGCCCGTGAAGGAGCTATCCCTTGCCTTCAGTTGCAGTTCAGTTGGGCTGAATACTACAAATTGATTGTGGCTCCTCAATTTCTACAGCATCTTCTCTCAGCAGCTTGCTCCACTGAACACTTACTATTGTCCTTTGTGCAGCCTGCCTTGGCCCACCATCAAATGGTGTTGGGGCTCCACATCCAAGAAATCTTGTCTCTACAAGCAGTGGTTACTCATCATTGGGACCAGTTTGCTGCCTACCAACAGTGGATACATTCCCTGTTTTCCTTGGTATCTGACAATCAGCGCAACTCTGTTACCTCCCAGACCCATTTGGTTAACTCTATCAAATAAATGTGCCAGTCCATCCCCAAATATGTGAGAGAGTGTCTACACAAGTTTCACCAGCTAGAAAAACCCTGGAAAACTCAAGTAGATTCCACCTTAAATGCTTATCTCACCAACTTCAAACAACTTGTGCAACAGCTCAATGCAATCAGCACGTATTCCTTTGAGCAACTACAGCAGGTAGCAGATTTTGCTGTTAACAGCCTTAATGAACTCAGGCGGTGTTTGATCAAGAGAGAGCTACCACCGCTGCTGCTATAGCCAAACTCCAGAGTCAAGTGAATGAATTAGCTACGCCCAAGCCAGATGTTCTGCCCTCTCCCCCTTCTGATGATTTGGCAGATTGAGAGCAGAGAATATGGGTTGCTATTTGAGAGCTACGTACAACTACTTGCAGTCAAGGACGTCCTTCTTAGGCTTCTCAACCTGACCCCCAGGTGCTTGAGTTGACTGCTCAAGTTGCAGAGCTACAGCAAGAACTTGCCGCCCTACGTGAAATGATGGCAACTGCTGCTAGCCCAGTTGGGGTTGTTGATGAAGATGGTTGCTGCCCTGGCTTACCAGGAGCTCCTCAAATCCAATGCACTAGGGAACCAATTGCCCTGGCTAACAAGGTGGACCAATTGAAGCGGGAACATACTGAACTGGATAGAGATGTATAAGAGATGGATGATGTGATTGACTCTGTTAATGATAGGTTTGCCCCTTGCCTCTCAGTGGGGCCATCCCTTACTTCTAGACTGGCTGAGCTCTCCACTATAGTGACCACCCAAGGTCAACGCTTAGATGCTACTGCACAACAGACCACTCAAGCTTTCAATACAGGTGCCCGCGCTGTTGAGACCCTGACCACCCTTGAAGAGAGTGTTTGTCAGCTATGGGCTAGACAGCCCCCCTTGGAATCTAAGGTAGAGTTTTCCCCACGTATAAATGTACTCAATAGCAACAATGGTGGCCCAACTCCCAAAACACACTTCAAGCCTACCTTTAAGCAAGTCTTTGATCCCAAAACCTCAATCATTGCAGCTTTCCTAACTATCTATAAAACTGCCATGAGGCAAGCTTCAGAAAAAGTTAAGAAAGAACATATTCTGACCTGTCTACATCCAACTTGCCAAGAGGTGGTGGTGCCTGAGCTGCCCTCCATTGAGAAGTGGGAAGATATGAAGCAGCTTCTGATTGACAAGTTTAGTGGTGATCTTAGCCTGGAAGTAAAGAAGGACGCCTTCATGCACATTGCGTTCAAGCCTAAAGAGACGCTAGCTGAGTTTGCAGATAGATTCTACATGGAAGGACAGCAACTGATAACAAGCAGGCAGTTGACAGCCCATGAAGCTTACACAGCTTGCGCTCAAGCCCTCAAAGTTAACCAGCTTCTGTGTCTTCACTTCAAAGCCCATAAAGCTATGCTTTCCTCTATGAAGAGCATAAAGACGTTGTTGCAAGATATGCACCTTACCCATTCTGGAGCAGTTGTTAGGGAAGGTTGAGCTACTTCTAACTCTGGTTCTTCTTCCTGTGGTCCTCACATTCTTACCATGAACTCACAAAATTCTCCTTGACGCCAAGGTTGCCACAACTGTGGTCAGATAGGTCATCATTCTTGAGTCTGCACCAACCCACAGGTTGAAGGAGCTGATCCAAAAGAGCAGGCGGGAAAAGAACAGTCAACCTAGAGGCAGAGACGCTCTTGGTTGACAATTCTTCCCAGTCTCTTTCAATCCCTCCCTCTATATCTGACGCCAAGCCTGCTGATAATGAGGCTCCTCTTATCCTCCTCTTGTTCCACAATATCTCTGACAACTCTGACCTGGATGACTCTGATGCTGACAACACCAATGCATATGGGTACTCTGTTCTGGCTGTTCCTGAAACCATTACAGTCCCCTATAAATTACGCTCAGGAAAGACTACAACTACTGCTAAGCCTTTGCCTGAAGCCAAAGAAATTGTCTCTTGCCCTTACCTCACTCAAGCTAAGAGGTCCCCTGTGTTAGTGGAGTTGTCAGAAGAAGCTGCCAAGGTTGCTGACGCTGTCTTCAAGAATGTGTCTGTTTTGCTCCCTCTCCAGACTGTTTATAAGGAGTTCCTAGGATTAAGATGCATGATTGAGAAGTGGGATAAGGAACTAGCAGAGGCTCAAGATATCTTGGCTGTCCTTCCACCCTTTGGGCGCACTACCACTTGAGTGGAAATATTCATTCAAAAAGTGAAGATCAAGGCTGTTTTAGACACTGGCTTACCAGTCAACGTTGTCTCCTCCAAGCTAGTGAAGAAACTCAAACTTGCCCCTGACCTTAATTATCACCAGTTGTATGGCACAGCTGGACTGTCTATGACCCGCGCCATAGGGGCGTACTCTGCCCTACCCATGCGGTTTGGCAAGCTTCTCCTAGCTGCGCCAGCAGTTGTCTTGGAAAATGAGAGTTACAATCTCTTAGTTGGCACCCAGTTCCTTAGGGAATATAATGGGATAATCAACTTAAAAGATGGTTACCTCTCTATTCTGGGGTACAAAGTCCCTCTGATCTTTGAAGAGCCGGTTAAGGTTCCCGGGAAACGGCTCAAGACATGTGCTTTAGAATATCCCACTGGGGTTTTCAACCTCAAATATTGCACCCACTCCTTGAACATGAAATGTCCACCCATGGCCTGTCCTGCATCTGAAGGGATCCCTCTCCTAGCCATGTCTGCTGTCACCATCCCACCTGGCTCCCAGGCCATCCTAGACTCCCAGATATCATATGAACTACCTGAACAAACCTTCTTGGAGTTGTACTCTCTCCCCTTGTTAGGACGCAACAAACCTTATCTCTGTCCTGGGATCCTAGATGTCTCCCATAAGGACCCTGTTCAATTGTTGGTAGCCAACCTGACTGCTCTCCCCATGACCGTGTCTAGAGGGCAGGTTGTTGGATATGGCAAGTTGTTGAGCGCTCCTGATGTCCTGTCTCTTCATCCCTTTGGCATGTTCCAAGATTTTAACCTACCTGAGGATGAACCCCAAGTCCTATCTTTATTCACTGCGCAAGACTTTCCACAGTTGTCCCTGGTTCAACAGAAAGAGGTGCTAGACTTGCTAGACCAATTTTCTGACATCTTTGCTAAGGACAGTACTGACTATGGGTTAGCCAAAGGCGTTATCCATCAAATTGACACTGGCAATGCTCCTCCCTTTTGTGCTAAACCATATTGCTGCAGCTGTGTAGAGGACGCCCAGGTATCTAAAGAGCTCAAACAACTGTTGGATGCTGGGCTGCTGGCCCCTTCCCAAAGTCCTTGGGCATCCCTGCTACTCATCCTAAAGAAGAAGGATGGAGGTCATTGTATTGTGATGGACTATTGCCAATTGAACTCTTTGACCAAGAAGGACTTGTACCCCTTGCCGCGTATCAATGATGCTCTCCAACGTCTTGGAGGCTCTAAGTTCTTCTCTGCAATGGATCTGGCATCTGGATACTGGCAAGTTGACCTGTTGCCCAAAGATTGTCAAAAAGCCGCGCTCATTACCTCCAAAGGGCTTTTTGAGCCTACTTGCATGCTGCAGGGACTCTGCAACGCCCCAGCCACCTTCCAAAGGGCCATGGACTCCATCCTCTGTGACTTGAAGTTGTTGTGCATCCTAGTATACTTGGATGATATAACAGTTTTCAGCGCTACCTTCACCAACCACCTGGCTCATCTCAAAGAGGTGTTCATAAAGATTTGAGAAGCTGGCCTTAAGCTAAAACCTTCCAAGTGCACCTTCTTCAAAGAACGTCTTGAATTCTTAGGCCATGAAGTAACCCAGACTAGGATTTGCCCAATGACTAAGAAGGTTGAAGCCATCAACAAAATGCTTCCGCCAACCAACCTGCAAGAGGTACAAGTCTTTCTAGGGATGATGGGCTACTATAGACAGTTTATCCCTGACTTTGCTAACACTAGTGAACCTCTAGTCCAGCTGTTATGTAATGTTCCTTTTGAATGGACTGCCAGTCAGCAACAAGCCTTTGAGACCCTTAAGCAAAAACTCAAAGAAGCACCCATCCTAGTGTATCCTGACTACAATAAGGAGTTCATCCTATACACCGACTCTAGTGATCTTGCTATTGGAGCTATTCTGGCCCAGCTAGACAACAAGGGTGTAGACCATCCTGTGGCTTACACTTCCTGTGTGCTAAACAAACATGAGAAGAACTATAGTGTCACAGAGAAGGAGTGCCTTGCTGTGTTGCATGCAGTCAAGCAGTTTTGTCATTACATATATGGTACCCACTTCACAGTTGTCACTGACCACGCTTTGCTTAAGTGGTTACAACAGCTTAAGGAGCCTGAAGGACGCCTAGCTAGATGGGCTCTACGTCTGCAAGAATACAACTTCACTGTGCTCCATTGCCCTGGGATTCAACACCAGAACGCTGATGGGCTCTCCAGGATGCCCATTCTTGCTTTGCATCCTGCAGAGGCTGATTGGTTATACGAACTAATTGGGTACCCTTCTTCTTGGGAAAGTGAGACAGAAGAGGTACAACTGGCCTTGTCCAAGCTCTCTGAAGACACCCTCATACGCAATAATCAACTCTTCAAGAAGGTACAAGACCAGTATCTGCCTTATGTACGGCCCAGTCTTTGCCTCTTGTTGGTGTTGCAAGCTCATAAAGAGACTGGGCATGGAGGCATTGCCAAGACCTATGACTGGCTTAAAAAGAATTACTTCTGGGAGAACCTTTGCCTGGTGATCCCAGACGTCATAGCTAGCTGCCACAACTGCCAGCTGCAGAGGCCTTGAGCTGCTGCCCATGAGTTCAAATTAGTTCCCCTGCAACATGCCTTTCACACTGTCAGCATTGATGCGGTAGGTCCTCTCCCCCACTCCCGTTCTGGGTGTTGCTTTATTCTGATTGCTGTTGATCACTTCAGCAAGTGGGTAGAGGCTCACCCTACAAAGGACATCACGGCTAAGACAACTGCTGCCTTCCTGTTACAAGATGTTTTCTACTGCCATGGCTGTCCTCAAGTGTTGCTCTCAAATAATGGGACTAATTTTAATGCCAAACTGGTAACCTCTGTTGTTGAAGCTTTGGGATCACACCAATCTTTCTCTGCCCCCTACAATCCTTCTACCAATGGGGCAGTTGAGTGTGCAAATTCAACACTGGTCTCTATCATGAGGAAGCTCACCTACTCTGACGCTGCCAACTGGGACCTATACTTACCTGCCGCTCTCTTCTCATACCGCCTTAGAAAACATTGTGTCACTGGATACTCCCCTTTTGCTATGCTGTATGGACAAGAGACTACTATCCCTTCACTCTTGGGGGCCCCCCTGCTTACCTCTGATAAGGCCATGAATCCTGACAACCACATCAAGGACCTAGTTAACTGCATAATTGATATACAGGCCTCTGCCTACACTTCTGCATAAAAGACTAAGATGCTTGAGCTCTCTCCCAATAATGCTGGACACTCCCCCCTGCCTGAATTCAATGTTGGTGACCATGTACTTTACTACCAACACCGAGTAGGTGGTTGCGCACATAAGTTGGACTCTCTGTGGATTGGCTCTTTAGAAGTGACCTTTAAATGAGGGTCTGAGTACACTATAAAGCTCCTCTCCAGTGGCTGTCCTTTTGCTTAAGTGCACACAAAGTTTCTTTGTAAATTCCACCCCCTAAGGCCAATCTAGGGGAGGGCAATGTCGTGAATCCTGCTATTCACCGTATTTCAATTTTGCCTTCAGTGGGCAATTTTGAAGACAAATCTCTTGCTTTTGCTTTTGCCTCTCAAAATGAGTCAATGGCTGGATTAGGAAATACAATTGTTCAGGTTCTTGACTCTGCGCAACTCACTTGCCCCACTCATGCTTGTGGCGAGTGATCCTACTGTCCAAGTAGTGTTTTGTGGTATTCCTAACCACTATATATTCCATTTCTTATTCACCAATAAAGATTAAGTTCTATTCACATTTTTGTCTTTGTGTCTTCTGTACTTCCACGCCTCTCTCTAGCCACAACTAGTAGAGATTATTCATCCAGGGCCGCAAGGTAAACACATAGCCTTCCCTGTCATCTAACCAAGACTTAGTACAAATCCAATCCTAAGGTTAGGATTTCCTATTTTGTGTCTGTGCTGCGCCTCAGAACACAACAGCTGTGCTGTGTACCAAGTTCCTGTTTGGGTTGAATGCTTCTAGGTTTCTAGTTCTTGCCTAGGGGTCTGCAATCAGGGCATTTTCTAGGGTGAATTTAGAGTAGGCAGGATCTGGAGGATAGTCATTGAAATGAATTGGGCCAAAGAGCGCACTAGTTGGACAGAATAACACAGGGAAATGAGCCACAGGATTAGCAGAAGGACTGTCAGGGTGTTGGAGCCTGCAGCACTGTATGGAGATAGTAGAAGACAAGAACTAAATATGACATAATTTGGATGAATCAAAGGTTCATTATACTTTGCTATCAGAATGACAACATGGCTTGGCTTTGACCTGGCAGTGTATAAATACCCCTTACCAGGCCGCATCACTAAGTTGGGCTTTTGTAAAACTTGGGCGGGCAGACATTGGAATATGAGGGTGGCATCAGGTTTGGGTGGTCTTTATTGGCTGCCGCTGGGAATAGACAATTAAACCTTTCTGTTTATCAGTCTGGTTGACCAGGTTGGGTGAGGCTGCAGGGTAAGTGCCATTTCTTGGCCTTCAGAGGATTTTGGGGGGACTCTTGTTGGTGGAAAAGCTTGATTCACTGCTTGACCCATTAGTGTTGTTGGTTGCCACTTTGGAGTAACAGTTGATGTCATATTTTTGCTTGTGATTTTATATAAAGCTGGCAAGTATTTTTGCATTGGCAAGGTTTCATTTGGATCACCTTCAGATTTGATCCCAAAAAACTGTGGGTGGCCGGCCCTCTGGAGTGGCGGGCCACAGGGTGTGGGGACCAGGGTTTGATTCCTGCTTTTGACCTTGCTTTATAATTAAAAGCAAAATGTCATACGTGACATGCAGTTTGGAATGTGTCGTTTGATATAGGTTCATACTTTGAGTGAGCATCACTGTGTTTCTTGCTTAGCCTTTTTCCAGTCACCAAAGAGATTCAGCTCATCTGCAGTCTGGAACTTGCCAACTTGGACTTTGGCTTAGATCTGAGTCTATTCTGTTCAAATATGAGTGATTTTTCCTTGGTGCCATAGCTTTGAAAAATGCTGTATTGATTGGTAATAGGCTTGGTACCGTTATATTTTGGGTTTGGCCGAGCTGGGTTTTCTTTAAAGGGAAGCCTTTTTACCTATCCTTGTAGCTTTGGAAGCTGCTGATCTATCGGTTCCCGTGAAATATCTGGGTAGACCCTCATTTCATCTTGGTTGAGCTTCCTGTCTGCTCTGGACTGGCTTCAAGTTGTTCATCTTAGCATGAATGAAAAGTACAGTAGAATCATATTTGTATTTAAGCATGGTGAGGACCTTAGAGCAGTTTAAGTAAAGGCATGCTCCAGCAGCTTGCTATTTTTCTGGTAAAGGCTTTCTCAAATTGACCTGTTTATGGGAATTTTAAATTGGACTAACATATCAGCTCTCTTTATGCTTGCTACGTGCTTGCAATAGAATCAGAGGGTCCTAAGAATGGTGGATCCTTAGCTTATTTGGTTTCAGGAGCGAAGGTGGCTATTTTTAATGGCTCCCTTTAGATAAAGTTGAAAGTGCTGGGAAGCAAAATTAATGGAGCTTCATGTAGATAGTAGTTGGGTGTCGTTTAGCTTAATTGAAAGGATCCATTAAAGAAGGTTAGCGTGGAGAGTTTTGATTGGTTGTTGAGTTTCTTCATATTTTTGAAGGATTGTATCAGTTTGGATTTAAGAAATCTAGCTTTGCATCCTAACCCATTTGGTCGTAAGTGGCTCATGTGCTCTGCAAATCAAAATGCTGGGCAACGACGCTCCCCGACCTATGCTGTGGGGTTAAGGCTATCATTCAAAAACCCAAATTGTAGGCCAAACTCTTGACATCCATCGCGCACTCCTTAGTGTTCTATTCAACCCCAATTATTGCTTTTTTCTACATACAAACCATCTAATTCTTTTTTAAATACGCTCGGCCAACCCTTTTCAAAGTTAAAATCTTTCTCAACAAAGAATCAGTATGGTTGAAAGTAGGAATGATTTGCTTCAGTGGGTCAATAATCTGTGTGGTCTCGACTATACTAAGATCGAGCAATGTGGAACAGGTGAGTAACTTTCCATGTTTTCTCTAATTTTGGCAGGTGCTGCATATTGTCAGATCATCGACTCAATATTTCGTAAGTTGACTAGGTTTTGAAACGTTAAACAGTTAGGCGATGTACCATTGAGCAAGGTGAAGTTTGAAGCTAAGGGCGAGCATGAGTTTGTTGCCAATTTTAAAGTCCTCCAGGGGCATTTCACTAAGCACAAAATCGATAAAGTAACTTTCAATTTGGATACATTTTAAACCACGTAGCCTATCCCTGTAGACAAGCTGATCAAGTTAAAGATGCAAGATAATTTGGACTTTGTTCAATGGATTAAGCGATACTGGGAGGCTAACAACCCCGGTGAACCATACGATCCTCTATCCAGGCGCAAAGCCGCGCCTGGTGGCGCTTCAGCCGGTGCCAAACTTGCTGGAGCAACTCGCACAGTCCCAACACGTCGCCCAGGCACCGCAACTGCAAAAAGTATTGATAACTTTAAGCGAAATTAAGACATTATAGGTTCAACACATGTGGCACCTGCACCATCAGCTCGCGGAGCACCCAATAATGGGGCGTCCTCCAGAGCATCGCAATCGACATCCATGAGTGCGAGTCGTCCTCCTAGCGCATCACAAGTTTTAAGCCTTCAGCGAGAAATTGATGATTTATCAAACCAGCTCATAAACCTCAACGTTGCCCATGATTCTATCTCACAAGAGCGTGAGTTTTATTACCAAAAGCTAAGAGAGGTGGAAATCATCATTCAGCAACATGTCGCTGCAGATCCGTCTTTGATGGATTCTCCACTTGTAAAGGAAGTATATACATCTCTCTATTCAACAGATGTAAGCTTGGATTGTTTCATTTATAAATTATTAACTGGGGATATGTTTCTTTAGGAGGGATTCGAGCTTCCTGAAGAAGATGATCTTGAACAGCTCACGCTTCCAGATGGCATGAACGATATGGACGATATATTCTAACTTGCACCTTCAACCAGTATTTTTACTTCTGAATTTGAATGTTTAATAGATGCACTGATATCTTGTCCCTTGAGCTCAGCGTGGAATGCCTTCACAGGCAAAATTTTATCAACCCTTCGGCTGGATTTTAAATGATATTGTTATTCAATTTCTTTGCTCCTTTTCTGTAGCTTTTACGCTCGCTTAAAACATGAACATTCAAGTATGTATCAATCAAAAGTTGTCTAATCCAAGCTTAATTTTTACTTGAACCTTTCAAGGTATGAGATAAATTAGTTTAATTATCCATTATTAAGGCATGAGAATGTTTCTTTATTACGTCAATATGCCTTGAGCGATCCATGATGTTGGCATGTGAATAAGAGCTTTCACTTATAACAACTGCACAGCGAATTAGTTAAATATCTTTTTACTTAGAGGACCACGGCTGTGTGACTAGCTATTTTCCAATGCTATCAGCGTTTCATTCCAGTTGCTTTAACTTCAGCCAATATATTTGAAAGCGAGGATTCCCCGATTCGTGAGCCAACAATCTGAAGCTTCCAATGCTGCCTATCATCTCGAAGCTTCATTGAAAAGTTAGACTCAACTTGATTCTAATTCCAAGCACGTACTAAACAATCTTCAACTCCCAATGAACACTCTACAAATCGAACTTCAACCCTTTATGGTTTCCTAGCTTTTTAGGCTCATTAACATGCTAATTTTTCGTCCTGGAAACCCCTCTTCTAGATTCTTTATAGTCCAATCGATCGGCACCTGAGTCTTAACGGCAACATGGTTATTTATCCTAATTCTTTGTCTTCTAACCAGGCTCTGTGAAAATAAAAGTGTGGGTTGTTAGAATAACCTTTTACAATGGCTCCAGTTTCTTGAATATCAAACAACCCGCTTTGGATATCACATGGTACTAGATAAGCCGTGTAGGGGCCAAATATTCTCCTGATTGCTACTTTAAAGCCCAATTGCACGCATACATCTGTCAAGAGCGAATTTAAACTCCAAAGAAGCCTTCATCCAATGGATACAGCTTGGCACAAGTATGCAACTACCCCTAAAACGGAACGAGGTTAAAAAGATTAGAAATGAAGTTAGATGAATTAATAACTTTAGAATATCCCATATACGCTAGCTCTGGTACCAGCTCCCATTGCCCGTCAAGAATTGCTTTAAAAGATCCCTAAAAAGATATCGAGCTTGTCCAATTAAATACAGTCCAGTCCAAAGGCGCCATTTCCTAGCTGATATCTTTGGCTTCTTTAGACTGGTTTAAAGGTCACGGCGGGAGATTCTAACCCCATAAGTAGCCTAAACTAAGCCTTGGTTAGCCTTCAGGGATGATCAAGGTAGCCCTACCTTAAAACCCTGGGATAAGAATTGGAGTAAAAGTCTTCTCTGAGCAGCAGCTAAAAAGAGCAAAGAAGTTCAAACACAAAATATAGCGAGAACTTACTGATCCTATTGGTTTAAACAGCGATATGCCTTACCACAAAACACTAGAAGAGCATAAATGATCACCTGCCATACAGTAGCTTTCAAACCTGTTGAGATAAACAAAGATTGTCCAGTTCAGAACTCATAGGTCCAGCCACACAACAAATTTCAACTAGAACCAGTTCAAGGTCAATTTACTCAATGAAGCTTCCATCTATCTAGGGTCGGATTACAAAAATAGTCAATCACAACAAAATTTAAGCCAGATCCCAAAAATGTGACAGCAAACAAACGTAACCCATATTCAAAACCAACACAAACCAGTCACACCCTGAAGCAATCTACATCAACTGGGATAGTGGCTGTGTAACAAAACGATACAAACATAGAACAAATTAGGTTCAGTCATAAAAGTGATGAGTTAAACACAAACTAACTCATTTTTTGACAACCTTGATTTCTTTTTGAAACTCAAAATGGAAACAGTGGATTTCAGGAGTGAATCCACCAGAATCTATTCAGGGAGCTACAGCATTTTTTTCAATGCAATGCTTCTAAATTTGGCCATTTATATCTGAGAGAACATCTCAAATAGGACCACCCACCTAAATAAAATCAATGCCCTAGAAATGCTTTGCTTTTCTGTTATTAAGAGAATTTTGATTGAAACTTTTGTTTGTGATGTGTTATACAGGTGAAGTTAACTTTGACATTGTTGAGGAGCAGTACCTGGAGCAACTGCAAGCCCAGGCTGCTGATTAAAGGAGCGCAGCCACTATGGTTCCTGTGGGCAAGTGTCTAAAGTCAAAGTGTGGAGATTGAAATCTCTAAATTGATGGATTTTTTGATCTCTGCACTTGTTTTCAATAAAAAAATTTCCCAAAAAAGTTAATATTTTTCTTAAATTTGACTTTTTTTAAAATGTTTTTACTAGAAGCTAAAATCAAAAAACCAAGTTCGAAGTGCCCAAATTGATGCAATTTAAAATACACCTTAATTTAATTCAGCTTTTAAAATAGAGTTTATTTACCCCTTTGAATAGAGGGGACAAAATCAAAAGTGCAAAAAAATCTTCAATTTAATATTTGATATATCAAAATTAAAAAAAACTTAAAATTTAAAAAAATTTCTATGTAAAAAAAGAAATCAAGAGCTAAAAAAGCTTTTTCAACTTGAGCAATTTTTTTAATTTTTTTTGTTCAAATACTAATATAAATACTATTTTAAGCTCTTTATTTTTAAAAAATAAAAAATTTCTCATAAAAATTTATTTAAAAATTTACATATAGTTTCTTAATGGGTGCAGAAATTGAAAAATAGTCAAATCAAAATCCAAAAAGGTACCAAAAATTTAGGACCACTTGATATTAAATTTTTGCAAAAAAATTAATATTTTATTCATTATGTTTTGTTAAGTTCCTCAAATCAAAAGTGAGGAAACTTAAAATTGACTTTTTATATTTAGTCACACTTTTTATAAGCTTATAAAATTTTAAATAATTAATAAAAACTTTTGAAATTCCTCATGTACAGTAGTTTTAAAATCTACGGCAAAAAACGAAATGAACTCAGATTTAAACAAAATGAATTCAGATTTAAGTAGAATTGAAATGAACCCAAATCTATTGTAAATCAATATAAATTCATTTATTTTTAATTTTGTTTAAATCTGAGTTCATTTCTTTTTTATATATTTAAATATCAGGTCTTAAAGAATCTACAGTAGTTTTAAAGCTATGGCAACTAGCAAAAACAATCCAGATTTAAACAAAATGAAGTTTTTTTAGTAGGTTTTTATTTTATTGCAATATTAATAAATTGGTGTGTTTTGGAGGCAATCTCAAAAAATCTTAAATTATTAAATTATTGTACTATGCTTCCCTATGTTATTTCAGGGGACAAAATTGAAGTGCCCAAATCAAAGTGCACAAAACAAAGTGCCTAAATCAAAGTGCAATAAGCTCTTGGTTTTTTTGAAGGTTTCTCTTTTAAATTTTCTCCTTTCCCACCTCTCCTTTCCACCTCTCATTCCTCCTCAAAACTTTTAAAAAATTTCTGCATCATCAAGAGGGTGGATTATATAAAATCTGGTACCAAGTAGAAAAAACTTTCTTTTCTTTCTTCTCTTCTCCTTTTCTTTCTTTTCTATCTCCTTTCTTATCCTCAATTATCTTCTTCTCTTCTTCTTTCTTACCCTAAAGCATCTCCTACTACTGTAAATTCAGAACCTGAATGTAAAAATGCGGGATTGTCAAATCCTTGGTCCAAATTTTGAATCACTTTTGCAGGATGGCCTTTTTTAATTAAATTGAATTCTTTGTATTTTTATTTGAATATTTGAAAATGCGGGAACTCATAGACACTTAGAAAATTTCAAGTTGAACTGCATATTTCCAATGGACAAAATTAATTAACTGGAATCAGATTTAAAGCGTTCAAATCCATCAACCATTTTCATTAAGTTTACTATGTTTTTTGAAATTGTGGGATTATCAAATCCATGAACCAAATTTCAAATCACTTTTGAATGGCACTAGTAAACTCAGATATTAATTGCAGGAACTGAAATCCAAATTTAATGTACAGTAAGCACACTAAGAAACACCAACCCAAATAAAAAGGCTCCACCACAACTAAAATCAAACTAAAAATTCAATCTCAATAACCATGTTTAGACATAAAAAGTGATTAAACTTTAAAATCATCCAAAACTGGAAAGTATACAGTATTATTCACTTCAAATCATGGATATAGAAATTACGTTACTATTCAAGGCTAACTCAAGAGAAAACAACTACCCACAACTAAACCAATAAATCCAAATAAATACATATTTAATCTAAAATATATTTTTTATTTTATTTTTACGGACCATCAATTGCATTCTCAACCCACTCCTGCATCAGCCCGTGGGGCAGCCTGTCCACAAGGGCGTCCCAGAGGGTCCAAGAACAGACCCAGAACCCAACTTGAGGGGAGTCATGCCAATACACAGGCCTCCCAAGGTGTCAGCGCCAGCCAACCACCTCCCGCATCCCAAGCCAGAACTACCAGCTTGAATCCCAGGCAGAAGCCACTTTCAAGGCCTGCTACCAAAGCCTCCTACACCAGGGTCACCGGGAACACTGAGGTTACTTACACCTCTACTGTTTACCCAGTTGTCACCTGGCCCCGCACTCTTGATCCAAGAGTTGCTACTTCTTGCCCCCGCGTCTTTGACACCACCTACAAGCCATTGACCACCACTGTTGAGCCATCTGTGCCTATTGTGTATTCAACTGTTGATGTCGCCACTGCAAGCAAGCGTGATCCCACCTTCTACTCAAAGGTCCCCATCCCCTGTGTTGAGCCTGGTAGCCAGGATGCCGTGGTACCTGCCAAGGGCCGGCTTCAGTTGACAGATAGTGAGCGTGAAGCTCTCCTCAACTGCTTGAATGGGAGAATGGCAGTTTGGGATATTGCGTAGCAATTTGGTGTCACAGCCAGATATATTGGCAATATCAAAAAAAGAACAGAAACACCAGGAAAATTGCCAAATCTGTCAAGGCTAAGCGGCAGCCCAAACTCCTTTGGCCCGTTCATATTGATGCAATCAAGCAGTGGGTAGCCAAGGATTGCCACCTGGACACACTTGCTGTCCAATCAATGCTTGCAACAGAGTTCAGGATTTCTGTTTCAAAAACCCTTGTCTAAAAAACTATGGTTGATTTGAGCTTCTCCTGGAAAGTACTGGGAGTTTTGCCGTATAATAGGAACAGTGAAAAGACCATTGAGGATTGACACATTTATGCCAAGACATATCTGGCACTAAAGGAGACTGGGAATGTCCAGTTCTTCTATATTGACAAATTGTTGTTTTCCTCCTCACTCAGGTCTAGGCATGGGTGGGTTGAGAAGGGGTCCAAGGATGATGTAGCACATTGTGCAGCTGTCTGTTCCTAGACCTATTCCATGGTAGTGCTTCTTGGTCCTCGCGGGTTGGACCAGTATCAGATGATCAAGGGTTCCCACAATAGCAGGAATTTTCTCAATTTTCTCCGAGCTGTAAAGGAATACCTCTAGATCAATTACTGCAGCACAACCAAATTGTTGTGCTTGATAATGTCAGGCTCCACAAGATGGATCTGGTTGTATCAGAGTTCTCTCAAATTGATAAAAATAGCCATTTAGCCAGCCACCACCTGGCTGACTGCCCAATGAGACTCCTCTTCCTTCTGCCCTATTCTCCATTTCTGAACCAAATTGAGGAGGTGTTTGGTTGGATCAAGAATAAGGTGAAACAAGGCCTCCCTCAGGACACAGAGGATCTCTTCAACATTCTCAATATCAGACAATTTGCAATGACACCCGATGTGATGGCGGTTTTCTATGAGCACTCAGAATCCTTTCTCCCTAAAGCCCTGGCCTCTGAGCCAATCAGATAAATAGGCACTCTGGGTTTTATTTGTTTTTATTTTTATTTAGTTTGTTTTTATTAGGACTCAAAAATTATTATTTATAAATATAATAATGTGACATTTGATTGTATTATAGACATATAAGAATACATGGAAAAGGTAAGTAAAATTAATTATACTAGGTAAGATGGATATATTTTTATTATAATGCACTGAATATTATTATTGGCTTTTGCACTAACAAATAAATAAATTAAAAAAAGATAGAAATAAATTAGTTTATTTAAATAATTGTGAATCCTTGATGGTACTTTAGCTTTGTTAAGCCACAAATTGGACCTTGCAGGTCATCATCTGATCCTTTTTATTTCAGTGCCACTATAGCCACACAACACGGAAACCAATGATTTTCATATATTGCTTACTAATTAGTACTTAGGACGCAGGTCAAGTATATCAAATATGTTTATCAAATCATATTACAAGGAAAAGTTAATTTGAGTTCTAAACAATCATTTGTTTAGAATATCAGTAGAGGGGCCACATGATGCAGATAAATTCAATTCTTGTTGTTTGTTTATGTAATAAATGAACCTGTACTCAACGCGCTAGTAAATAAACAAATTTATAAATCATATTTTATTATTACACATGTTCACTTTATTAAACTGTCCCTTTATTATTATCAACCTAATTATATATTACTATTATAATTTAAAAAAATTAAAATATTAAAAGTAAAACTATAATTATAAATCTTAAAGTTTAAATATTAAGGTTTAAATATTCAAAGTTTAACTATTTTTATTAAATTGTGATTTATTCAATATTGAAATATTTGATATTAAAAATTTTAGTATTATAATATTTATTATTAAAATTTTAATATTGAAATATGTAATATTAAAATTTTTATAGTAAAATTTTAGTATTAAAATATAAAAAGTTAAAAAAATAAAATTTAATTTTCAAGGGGAAAATATTTATTGGGGGATGTTAATTGCAAAGGGAATGTGATTATTCCGGGAATTATACCCTGAAATTTAATTTTTGGCTAAAGCGTCTAATTGGATCCACATACTCTTCTGTACATGGTGGACAACCCTGGATGCAATTGCTAGAGGGGTGGCACCCTGTACCCCGGTGGTTGTTGATTGTTTGATAAAAGGAAGGAAGGTAAGCAAACTGATTAACAGGTTCTTTTTGGGAGGCACGTAAAACCCATACAGCAAGGCCTGTGCAAAGGAGTCATACAGGACATGCTCAACTGTCCTATATCCCCGTGGTGTCTTTTGGCAGTCAAGGGCTATGTGGCAAATATCCATGTGAATAGGTACATCCTCCAACTTTTTGACGTTGGTTTTTAATATGCAGTGAAGGAGAATTCCCAGGTATACTGCAACGTGGATTCTTTGCAAGGTATACTTTTCTGAGAACATGCATAATTTTTTGAATGTTTGAACTAACCTATTGATATAGGATGTTTGGTTGAACTTGAAGAGGGTTCCAGGGGGGGCACCTGACTTGAATCAGCTCCCCAGACCTCGGCAAACAAAATAAATAAAGGTTTAAAGTTATTCACGAGGACTGCATCCCCGACTTTATTTGACAATGCCTTGAATACTTCATTAAAAATTGCAGTTTTCAAATATTCAGTTCCCATTTGAAAGTCGGTTTTTATTAAGTTCTTTTCATATTTGTTGATGTTTGTGAAGGGAAATATTTGAATGCTTTTGTATATATATTCATTGAAGTTTAGTTTGATATCCCCACAAATTTCATTCATTTCTTTGATTTTGATAGTTGATCCTAGTTCATATGCTTCCCTTATCCATGGCCAGCACCCCGCAGGTGGTGAATATTCCCTAGCTTTAGCTTCAATATTCAAAAACTTATTCATATTCTGTTGTACTAATTTATTTATTTGGTTTTTATTTATTTGTTTTACAGGGGCTACAGTGACTGGTAACCCCCGTAAAACCAACTTGGCGTAAAAGCCGCCACTTCTGCAACCTCATCCCCATTCCTGGTGATGACTAAAATAAATAAAAGTAAAACATAAAAAGACTTACTAATTGTTTCCCCTGTGGTCCCCTCAGCCACAGGCGCCACTTCAGCAAACTTCATGAGTGTTGGCTGCTCTTCATTAATTTTTCCTGGGCTTAATTTTTGTTATTTTTCTTGCAACTTGTGCTTCCTCTTGATTTTTCATTTGATAAAGTTTCTGTATTTTGTGAAGCACTCCTGCTTAGTGCTTATTTTTGTTTTCATCTGTTTCCATTTGATTATTTTCCTCTTCATTGGTGTTAATTTCCTTTGGAACTTCATTTCCTTTGATTAGTTTGATGTTCTTATTATTTTCTTTGCCCCCCTACCAGAACTCCCACAAATTGTAGGCCGCATCATTGAACTTCAGACTTGATAGAATTCTTTCCTGGAGATTTAGTAATGCTTCTTTATTATTTTTGTCTATAATATTTCTTAGTTTATTCATAGCATCTTCTTTTGACTGGATTAGTTGCTGGCCCTTGTTACCCAGCTTTCCTGTCACTATTTCCCTGATATTTTTTCTATTTCAACAACCTCTTGCAGGTGTACTTCTAATTTATTTATCAAGTTATAGATAATTGACATTTTTTGAATTCCATCAAAAAACTGTTTTTATAGTACTATCTTCAACGCATATATATTTTTCATCATCATTAATAAATTAAAGGCAATAAACGTAAATATTACATTATTTATTGCAATTAGACGTCAACTCTTGATATTTTGATATTATGTGCATAACTCAATGCATTTTTTTAATAAAATACTTTGTAAACATGGCTTTTTTATTATAATTTAAAATAAATTGACTGTGTTTATATTAGAGAGCCATTAACGCTTAGTACAAATATTGATACATAGTGCATTTTACAGCCTGTATATTTACCTATTGGTAATAATTCTATAAACTTTTTAGTTGGATTTTGCGAGGTAATAATAATGTAATATGTTAATAGAATACTGTTTATTGTCATGAATTGGCTGATTTTCTTTGCTGTGGCAATTGTGCATTTTCTGATATTTACACACTAGTATCCAATTGGTTGGCTTCACATCAAATCACAAAGGCAATAGGAAAACAAGCCGCCACCCCAAGACCGGATGCTGTTGGGGTGACAACTTGATTTCCTATTGCCTGTGTGATTGGATGTGAAACCAACCAATTGGAAACAAATGTGTAAATATCAGAAAATGCACTACCACCACAGCAAAGGAAAGAAGCCAAAAAATGATAATAAACAGTAATTTATTAACCCATTACATTATTATTACCTTGCAAAATCTGACTAAAAGGTTTACAGAATTATTACCAATAGGTAAATATACAGGCTGTAAAATGCACTATGTATCAATATTTGTACTAAGCGTTAATGGCTCTCCAATATAAACACAGTCTATTTTTTTAAATTATAATAAAAAATCCATGTTTACAATGAATTTTATTAAACAAAATGCATTGAGTTATGCACATAATTTCTAAATATCAAGAGTTGACGTCTAATTGCAATATTCTAATGTAATATTTACATTTATTGTCTTTACTTTATTATTAATGATGAAAATTATGTATGCTCATAATTTTAAGCTATTCATAAAATGTACAACATTGTATTAATTATGAGAAATGTTGATAATCTAAAAAGAAAATATTATTAATTATGAATTAAAAGAGAGATATTAACTTCAATAAGTTGTCACAAAGAAAAGTTTTATTTTACTGATCAAAGGAAAAGAAGGGGAGGAAATGGGCGGAATGAACCTTGCCTTCATCTGCACCTGCAAGAGAGACAGCGTCAGAGATAGTGGGGGGATGGGCGGTGGTTTGGGAGTCAGGGTTGGAAGGCAGGTGGCTTGATGAAGGGGTTGGAGAAACAGGGTTTGTTGACTAGGAAGGGGCATCAAGAGCTGATCGCTTCAATTGCTCAAACTCTTCTTCCGTCATATATACTGGCTTGACAAAACGGATGGACTGGTGTGGGGGGAGGCAGAGGTCCTTTCTGGACTTATCACTATCACTTGCATAGAAGATGATGAGATCAAATAAGTCCTGGATGGACACAGAAGGGAAAAGCTCATACCCCTTATCAATTTGGGTGCATAGTTTTTTGTAGGTGGCAGGCTTTAAGCGCCTGAGGGCTGAACCAAAATTGTAGAGACATACATCTGCAAGATGCATGTTGGTGTAGTTGATGGGGTAGGACCAGCAGGTATGCCCTGCAGCCCTGATTTCTTGGGTAGCCCATTCCTGCTGCTCTATCTCTGCACTCAGTACAACTGTGTGCACAGCGTTTTGTGTGGCCCACTTCTCCAGCATGGCCTTGAGCTCCATCTGGTAGGCATACCCATCTGCGGTGTTTGATATTGCTGAGTAATAATTGACGCCCAATGGGGAAACTGCCAATAAAACCCCAATAAAACAATACAAGATTGGGCCGCGCTTGTACACATCAGATTGGATACGCTTTTCTCCATAGTCTTGAATACTTGTAGATATCTTAGCATACAACAGAAAGATGACGTCATTATGGGCCCTCATTGTCCTTCCTTTGATAAAATTAATTATTGTTGAATTGTAGGGGTTGGTATCCACCAAAATGGGGCCACTAAGAACTTGATTGGACAAGATTCTAGAAGCAACCACAACTCTGTGCATCCACAAATTCACTGATCTTTTGCTGGTGAAGATGCTGTGGAGTCCCAACTGAGACGTACCTGGACCAGGGGCATCCGCAGGTCATGTTCCTTAATAGCCATCATAAGGGGACGGGCTTTGGCACCTTCAGTCAAAGTACAGGCACCAGTCAGGGTCTTCTTGGTAGGGGGCCACAGTTGGCGTGGGCTTTCAGCCACAGTGGACTTTGCAAACCCCATTGCGGCCACAATTTCCCCAAGGGACATAAGCTTTCCTTGGTTTCAATCATTTTGAGAACAATCTTTGGGATGATTAATTTTCTTCTGTGTCTTGCAGGCTGATAGGCTGAAGGAGGGATGTGTCTATCTTGGGAACTGGTCAATGTGATCTGATTGGCTGTTTTGGGGTTTTGGGCTCTCTGGGTGACCCCATGGCTCAAATGGCTGGTTCTGGATGCCATTGCTGATAAGGGATTTGGGTTGGCAGCTGCCTGTTCATGGTGGGCAAACAGGGCCATGCTGGAAGTTGCAGGAGAAAGAACAACCTCCTGGTTGGTGCTTGCAGAGAGGCCTGTGGGTTGGGAGTGGCCATAGACAGAGGCTTCACCGTTAAGAGACCCAGCATAGCCCTGCATGATTTTGTCAAGGCCAGGGAACAGATTGTTGACTTGGTTGTTGTTGAAAGAAGACATAATAAATTTTCATTAAAAAATTTTAAACTCAAGAAGAGGAATGTATATTTTAGTCAATTTTATTGTTATATATGTTAATTTTGTGAATATTATGATCTAAATTTTAGCTGTCCTAAATTGGAATAAGGTGATTTTTGAGAATGCCTATGATTCCTAAAAGAATTAACACAAATCCACTCTAGATTCTTTGACACCCTTTTTGAGACACCCATAAATTATATTTATTTCAAATTCCTCACAATTATGATTTGAGACTTGGTTCTTGGATTCAACAATCCCGCAATTTCAGATTTGTTAATTTTTACATCATTTCTATGATTTGTTTGAAATACAGGAAATCTCAAATCATACATTAGAATACTGCATTTCTGATTCATGTATCCCGCATTTGTTTGCTGAGTTTTGTCTTTTGTTAGTTGAGTTATCTGCTTGAGTGATTCAAAATTTGCCAATTTAAATAAACCAAAAAAGTCAAATTAAATGGTTAATTTTATTAAATATTTTATTTTTCACTCAGCTGAGTTGCCCGCAAAAGTGATTCAAAATTTGGACCAAGGATTTGACAATCCCACATTTTTACGTTCAGGTTCTGAATTTACAGTATAAGCAAAATAAAGGATTTTTCCTACAAGATACAAGCATATGATTTTAGGTATTTTGGTTTATTAGTGATCTTCTTTCAATAATAAAAGTTATAGAAGTCTATCACTAAAATAATATAAAGTATATCACTTTCTTATTAAAGCTATACTACACAATTTTATACTTAATAAAAGATATAGTTTTATATCTTATTTATAAGTCACAATATTCAAAGATATCAATAATCTACCACTTGCATATCATAAAATGAAGACTTGAATATTTTTATGTTAAAAACACTGTACTTTTACTAAAAATGATATAGATAGTTCAAAGTTGTATAAAAAAGAAACATCTTATAAATCTTATCCTACTCTAATACATGTAGTAAAAAGATATAATAGAATATAATCAAGGGTAATAATGGAGAGAGGATATAGAAGATAATCAAGGGTAAGAATGTAGAGAGGATAATAGAAGATAATCAAGGGTAAGAATGGAAAGAGAATACTGTAAATTCAGAACCTGAATGTAAAAATGCGGGATGGTTAAATCCTTGGTCCAAATTTTGAATCACTTTTGCGGGCAACTCAGCTGAGTGAAAAATAAAATATTTAATAAAATTAACCATTTAATTTGACTTTTTTGGTTTATTTAAATTGGCAAATTTTGAATCACTCAAGCAGATAACTCAACTAACAAAAGACAAAACTCAGCAAACAAATGCGGGATACATGAATCAGAAATGCAGTATTCTAATGTATGATTTGAGATTTCCTGTATTTCAAACAAATCATAGAAATGATGTAAAAATTAACAAATCTGAAATTGCGGGATTGTTGAATCCAAGAACCAAGTCTCAAATCATAATTGTGAGGAATTTGAAATAAATATAATTTATGGGTGTCTCAAAAAGGGTGTCAAAGAATCTAGAGTGGATTTGTGTTAATTCTTTTAGGAATCATAGGCATTCTCAAAAATCACCTTATTCCAATTTAGGACAGCTAAAATTTAGATCATAATATTCACAAAATTAACATATATAACAATAAAATTGACTAAAATATACATTCCTCTTCTTGAGTTTAAAATTATAAAAAAATTTATTATGTCTTCTTACAATAACAACCAAGTCAACAAGCTGTTCCCTGGCCTTGACAAAATTATGCAGGGCTATGCTGGGTCTCTTAACAGTGAAGCCTCTGTCTATGGCCACTCCCAACCTGCAGCCCCCCGCAAGCATCACCCAGGAGTGTGTTCTTTCTCCTGTGTCCAAATCATGACCCTATTTGCCCATCACGCACAGGCAGCCACTAACTAAAATCATACAGCAACAATGGCATCTGGAGCCAGTCATTTGAGCCATGGGGTCACCCAGAGAGCCCTAAAAATCCAAAACAGCCAATCATATGGCATTGAACTATTCCCAAGGTGGACACATCCCTCCCCCAGACAATCAGCCTGCAAGACACAGAAGAAAATTGATCACTCCAGAGATTGTTCTCAAACTGGTTGAAAAGCAAGGGATGCTTATGTCCCTTGGGGAAATTGCAGCCATTATGGGTTTTACAAAGTCCATTGTGGCTGCAACCCTGCAAGCCCACACCAACTGTGGCCCCCTACCAAGAAGACCCCAACTGGTGCCTTTTCTTTGACTGAAGGTGAAAAAGCTCACCTCCTCATGATGGCTATTATGGAGTGTGACCTGCAGATGCCCCTGGTTCAGGTCTGTCTCCAACTGGGACTCCACAGCATTTTTAACCAATAAGAGAACGGTGAATTTGTGGATGCATGGAGTTGTGGTTGCTGTCAGGCTCTTATCCAATCAGGTTCTCAGTGGCCCCATTTTGGTGGACACTGATCCCTATGATTCTACCATCATCAATTTTATCAAAGGGAGGGCAATGAGGGCCCTTAATGACATAATCTTCCTGCCATACACCAAGATTTTGGCAAGTATTTAAGACTTTGGGGAAAAGCGCATCCAGTCTGACGTATACAAGCGCAGGCCAATCCTGTATCAATTTGTTGGGGTTTTGTTGACAGTTTCCCCATTGAGGGTCAATCATTACTCTGCAATATCAAACACTGCAGATGGGTAAGCCTACCAGACAGAGCTCAAGGTCATGCTGGAGGAATGGGTCACCCAAAACATTGCATACACAGTTGTACTGAGTGCAGAGATGGAGCAGCGGGAATAGGCAACCCAAGAAACCAGGGCTGTGGGGCATACCTGTTGGTCCTACCCCATCAACCACGCCAATATGCATCTTGCAGATGTATGTCTCTATATAACTGGTTCTGCACTCAGGCGCTTAAAGCCTGCCACACACAATGAATTGTGCATCCAAATTGATGAGAGTTATGAGATTTTCCTTCTGTGTTTGTTCAGGACCTATCAGATCTTGTCATTTTCTATGCGAGTGATAGCAATAAGTCCAGAAAATACCCCCACCTCCCCCTCACGCCAGTCCATCTGTTTTTTCAATCCAGTATATGTGACGGAAGACAAATTTGAGAAATTGAAGCAATCAGCTCTTATTACCCCTTCCCAGTCAACAAACCCTGTTTCTCCAACCCCCTCATCAAGCCACCTGCCTTCCAACCCTGACTCCCAAACTGCTGTCCATCCCCCCACTATCTCTGATGCTGTTCCTCTTGCAGGCAAAGATGAAGGCAATGTTCAATCTGCCCATTTCTTCCCCTTGTCCTTTGATCAGTAAAATAAAACCTTTATTTGTGACAACTTATCAAAGTCAATATTAAATCTTCCAATTATAATATATAATTTTTTCTTTAATATTATCAACATTTCCCATAATTAATACAATGTTGTGTATTTTATGAATAGCTTAAAATTATGAGCATACATAATTTTCATCATTAATAATAAAGTAAAGACAATAAATGTAAATATTACATTAGAATATTGCAATTAGACGTCAACTCTTGATATTTAGACATTGTGTGCATAACTCAATATATTTTTTTAATGAAATTCATTGTAAAATTGGCCTTTTTCATTGTAATTTATTGAAATGGACTGTTTTTATATTAGAGAGCCATTACGCTTAGTACAAATATTGATACATAGTGCACTTTACAGCCTGTAAATTTACCTATTGGTAATAATTCTGTAAACATTTTAGTCAGATTTTGCAAGGTAATAATAATGTAATGGGTTAATAAATTACTGTTTATTATCATTTTTTGGCTGATTTTCTTTGCTGTGGTGGTAGTGCATTTTCTGATATTTATACATTTGTTTCCAATTGGTTGGTTTCACATCCAATCACACAGGCAATAGGAAATCAAGTTGTCACCCCAACAGCATCCGGTCTTGGGGTGGCAGCTTGTTTTCCTATTGCCTGTGTGATTTGATGTGAAGCCAACCAATTGGATACTAGTGTGTAAATATCAGAAAATGCACAATTGCCACAGCAAAGAAAATCAGCCAATTAATGATAATAAACAGTAATTTATTAACACATTACATTATTATTACCTTGCAAAATCTAACTAAAAAGTTTATAGAATTATTATCATTAGGTAAATATACAGGCTTTAAAATGCACTATGTATCAATATTTGTACTAAGTGTTAATGGCTCTCTAATATAAACACAGTCCATATCATTAAATTATAATGGAAAAGGCCAAGTTTACAGTGTATTTTATTAATCAAAATGCATTGAGTTATGCACATAATTTCTAAATATCATGAGTTGATATCTAATTGCTATATTCTAATGAAATATTTACGTTTATTGTCTTTAATTTATTAATGATGATGAAAAAAATGTATGCATTGAAGAAAGTACCATAAAAACCAGTTTTTTGATGGAATTCAAACATAATGTCAAATATTTACACACTTATCAATGAATTAGAGTCAGCCCTCTAAAAATTTGTTGAGCTTGAATACAACATCAGGGAAATTGTGGTAAATCAACTGGGAAATGAGGGAAGAGCCTTGGTCCAGCAAAAGGAAATTGCAAAAAATAGCCTGGGAACAATAGATAATGAAGAACACAAGGAAATAATTTTAAATCTTTAAAAGGAAATACTCAAGCGATTATATTTCAAAAGTGAAAACCACAACTCATGGGAATTTGTGAAAACCAACAGAAAGAATACTCAAAAAATTAAATTGATTGAAGGAAATATAATTTCAAAGGAATCAACACAAATGAAGAGAAACCCGACCAAATGGAAACAGACAAAAACAAAACTCAGTCAAAAAGCAGGAGCGCTTCAAGAAATACAGAAACTTTATCAAATGAAAATCAAGAGGAAGCGCAAGTTGCAAGAAAAATAAGGAAAATTAAGCCTAAGAAAATTAATGAAGAGCAGCCAACACTCATGAAGTTTGCTGAAGGGGCGCCTGTGGCTGAGGGGGCCGCAGGGGAAACAATTAGTAAGTCTTTTTTATGTTTTACTTATATTTACTTTAGCTATAACTAGGAATGGAGACAAGGTTGCAGAAGTGGTGGCCTTTACACTGAGTTGGTTCTACGGGGGTTGCCAATCACTGGTAGCCCCTGTAAAACAAATAAATAAAAAACAAATAATTAAAATAATTCAACTAAGTATGAATAATTTTGCAAATATTTAAGCTAAAGCTAAGGAATATTTACCACCTTTGAGGTGCTCACTGTGGATTAGGAAAGCATATAAAATAAGAGCAAATATCAACTTCAAAGAGATGAATGAAATTTGCAGGGATTTCAAATTAAACTTTGATGAATATATTTATGAAAGTATTTAACAATTCCCATTTGCAAACATCAATAAATATGAAAAAATCTAATAAAAACCAACTTTCAAATAGGAACTGAATATCTAAAAACTGAAATTTTTAATGAAGTATTCAAGGCATTGTCAAATAAAGTCAGGGACACAGTCCTTGTGAATACATTTAAACCTTTATTCATTTTTTTGTGGAGGCATGGGGAGCAAATACAAGTGGGGCACCTTCTGGAACTATCTTCAAATTCAGCAACACATCCTACATAAACAGATTAGCTCAAATATATAAAAAATTATGCATTTTCTTAGAAAAATACACCTTGCAAAGGATTCACGTTGCATATACCTAGGAATCCTACTACATTGCATATTAAAGACTAACATCAAAAAATTGGAGGATGTACCTATACAACTTGATATATGCCAATAAGCACTTGAACGCCAGAAGACACTGTGGGGGTATAGGGCAGTCAAGAACGTCCTGTATGACTTCTTTGCACTGGCCTTGCTATATGGGTTTTATGTGCCTCACAAAAAGAACCTGTTAATCAATTTGCTTACCCGCCTTCCTTTTATCAAACAATCAACAACCACCAGGGTGCAGGGCGCCACCCCTCTAGCAATTGCATCCAGGGTTGTCCACCACAAATAGAAGAGTAGGTGGATCCAATTAGATGCTCTAGCCAAAAATTTGATTTTGGGGTATAATTCCCTGGAATAATCACATTCCATTTGCAAGTTGCATCTCCCTAATAAATTTTATTCCTTGGCAATTTAACTTTTTAATTTTTTATTTTAAATATTTAAATAATAATAGTAATATATCTAAATATATTATAAGACATTAGTTATAGGTACAAACACGTCAAATAATAAAAAAGAATTAAAAATGTTTTTATTTACTAGTTCATTGAGTACAGGTTCATTTATTACATATACAGACAACAAGAATTGAATTTATCTGCATCATGCGGCCTGCTCCACTTATATTCTAAACAAGTGGTTGTTTAGAACTCAAATTACCTTTCCCTTGTAATATGATTTGATGAATAGATTTTCTATGCTTGACGCGCGTCATAAGTACTAATTAGTAAGAGATACTTGAAAATCATTGGTTTTTGTGTCGTGTTGCTATAGTGGCACTGAAATATTAAGGAACATATGATGACTTGTGAGGTCCAATTTGTGGCTTAAAAACCCCAAAGTACCAACAAGGATTCACAATTGTTTAAATAAAATTAGTCTATTTCTATTTTTTTAATTTATTTATTTGTTAGCTCTACAGTCAATACATTATTTGGTGGATTATAATAAAAAATACATATCTCTATATCTAGAATAATTAATTTTAATTATATTTTTAATTAATTCTTATATGTCTATAATACAATCAAACATCATGTCATCATATATAAATAATACTTTTTGAGTCCTAATAAAAACAAAACAAATAAAACCTGGAGCGCCCATTTATCTGATTGGCTCAGAGGCAAGGGCTTTGGGGAGGAAGGATTCCAAGTGCTCATAAAAAGCCGCCACCACATTTGGGTGACATTGCAAATTGGCTGATCTTGAGAATGTTGAAGAGATCCTTGGTGTCCTGAGGGAGGACTTTCTTCAACTTATTTTTGATCCAATCAAAGACCTCTTCAATTGGATTCAGAAATGGAGCATAGGGAGGAAGGAAGAGGAGTCTCATTGGGCAGTCAGCCAGGCGGTGGCTGGCCAAATGACTATTTTTATTGATGGGCGGGAACTTGGACACAACCAGATCCACTTTGTGGAGCCCAACATTATCCAACACAACAATGTTAGTTGTGCCCTAATAATTAATCCAAAGGTATCTCTTAACAGCTTGAAGAAAATTGAGAAAAGTCCTGCTATTGTGGGAACCCTTGATCATTTGGTATTGGTCCAACCCGCGAGGACCAAGAAGCACTACCATCAAATAGGTCTGGGAACAGACAGCTGCACAATGGGCTACATTGTCCTTGGACCCTTTATTGACCCACCCATGCCTAGACCTGAGTGAGGAGGGAAAAACAATTTGTTGATGTAGAAGTACTGCACGTTGCCAGTCTCCTTAAGAGCCAGATAAGTCTTGGCATAAATGTGTTAATCTTTGACTTTTTTCTTGCTGTTCCTATTGTACAGAGAAACTCCAAGGACCTTAAAAGAGAAGCCCAATTTGACCATTGCTTTATATGCAAAGGTTTTGGAGACAGAAATCTCAAACTCTGTGGAAAGCATTGATTGGACAGCAAGTGAGTCCAGGTAGCAACCCTTGGTAACCAACTGCTTGATTGCATTGATATAAACAGGCTGAAGGAGTTTGGACTGCCAATTAGCCTTGGTGAATTTGGCAATTCACCTGGTGTTGGTTATTTGGTGTTGATGTTGCCAATTTATCTGGCTGTGACATCAAATTGGGACGCAATATCCCAAACTGCCATTCCCCTGCTCAATCAGTTGAGGAGAGCTTCACACTCAATATCTGTCAACTGACGCTGGCCCTTGGCAGATACCACGGCATCCTGGCTAGCAGGCTTGACACAGGGAATGGGGACCTTTGTGTAGAAGGTGGGATCACGCTTGGTTGTGCTAGCGCTGTCAATGATGGTATACAATACAGGCGCAGATGGCTCTTTGGTGGTGACCAATGGCTCATAGAATGTGTCGAAAACGCAGGAGCAGAAAGTGGCAACTCTTGGATCAAGATTGCGGGGCCAGGTGACAGCTGGGTAAATGGTAGAGGTGTAAGTAACCTCAGTGTTCCTGGTAAGCTGGGTGTAAAAGACTTTGGTGGCAGCCCTTGAGAGCAGCTTCTGTCTTGGATTCAGGCTGGTTTGTAAGGTCTTGCCCAATAAGGCGCAAGATTATAAACTATACTGTGTAAAACGTTTGGATTTAAGTTTAAAAGATAAAAGAAAGTAAGTAGAGTTTGTAGAAGTACTTTTAAAAGACTTTACAAAAACTTATGATTAGACACAAAAGGTGTCATAGAGTTAACTAGGCCTAAACAAACTACATAGAACAAGGTATTAAATAAAGATTTGTTTGTAACCAAAGGTATATCTACGTCAGGATATTCCCCATGGGAATATCTCAACATAAAACTAGTCAAATTATCCCTGATGTTTAAAATGGTGACAACAAGCTAAATGCTATTTGTCTGGCTATATCCATTCTAATTATGCTAGCTGTTTAAACTCTGAAAGCAAATTAAACCTGACAACATATTTATTCTAAACCTAAGCTTTTTTTAAAAAAGAAGATAACCTAAGTAAATTTTGAAGTTAGAATTTGAAAATGAAAATATAAAATTGAAGTAGAAAAAAGCTTGTGAATAGTGATTGGGAAAACCACTTAGAATTTCAGCTTAGATGCCTACTTTTCTAAAGCCTTTATTTATAGATAACAAAATTGAATCCTGCAAGGATCTGCAATGGGTAACCAGGAGTTTATTGGCAAAGGTACTGATAAATTATGGAGAACACATGGTAATTGGGGAAGATGATCTTACAGGAGATAACCCAAAGATCTGCAACTGCAGTGTTTGGGGGAGCCGCGGTTGCATAAGTAGTGGAAAGAAAACCTATTTGAAATAGGAATTTATAAAGATAACTAGAAAGGAACTGTGTGTGAGCATGCAAAAGCAAAAACCAAAACTGAAAGTGAGCAAAAAACAAGGTAAGTTTTGATTAAAACTAACTAAATAAAATATACTTCAACTCTTAGATTCAAATTTAGAATTTAAAGTTGTTTCAAAGCCTGCCCTTTGGGGCAGGGCATAACATTACCCCCTCCAGATCCAAGTTCAGGATGAGCTTGGATATAGGAATCCAGAAGGTCAGCACAGTTTTTAAGGTTAGACAATGGTTCCCACAAACTCTCTTCTATGGGGTATCCTTTCCAAAGGACTAGATACTGTAATTTCCCATAGTGGTAGCAATGGTTGATTATAGAGTCCACCTTGTACTCAGGAGTTACTTTGACCAGGTGCGCAGAAGGAATCACACTTTTCTGATGAAAAGGTGGAGGACACTTTGAAGCTTGAGGATGGAAGCATGGAAAACGTCATGGATGCAATACCCTGGAGGAAGTTGAATGCAGTATGCTACCTTCCCAACCCTTTCAGTTACAATAAAAGGTCCTATAAAACAAGGGCCAAGTTTATAGGAAGGTCGTTTGATAGGAAGGTTTTTGGTGTTTAGGTATACCAAATCATTGACCTGGATAGTCCTCCTCTCCTGACAGTGTTTGTTGGCGTGGACCTTGTAGACCTCAATGGTCTTGGAAAGATTCTTTTTTAGGGAATCCTGGATAAGTTGCAGCTGAATCAGGAACTCTTCTGCTGATGGGGAAAATACGGACAAGCTGACAGAAGGAATAAAGGCAGGTGTATACCCCAAGTTTACCATAAAATGAGACATCTTAATGGATGAGTGAGGAGTGGCATTGTAGGAGTATTGAGCCAAGGGCAGATGAGGAGCCCAGTCAATCTGTTTTTCATTGGAAAAGCAGCAGAGGAAACATTCCAATGTCTGATTGGTACACTTGGTTTGGCCATCTGATTGTGGATGTTAGGAAGTGCTGAGTGAAAGATGGACACCTAGTTGTGTCATGAATTCCTTCCAGAAAAGAGAAAGAAACTGAGGTCTGCGGTCTGAAACAATGTCTCTAGGGGTACCATGGTGTACAAAGACATGTTTAACAAACAGGGAAGCAGTCTGCTTTTCTATAATGTTTGAATTACAAGCAGAAAAAATGGCCTGCTTAGAGAATCTATCCCCAATGACTAGTATAGCATCAAAACTCTCGGACTGGGGAAGCTGGACAATGTAATCCAAAGAGACAGACTGCCAAGGACCCTCAGGAATAGGAAGGGGACATAGCAGACCCACAGGTTTCTGGGTGGAGTGTTTGCTTCTTTGGCACACAAGACAGCTGCTGACGTAGAACTTAACAAAAGAAGACATTTTTGGCCACCAGAAGTGCTTGCAGAGTTTGGCCAAAGTCTTCTTATAGCCATAATGATCTGTAGCTAAGGAATTGTGGAAGGTAACGGTTAGTTGCTGTTGAAGGCCTTGGGAAGAGACTACCAGAAGATTATTGAAGTATAACACACCATCTAGCAGGGAGAAGGAAGGATTTGAAACTGTATCATTGTTTGTAAGAGCATCAATAATCTGAGACAAGATCTTGCCAGACAGCTGGGACTTGTGGATTTGCTTCAGTATATTGGGAGTTGTGGTACTGATAACATTAAGTTCCAGAAAGCTCTTGGGCAGAAGGACCATCAGGTGTTGAGAGATTTGTAGTCTTTGTCAACTTCAGACAAGGAAGGGTGACAACTAAGTGTGTCAGGTAAGGTATTAAGTATACCCTTCTTGTACACAAGCTTGAAGCAGAAATTTGATAGCTCTAATACCCATGTGGCGTATCTCTGGGAGATGCAGTGTGACTCAGTAAAGTAAAACAAGTTCTTATGGTCTGTGTAAATGAGGAAAGGCTCGTCAAGTCCCTCAAGATAGCAACACCAATGTTTAAGTGTTTTGATTATGGAAAGAAGTTCCTTGTCATGTACAGGATAATTACGTTCATCAGGAAGATGCTTTTGGGAGAAGTATGCAACAGGATGTTGCATCCCATCCCCCAAGCTGAAGGAGAACACCCCCATAGCATAATTACTGGCGTCAGTTTTGACAGGGAAAGGCTTGGAGGGGTCTGGCATCAGGAGGACAGGCGTCAAGAGGTAGGCAGAACTGGTTGCCTCAAAGGCAAGTTAGGCTTCAGGTGATCAAGCAAAGGGTACAAAGGGAGACATCAGGGCAGTGAGCGGCAAGACCAATGAGGAAAAAATTTCCACAAACTTGCAGCAATAATTTGCCAAACCAACAAAACTACAAAGTTGGGAACAAGTCTTGGGAACAGGCCAGTTTTGAATGGTCTCAACCTTAGAGGGAGAGACTGCAAAGCCGTTTTTAGTAAACACATAGCCAAGGAAGTCCACCTCGGCACAGAAGAATGAGCACTTTGACAATTTGGCAAATAGGTTGTATTCCCAAAGTCTCTGAAGGACCTGAGTAATGTGAGTGGCAAGGGAAGAGGAGTATACAAGGATGTTGTCTAGGTAGACCACAACAAACTTGTTAAGGAATGAAAGGAGTGCCTCATTCATGAGAGCCTGGAAGGTGGAGGGAGCGTTACATAAGCCAAAAGGCATTACATTATACTTGTATAGTCCAAAGAGTGTACAGAAAGCTGCTTTCTATTTGTGTCTTGAGGCAACACGGACCTGGTTGAAAGCACTGCAGAGATCTATTTTGGTATAGATGTTGCTTCCAGATAGACAGTCAGTGAGGGCTTTGGCAGAGGGAATAGGACATATGTCCTTGATAGTAATCTTGTTTAAGGCACAAAGATTGGCACATAAATGCTTTGAGCCATCAGATTTACCCACAAAGAAGATGGGAGACAAGCAGGGCAAGGTAGAACAAGAAAAAAATCCTTTTGCAAGTTCTTTGTTGGTGTACAATTTTAGCAAAGAGTTGTTGGAGTCAGAAAGAGGGATCAATCTTCCCCAAGGAGGAATGATACCAGGATTGAGGTTGATCTGGATGCCGTAAGAGCAATGGGGAGGAAATGAATGACATTCACTCTCGCTGAAACAATCTTTGAAATTGGAATAGCATAGGGGAATTCCGTCAGAATTGGTACAAATTATTGACTCATTATAGGAATTGGCAAGCAAGGTCAATTGAAAGAAAGCGGGCAAAGAGAGGGACAAATTGGTGTTGAAGGGTGCTGAACAAAGTGCATTGTTGCAAGTGAAATTGACTCTGTTGTTAATGTGGTCAAAATTGAGAAAGCACTCCTTGAGCCAAGGAAAACCAAGTATAAAGGGGTAAGAGAGGTTGGGAGTGGAATTACACTTTACGCGGAATGGAGAGCCCTCAAGATCAAAAGTAACTAGCTGAGTGATAGAGGAAGCGTTAGTGTAAGTACTGTTTCTGACTTTGGCATCCAATGATCCATAAAGAGGAAGTCCAAGGGTGTCTGCCAGGTCCTTTTTAATGAAGTTTGCATCAGCACTGGTATCAAGCAAGGCCAGGACCTTGACCTTGCCAAGGGGTCTGTGTACAGTTACAAGAACAGTTGGAGAGATAGAAGAATCTTTAGACATGAGGGAGTTCAGGCTTGTGGAGGAAGTAACGGGGTTTGATTGCTTGGAAAGGGGACAGAGAGCCAGCAGGTGGTCCTTAGACCCACAGTAGGAACAAAGATTATTTTTTCTTCTTATAAGGATCTCCTCTGAGGTAAGACAAAAACCTCCTCCAGGTCTAGGTTCTGTGCCAGGTGGAGGTGCAGGAAGAGGTATTGTTTTAGAGGAAAAGGTCTTGGCATTTGGAGATAGCTTAGATGTAGAACTAGGCTTAGTGAGGAGGTACTTCCAATTACACTTTACAACTTCTTTAATTAAGGAGTCTAGTTCTTCTGGTAGCTTGTGGTGGACTAGGAAATCTTGAAGAGAGGGGTTGAGTCATATCTTATAGAAACTACACGCCTCTGCTTCAGAAGCCTGTAGCCTAGACTGAACCAAGCAAAACTTCCTATTGTATTCTCCAAGGGGAAGTGAACCTTGGACCAGGCCTGAGAAGCAGGAAGGAGATGGGGCAGCAGAATACTTGTATTCATCAGAGAAGGAAAGGAGAGAAGAAACAAATTGATCATAATCTTGTAAAATATCTGGGTTTCTGGAAGAATGAGAACTGAACCAGTCACAGTAGTGGCCAGTGAGCTTCTCAGTGAGAAATAGGACCTTATGCGCGTTGGTGGGGAAGTCCTTACTGAAAGCAGTAAAGTGCGCTTGAGAGTAGGCAAGGATGTTGAATATGTTAGGAGGAGGAGAGCTATGGGCAAGGGAGGACAGAGTGTTGAGTACAACTGTTTGTGTGGTGTTTGAGCCTGAAGGGGTAGGTTTGTTCTTGCAGAAAACCTTGTCAAAAATTGATCCAAAAAGGAATACACAAAGAGAGATTAAGGCAGCAAAAATTATATAAAAGACTACATATAAAATGATAAAAGAAGTGATAGAAAAAGAACTACCTGGGTTAATACTGTTTGAAGCTGGAATAAGTAGGGTCTTGCCCAATAAGGCGCAAGATTATAAACTATACTGTGTAAAGTATTTGGATTTAGTTTAAAAGATAAAAAAAGTAGGTACAGTTTGTAGAAGTACTTTTAAAAGACTTTACAAAAACTTATGATTAGACACAAAAGGTGTCATAGAGTTAACTAGGCCTAAACAAACTACATAGAACAAAGTATTGAAAAAAATTTATTTGTAACCAAAGGTATATCTACATCAGGATATTCCCCATGGGAATATCTCAACATAAAACTAGTCAAATTATCCCTAATGTTAAAAAATGGTGACAACAAGCTAAATGCTTGTTGTCTGGCTATCTCCATTATAATTATGCTAGCTGTTTAAACTCTGAAAGCAAATTTAGATCTAACAACATTTTTATTCTAAACCTAAGCTTCTTTTAAAAAATAAGATAACCTAAGTAAATTTTGAAGTTAGAATTTGAAAATAAAAATATATAATTTAAGTAGAAAAAAACTTGTGAATAGTGATTGGGAAAACCACTTAGAATTTCAGCTTAGATGCCTACTTTTCTAAAGCCTTCATTTATATATAACAAAATTGAAGCCTGTCAGGATCTGCAATGGGTAACCAGGAGTTTCTTGGCAAAGGTACTGATAAATTATAGAGAACACATGGTAGTTGAGGAAGATAATCTTGCAGGAGACAACCCAAAGATCTGCAACTGCAGTGTTTGGGGGAGCCGCGGTTGTGTAAGCAGTGGAAAGAACCCCAATTTGAAATAGGAATTTATAAAGATAACCAGAAAGAAACTGTGTGTGAGCACGCAAAAGCAAAAACCAAAAACAAAAGTGAGCAAAAAACAAGGTAAGTTTTGATTAAAACTAACTAAATAAAATATACTTCAACTCTTAGATTCAAATTTAGAATTTAAAGTTGTTTCAAAGCCTGCCCTTTGGGGCAGGGCACAACAGGTTGATCTGGCCTGAGATGCGGGAGATGGTTGACTGGTGATGACACCTTGGGAAGCCTGTGTGTTGGCATGACTCCCCTCAAGTTGGGTTCTGGGTCTGTTCTTGGACCCTCTAGGACGCTCTTGTGGACTGGCTGCCCCGCGGGCTGGTGCAGGAGCTGGTTGAGAATGCAATTGACGGTCCATAAAAATAAAATAAAATAAAATAAATTTTAGATTAAATATGTATTTATTTGGATTTATTAGTTTAGTTGCAGGTAGTTGTTTTCTCTTGATTTAGCCTTGAATAGTAGCAGAGCTTCTATATCTGTGATTTGAAGTGTATAATATTTTATACTTTCCAGTTTTGGATAATTGTAAAGTTTAATCACTTTTTATGTCTAAACATGGTTATTGAGATTGAATTTTTTTATTTGATTTTAGTTGTGGTGGAGCTTCTTGATTTGGGTTGGTGTTTCCTAGTGTGCTTACTGTACATTAAATTTGGATTCCAGTCCCCGCATTTAATATCTGAGTTTACTAGTGGCATTCAAAAGTGATTTGAAATTTGGTTCTTGAATTTGACAATCCTGCAATTTCAAAAAACATAGTAAACTTAATGAAAATGGTTGATGGATTTGAACACTTCAAATCTGATTCCAGTTAATTCATTTTGTCCATTGGAAATATGCAGTTTGACTTGAACTTTGCAAAGTGTCTATGAACTCCTGCATTTTTAAAAATTCAAATAAAAATATAAAAAAATTAATTTTATTAAAAAAGGCCATTCCGCAAAAGTGATTTGAAATTTGGACCAAGGATTTGATAATCCCACATTTTTACGTTCAGGTTCTGAATCTACAGTATCAATATTATCCTCTCTCCATTATTACCCTTGATTATCTTCTATTATATCTTTTTACTACATGTATTAGAGTAGGATAAGAGGTATAAGATGTTTCTTTTTGATTTACAACTTTGAACTATCTATATCATTTTTAGTGAAAGTACAGTGTTTTTAACATAAAAATATTCAAGCCTTCATTTTATGATATGTAAGTAGTTAATTCTTGATATCTTTGAATATTGCAACTTATAAATAAGATATAAAACTATATCTTTTATTAAGTATAAAATTGTATAGTATATCTTTAATAAGAAAGTGATGTACTTTATATTATTTTAACAATATACTTCTATAACTTTTATCCTTGAAATAAGATCACTAATAAACAAAATTACCTAAAATCATATGCTTGTATCTTGTAAAGAAAATCCTTTATTTTGCTTATACTGAAGTATTATTATAGCTTTACATAAGCTGAAAATAAAATTAACTTTTTTAAATAAAAGCTATAGTTTAAAAAGCAGTTTTTTGTGTAGTTTCATTTTTTATATTAAATTGATTACAGTTATATATAAATTCTAGTCTAATTTTGCTTTTAAAACTAAAATAAACTTTCTTTTAAAAACAGTTGTTGTAACTGTGCTGTTTTAGTAGAGTTACATGGGGAAAATATTTAGAAACTAGATAATATTCTTTATTGAGAGATAATGATTATATAGTTAATGTGAGTCATGGATAACAGGAACATGATAGGGCTGATCACACAGCAGGATGTTGAAGGCAACAGCGCCTATGTTGACAATAATAATGTCAACAGTGGCCATATTGACACTTTGTTGACATCGTCACTGTTGACTCAAAACTCTATATCTCCTATGTTTTTTGCTAGTTGCGCTAGCTTAATTCTTTTTTTTAAAGGGTTCAGGGGTGCAAATCCAGAAAACACAACAAAATTGTGGCCATCTTGACACAATTTAATATTAAGCTTAATAAAAAACTCAATTTAACCAGATTTTTCCTTTACTTTTACTAATAAAAATTAGTTTATTTTTTATTTGTTTTCACAAAGTAAAAGTGTCAATGTTGACACTTTTTAAGCATAACTTATTTTTAATAACAAAACTGAAACATCTACAGTAAAAAAAATAAGTGTCCATTTAAAAATATTTTTTATTGAATTATTATATTGAAAAAGACAGTGCACATACAGTTGATTGTTGAAATGTTCATGTTATAAAAATTTTATGTGGCACTTATTACGGCTTTAATATATTAAGTGGATTGGTGGCTAACGGTAATCCATTAATTTAAGCGTGAGTTACTATGTAAGTTACTATAGAATTTATTATTGAAAATAATATCAACACTTATAAATGTTGTTTATTTGCTTGTGATCATCCCCTGGGGTGGAGTTAAGCAAATTAGAGTGGCACAATTAAGCCTAGATTAATATGCCACCTCATATAAAGAATGTTGTAAGTGACGTTGTTGACACTTTACCCTTTTCAATACTTGAATACAACTTCTTAACAACTTCATATAAGCGCAATAGTAAAATATCATATTACCACCCCCAAAATATAATTTTTAATACAGTAGTTTTAAAAGCTATGGCAACAAGCAAAAATACTTCAGATTTAAACAAAATAATTTCAGATTCAAACAAAATCCAAGTCATGCAAGATTCAGGATTCAATTAATTTATAAAATTTCAGTTAATAAATGAACTATAAAACCAAAAACAAAATTTTACTAACCCATTATACAAAATTAAAGCAAACATCAAGCCGTGTAGTTCAAACCACAAACAAAATGAACTGACACAACAAGTGAAATAGATGGATGCTATTCCAGAGTATATTATAATCCAATCAGGATTCATATGAGGCACCAACAGAAGGACTAAAGTGAAACAAAACTTGAGCAATCTAGAAGCAAGATTATACAAGCACAAAACAAAATGAACTCACACAAGATGTGTAGTATGAGCAGCCTAAAATAGAAAAATAACAGTTTAACAGCCAATCAACAGCTATCCAATTTAGGAACAGAGGCATTTTATCCATTTTCATGGCTCCAGATTTTTATGAAAAGGTTTTGAGAGCCTTCCAAATATGGACCTGAGATTACAATAAAAATAAACCATTAAATTTTAAAATTTCTACTTTAAGTGATTTTATCCTAGGTTTTTTACAATGGTTTTTAACAGTAATATCTTTGACGGCGCCAGCAGCCAAGCCGGCTTCAATGGAGGTGAGGCTCAGGGCGTGGAGGCACCTGTTTACACCCAAGCCTCTGAGGCAGGTAACAAGGAAGCTGACCTGTTACTGTCCCCCGACCCATATGGCTTTGACTTGTTTGAGAGTCACTTAGCGTCTAGCTCTGCCCTTGCTCTCACACCCATCCCTGCACAAGCTGCCCGTCAACCAACCAATCAGGATGGCAACCTTGATTTGGAACAACTTCCTGCCACCACCCAACCTGCCCCCCCTCAGCCAATCAGGCTTCAGCTCCTGCCACCCAGCGCCCCAAACGCAGAATAATCACTGCCCAAATTCTTCAGGAAATTGTGGCACTCATGCTGCAGGGTCTGTCCTGGGATCAGATAGCCAGCCAATTACAATTCACCTGAGCCACAATAACGCAGGAATTCAACAACCTAATGAACAAGGGGAATCTAATTGGGACAGCCAAGAAGCAAAGAAGGCCCCAGAGTCCCAGATTAGCAAGGTCTACCCAATCATGCTTGACCTCCTCCAGCGGGATCCCAAGCTTCCCTTGGCCCAGGTCTGGAAGCAGCTTGCGCACCATAACATATGGGTCTCTTAGTGCATTGTGCAGCTCTGGATGTATGGGAAGGTGGCTTATATATGGGTTCTTACCAATCTTGCCGGCAACCAATGGGATGGCGCTAAGGATTCCCTGTATGACACCCCCATCAAATCAACCCTGGTTTGATGCTTGACTAGCCTGCCAGATGATATCATTTTTGTCTTATATTATAAGCTATCAATAGCTTTTGACAATTTTGGTGAGCAAGTAAAAGCTGCTGCCAAGAATAGGGGGAGAAGGTCAAGAAGGGGACGTTCATTGGGGCATTTCTGGCTGTTTCATCCAAGGGTTTTGTCTACTATTGGACAAACCCAGATTTCATCAATGGGTACTCATAAGTCCACATCCTTGGTGAATTTCTTGACTCCTGGGATGACTCAAATTCCAAATACTGGGTTTTCTTGAGTCACCAGATAGAGGGAAGCTCCACTGCCCTCAAGGCCTTCCAGGAATGTGGGCACCAGGCCTCTGTGTACCCAGCTGGTCACGTCAACGTCCATCTGGCAGATGTTGTGTTCTTTAATATTGGAGATACACTCCAGGAGCGCCACCCTCAGGCTTTCAACAACCTCTATCTTGGGGTCCTTGACCACAATTTTCTCTTTGGCTGCCAGATGGTGGCTGACTTGTTTGCGCAAATGGGTTTCTATGTGAACATGGGCAACCAATCATGTAAGGATAAGCGCCTTCCACCTTGGGCCACTCCTACCTACCAGCCCATCCAGCCAGTGACCAATGAGGAATAAGACAAGCATTATATGTCAGCCATCACGTGAAATCCTCCTGCCTCCACCCCTGCCACCAACACCCCTAACCCGCAAGCCCAACCCATCCAATCCCAGACCCCCCAAGCCAGCACTGCCTCTACGTCTTCCTTCCCACGCCATTCTGCCTACTAGGCATCACTCTTCCTTGCCCCAATAAACCCTGTCACCAAACATTTTCTATTTATATTATACTTTTTTGAATTTCAATTGTTCATGTTCTCTTTGTTTATAGTTGGTTTTGTTCTTTATGTTCTGCTTATTTCTATAAAATCATATATTTACTATGTTGTGTATCTAGATCCTGAACACAGTTATTTTTAGCACCCAAACACATCCCCTTGTGAAAATATTAACAACAATTTGGTGATCAACTGAATTTAAATTAGAAAATTATAGTGTTAACTGTTTTTAGATAAAGTTGTTACTGATCCAAATTTAAAACCTTAAAGTTTATCATTAAGGTTTTGAATTTGGATCATTAACTTTATCTAAAAACAGTTAACACTATAATTTTCTAATTTAAATTTAGCTGATCATCAAATTGTTATTACTATTTTTACAAGGGGCTATGTCAAGCGCCAAAAATAATATGGTAATGAAGGAAACATTACCAACACAAAGCAAACAACACATATCAAGATGAGCGTAAAACATATACACAATGGGTAAAAAGATGGTATAATGTATTAAATGGGAAAATAAAAAGGAATAAACAAAGAGGCAACAGTATCAAAATAATACAGAATTTATTGGGGCAAAAGATATAAAAACATATGGAAAGGTTAGTAAAAAATCAATGAGAGAATTGGAAAAGCTTCTGAAGGACCTCAACTTGGCAATTGCCAAAATAAAGGACATTGACAGCAAGGTCAAAGCAAAGGTGAAGTCCACTGTCCTCACTGGGGACAAAATTGACAAGGTGTCTGCAAAGGCACTAATGTCAAAAAAGCCTGACACCCCAGAACAGACAATCAAGCGCTTATTAAATATTCAAAAAACTGTGGTTGAGGGGCTCCAGTTCAAGGCATACAATCTTTCCGCACCGTCTGTCTGGGTTGATGACCCAGAGATGTATGCCCACCTCAAACCCTCCAAGCATACCAGGGCAGAGGATACCAAATTTCCCGCACAACTGCTTACACCAAGAATGGCAAAGCTGGCTGAAGCCGCTGGCAAGGAAGAAACCCAAGAAGGTAACCTAAAAAATTATAATTAATAAAAAATTTAAATACTTACTTTTTTTAGAAGATGTTGATGGTGAACTCCGCTGGGTCCTGGTTCCTTTTGTCCCCCCACCTTCTACTCCAACTACGCCACTCATGTGGCCAAACAGTTTTCCTGTCCCCCCCCTGTCTTGCGTGAGCTTGAAGACAGGATTCATGGTACATTCCTGATGTCCAGGGAGGCATTGGATGGGCTTTTGCATAGTGAGGGGGCATCTGAGTGGGCAGTTACTGCCTACAAAGATGCCCAACTGGTTGCCTGGACCTGGTTAACCTCAGTGGAGTTTACTGTGTAAACTCCATTGAGCTTGTTTGGGATGTCCTGGCAATGCTCCCATTCAAGAAATACCAGAGATGGGCCAGGCTCATGCAGCTGCTTGCTTCTGCTTCCCAGTGGAGAATACCATCTCTTACCTGTTGGAGAACTTTGGGTGTGTGGTGTCAAAATTGGCTGTTGCAGATGCAACAGCTGTAAAGAAGACAAAAATCCTCCTGACAGACTTTGGGCTGGCCTGGAGCGCCAACAAGACGGGGGTCCCAGCAGCTATGGAGCTGACCTTTGCCAAAACCAAGCACAAGAAGAAGATTAGCTCTGTATACAACAAATGTGTGAGTTTACAGAAGCCTTTGCTGGACAAAGGCTTCACCTCGTTGTTTACCTTGTTTATCTTTTCTTCTTCAGGATGAGTGCCAGTGTAGAGGACCTAGACAGAGTCCTTCTTGGGGTCAACAAGGCCAGGCTCTCACTGGACGGGAAGAAGGTCCCCCCTGGGTACAACTCAGTGGATCACATCATCCAGGACGCCCTGGTCCTGGCTGGCATCTTTGGGTTTGCAGCCCTGCCAGAAAAGCTGCTCCTCCATTCCCACCTCACCATCCTTCCTTTTACCAGCAGGCGCAAATAATTTAATATGGGTGTATCCACTGTCTACAGTATGGCAGTGGAGGTTGTGCGCCACCTCCATTGTGGGGTGGGTACATACCACCAAACCCATTACAGGTGCACTTAATTTTTCTCTATATCAATAAATATATTTATACTCTACTATTTTTTTATATTATAAATAATTTTTCAAATAATATTTTAGCAAACAAGATTTTCAAAATATATTGCAGAAATGGTTTCATAAAAGTATAAAATAATATGGTAATAAAATAAATTCTAACATGTACAAGTTAAGTTTAATTTTTATAAGTCTATTTTATATTTGTTTGACAAAAGTGATTTAAATCTATTTGCGTAATCCAGTATCAAGCGTTTAGGATTACCTCAGATGGCATAATAAAATAATATATAATAAAATAAATAAATTACATACATCTATTGATGGATCTTCTGGATATGATTGCAGGTGTAGAAAGATCTAAATATAAATGATAATTAATAAATCTTGAATAGTAAATAAGAGAATATAAAAAAAATTGGACACACTAAGCCTTTAATTGATTGGCTGTCTGGCTAGGCACGCGGGGATGAACAAATCAGCGTGGCCATAGAATTTGGCCACGGTCTCAGCTGGGAGGGTATGGATCCTGGCCTGCAGCAAATCAAACAGGTCCTTGGTCCCTGTTGGGGTTCCTTGCTTGATGACTTGCTTGAGCCAACCAAAGACTTCCTCAATGGGACTTAGGAAGGGCAAATAGGCAGGGAGGAAGAGAAGGCGCAAATTTGCTGTGGCCAATTTCTGGGGGCCCACTGCAATGCTTGTGTTGATAATTGGGAATTCTTCAAGAATATCTGCCACCTTGTGGAGACCAACGTTGTCCAGCACAATTACGTTGGTGAATCCCAGGCTTGTGCGCCTAAGGTGCCCCTAGGCCAATTGGAGAAATAATAGGAAGTTCTGGCTATTGTGGGAGCCTAGTATCATTTGGTACAGCTCAACCCCCTTTGGACCAAGGAGAGCCACCATTGAGTATGCTGTGGCGCGGACTGCAGCATGCCAAGCCATCCTGTCATTGGAGCCTTTGGGGACATACCCATACTCATTGTACATCATTGAGGCAAATGCTGATTTGTTGATATAAAGAATCTCACTGTTCCCTTGGCTTTGAGGGCAGTGTACGCCTCAGCGTAATTTTCTGGGTCTTGATATTAGCTGGGCTGTTCTGATTGTAGGGGGATACCCCAAGCTTTTTCCAGAAAAAGCGCATTCCTTTGACCAAATGATAATAGAAGGAAATTGAGGCCTCAATCCCAAAAGCAGACTTGACCATGGCCTGTATATTTGCCAGTTCAAGATGGCAATCTTGGGTTATCCACTAGTGGATTGCCCATTTGTGCTCCTTGGTGAGCATGGTTGAAACACGCAAGGATTTCTCCGCAGCAAGGACTTGGCCAGTATCAATGAACTTGTTGAAGGTCTTTGAGGCGTACTTGGGATCCAACCCAACAAGGGCCGCAGCCGCCTTGTAATCACCAGATTCCTGCATGAGCTGGAGAAGGATGATGCACTTAATGTGAGGAATGCGCTTGTGAGCAGGCTTTTTAGCGGTGGGGATTGGCTTGTTGGCATGGGCACAACACAGGGCATGGGCACTTTGGTGTAAAACACAGCAACTTTCTTTAACACCAGCTGTCCCTCATTGGTTTGGTAGAACTGGGGCTCCTTATCCTCCTCCTGATTGCCATCTCTGACGTAGGGCTTGTAGCTAGTATCAAGTACAGGCTTCACCTTCTCCAGCATGGCCAACAGGACTGACTCTTGCCGGTACACAACATCAAACACATGCAAAGTAAGTAATACCTCCTTGTTTCTAACTTTTTTGGTAGTGGTGACTTTGGTGGGCTTCTGGGTCAGCTTTGGGACCCAAGGGTTAATGCTCTGCACGCTAGCAGCTTGTGCTCCTTGAACTGGCTGTGTCAGTGCAGCGTCACTATGGAACTCTCCTCTCCCGCCTCCCTCCTGAGTAGGCACTTGTGTTGTACTAAGTCTATTCTTTGACCCACAGGGGCAACCACAACCGCGGCGCACAACAGGTGCAATGGTAGTCTGTTGCTGTGTTCCTTCCATTTTGAGAATTTAATAAAATATTAAATAAAACTTAATTAAGTTACTCCCTATTTTTAATTTTTGCTTTTAACTGTTTATGGATATTCAATTAATATTTTTCCCACCCAATATCCCAATTATAGATTTTTTATTTCTTAGTTAGTTGTTTTTGGTTTTACCACACCCATTTTAGAATCCCCAAAATAATTTCCACCCATTTTCCCATATTTTACGCCAAATTAAGCGCCCAACACAATATTTTTTAAATTTTCATTTCAGATCTTGTGTCTTATTTTAGATACCTTGGTATCATTCTTGATTACAATCCATTGCACACACTGAGTGAGTGATTTCATTTACATAGTGAGTTGCTATTGTGTTTTGTTTTTGGATTGAGTTTTGACACACCTTGCTTGGGTGTATTTTGTCACCAATTCACATAGTAAACATATGTACACCAAAAGTCAACTCACACTATTTTTTTTGTGAATTCATTTATTTTGGATTATATTTTGAATGGTTTTGCTTTGCGCGTGAGTACTTTGTTGCTGTGTTGGCCCATTTTGCCCATTAACACCAATAAACCCTGTTACCAGAGTGTATATTTTAACCTGAGAGTTGGGTTTTATTTAAATCTGAAACCATTTTTTTTAAATCTGAGGTATTTTTGGTTGTTGCCATAGCTTTTAAAACTACTGTAAAGTTATAAAGAACCATGAGACTTTTTTAACATATTTTTATGTACATTTTTTTATAATTTTTATATGTGAACAAAAACACACAGAAAGTGGTTAATTTTTGCTAGCCTGCTTAAATTCAGATTAGCGTACTATGAAAAAACAGTAAATTTTCAAAAAAATGTCAACAGTGACAATGTTGTCAAAAATAATGTCTACAATTTTTTTAATTGACAGTGAGAATTCAGCTTTTTTACTAATTGTCACTCATAATGTCAATGCTTTTCAGTTCTCACATATAAAACTTTATGTTTTACATAATAAAAACTTCTCATTTTTTGATTTGTTGTATTTTTAACTTTTCTCTTTCATATTTTTCTAATTTTTAAAATAAAATCTATATCTAAATATAATACTTTCACATAAATATCTTAACTTTTAATTTTTATTTAAAACTATAATAAAATAAAACCTATACAAGTATTTTTTAACTTTTAAATGCCAATAAAAGCCATCTAAGATTTAATTTTTGTATATTATGCTTTTTAAGTTGTTTTGTTTGTCTTTTACATAAATTGCTTTATTTTAAACCATTTTACTTATTATTTTAGGACAAGAACACTTCCAAACAGCCCAAAGGAACCAAGTGTCCCTCTAAACCCACCAAATCTACCAAGAAGAAGCCTGTCTCATCAAAGAAAGCCACCCCTAAACCATCCCCAAAGCCCTCACCAAAGATCTCCCCTGAGAAGAGCTCTGCTCACTCTACTGGGGGAGAGGAATCTGATGGCTCCCTTACAGACCACAGTTTTTACAACTTGGCTTCTGACAAGGAACCAACCAAGAAGCGGCAGCAAGGCAAAAGGACCCCTCCCAAAGATAAGTCTTCTGCACATGAGGAGTACCACAATAAGCCCCCTTCTGTTTCCCCACCCCCACCAAACTCCCCCTTCAAGCTCATCTGGAAATGATTCAAAGCCCTGCCCTGATTACTTCCCTGGCTTCTGCCATGCTCCTGCTGGCCCCTGGGACCCTCTGTTGGCCCACAACATCTGCAATGTTGACAGCAAATTCAAGGTTCCCTCTTCCTTGCCCAAATACTTCTCAATCATGAGTGTAAAGGGTGGGCTGGCCATGGTGGCCAATGGGTATATCTTCAGCTGCAACAATGCCAACCAGGGCTTCAAGAGCCGCCATTACACCTGTGAGGACTGCTCCTGCCCAGTGCGGCTTAACACTGAGCGCTGGGACCTGGTCCAAACCATCAAGGGCAAGCATACCTGCATCATGACCAACACCACCATAGCCCTCCTTCTCAAGTGGTATCTGGTGCAGGTGATGCCCACCTCCAAAGATCTTTCTGCCACCTAGCTGGCCTGCTTGCTTGCAAGTACCTCTCCCCAACCAACTTGAAGAGGGTTCCAACTCACAATCAGTTGGTCAAGTTTGTAAGTGATAGGCGTCAAGCCTCCAATCCCCTGGCCAAGAGTGCCACCAGCATCAAGGACCTTATCCTCACAGATGCCCTCAAGAAGACAGAGGATGGTGAGATGTTCCTGCTCCATGACAATGGGCAGAAAGTGGAGGATAGGATTGTAGCCTACGCCACAACCCAAAACCTGGAGCAGCTGAATACTGCTACCACCTGGCTGTAAAACAGCACATTTGCTATTTGCCCCTCTCTCTTCAAGCAACTTTGGGTCCTGCATGGGCAGTTTAATGACCAGGTCATCCCCCTTGTGTTCTTTCTCCTTCCTGGTGCCAAGACTAAAGTCTACACCAGAGCCTTCAAGATTGTCTGGGATTCTTTGAGCTCCCTTCCCACCAACAAGCTCCCCCCTCCCACTCACACCACAAGGGCAAATCCCTCTTCTTCTGAGAAAGATGAGTCAACCATAGCTGCTGAGCAGCTAGGTCATGTACGCTCACTTGGGCCAAAGGTTATCATAATGGACTTTGAGCAGGCTCAGTTCAGAGCCTTCCAGGCCACCTTTGATGGAGAAGTCCAGGGCTGCTTCTTCTATTTTAGTCAGGCCCTTGTCAAGAATCTCAAGAGTTAGAAGGACCTTTTTGATAAGTATCTTAACAATGGTAAGGGGAAGTGCCACTTTGCCCTGACTCAGTTTGCTGCCTTGGTTTTTGTGCACCCAGAGCATACTGGGCTTGGCTTTGAGGCCCTCCTGGAGGATGCTTATGTGAAGAAGCACTCCACCATCTTCAAAGGCTACCTGGATTACTTTGAGCGCCAATGGGTGGGCAAGAAGGTGACTGACTGGAGAGGTAAGAGCAGGGCTACTGCCCCTTGGAGCTGTAAAGGCGCCTGCCTCAAGGGGGAGATGAAGACCACCTCTAGCCTTGAGGTTTGGCATAAGCACCCGAAGGTGAAGTTTGGGACCAACCCCAAGTACAACAAATTCTTCTCTAGGCTACAAGAGGAGCAGGCCCGGACTATCTCCAAGTTCTGCGACCTGGCCAAAATGGTGGCCCCCAAGAAGAGGAAGTCCAAGGAGTAAGACTACCAGGAGGACGTTCAGAAGGTGGTCAAGAAAAAGTATAAGGTAGCAGAGATTAAGAAGTACCTTGAAGATGTTGCCACTGCTCTTGCTAGTGGCTTTAATTAGCCAAATAAACTTTGCTTTGCTTTGCCTATATATTTTTTACTTTTAAACTTTTAATTTTTTAATTTTTTTGGATAGTACTAATTTTTTAGGTATAAATGGTAAGTTTCAGATACAGTTTCAATGTGGTTTTATAAGAAATATCTTATATTTTGTTAATTTATCTTTAAGGTATGAGATATTTTCAGTTATGCTTATATAAAGTATAATAAATTAAAATTAGAATTTTTTTATATTTTTTAGTTATTATGATATATAAAATATCTTTATTTTTGGTTCATTGGAATTCTAATTTTTATGGGAATAAAAAATAATTTTTATAATAAAGAGTGTAAACTACATAGTAAATTGAAAAATATTTGCTTATATCTCCTTATTCTTATTACTTATGGTATTTTTTATTGCATTTTTGAGCTTTCTGGAGTCATTTTAGTATAATAAGGCATTTTAAAATGATTTTTTATATTAAAAATGTTCAGGGTAAAGTGTTTTATTAATTAAAAAAGTGTCAACATCCAGGGAACAACATTTAGTAAAACCAGGTTGTCACTTTACTATAGTGTTGACATTAAAAGTGTTGACATGGCCACTGTCAACATTTTTAGTGTCAACATGGGCGCTGTTGCCATGGTGAAGGAGGTGGCTTGATCCTGGTAATGAGTCAAGCGCCAAAACAAGGTATCCATTATAAGGTTCAGCATTTGTTCATGTTGTTGGATTTTGCAATTTGAGAGTCTTCTTAGTCTGGCTTTGAGTGGCCGGATATTTGGGTTGTGGGTCATGAACCTGCTTACTCAAAGCCTTGTTGGCAGGTCAAGTCTGCTGTTTTGACACAGTTAGTTTAAGAATTTTTTATTATCTAGAATATATTTTATATTGCAGAAATGAATTTCTTGGGGTCTCTTTAGTCTAGAACAGATTTTAAAATATATAATTTTATATTGAAAACTGTATTTTATTCTGCTTCAAAGTTAACCTACAGAAAATTGATTTTTGCACTTTGATCTTTGATATTTTTGATTTTGCACCCTACATAGTGTTTCAACTTTTGCACTTTTTGGTAGCCCATTTTCAATTTTTGAACTTTTGACCTTAGGAACTTTGACCTAAGGAACTTGCTTGTTCCTGTCTATACCCAGTTCAACCCAAGCTGTGAGGTGGCTAAGGTGTATGTTTTTCCGGGTGCAGCACTGGAGTTTTTTGACAACTGATATGAGGTACCCCAAGACCAGGACCAACCTCAGCTTGTACTGCATGTAGAAGCCCAGGCAACTGTGCTCCTCTGCCTTGATTCAACAACCTCAGGGCAATCCAGACCAATTGAATTAAACAGAAACCAGTCTGGGTGCCAGGATGGCAAGTATGCCTCCCAAGAAACAGCCAATAACCAATGTGATTGTTGAGGAAATGCTTAGCCCTTACCAAAGCAGCACAACCGTTGCATAAATCACAATCTGCCTACAGCCCACCAAGGCAGCAATCTGACAAGGAAATTTGCGCTTGCGTGAAGAGAGGAGGCGCCAAGCTTACCAGGAAGCCAAAGAAGTGGATAGATTCTCAGATCAAGGATGCCCATCCTATTATGCTTGCCCTTCTCCAGTGGCACCCCTACCTCCAAATGACTGAGGTCCATTGCCTACTTGGGCTCCACAGCATCTTCATTGCCAGCCACACAGCACAGCTCTAGATGAATGGTCCTGTGGTTAAAATTCTGGCTCTAACTAATCACGCAGGTGATGAGTGGGATGGTGACTCTAATTTGCCATATAACTCAGTAATTAGTGCCACCATTCTCCCCAGCCTGTCCAGTATTTTAGACAATTTCATTTTTTATATCTAATATAAATTGGAATTAAATTTCCAGTATTATGGAACTTTGGGGTGTGTGACAGATCCAGGAAATTCATGCTTGCTTCTTTGTTATCCTGTTCCAACTCTTTTAAAGTTTAACGGGGAATCCTTTATGTAAGCTTTGATGAGCTTGGATTCCAGGCAAGCAATCTTGGCGTCAAACTTGTTGCCATCTGGTGATCACTTCCACGTTTTTTGCTTCCCATAGTCTTAGCTACAGACCATCTCTTTCATTCCATGGTAGTCTTTTTTTGTTAAAAGCCAAAAACACAAAGAATAAAAAGATTGAGGGGAAAGCAACCATTGTCACACATAAGTATCATTTTTATTAATTATTATCATGTTTCCATTATATACCAATCAGGGTACATTTGGCTGAAAACCCCTCCGGTTCTGGAATCACACCTGTATTCCTATCACATGGTTTATAGCATAACAGCGTCATCCAATCCAGATCTTTACAAAAAAAGATCTTCACACTCTTAACCTATAAGGATGTTCTCTAATACGTTCCAGAATCACCTTATTCTTTCCGTGGAAATGTATCACTTTGGCTTGAAGCATTCTGGACTTCCAGCGCCAAAACCCTGTGGAATATACATATTACTGATCTAAGCTATCTTTGTTCCAACTGGGAACCAGCTGATCAATCCTGAATGCATAGACACCATTGTCTACATTTAGCTGTTTTTTGCATTTAATGTTTTTTTGCATTAAAAACCCATTAAAACGCTTCAAAACTCAAACCAGGCTTTACTGCAGCGCCCAGGAACTTTCCCAGGCGGTGCCCCAGCGCCTGAAACATTCACTGGGCGGCGCTTTACAAATCAATTAGGCGGAGCAGCGGCGCTTTTAACCTAATTAATTTGCCAAAACAGCGCTTTTAAACCACAATTTGGGGATTTACTTTTGGCTAGCATTAACCAAACTTCTTGACACAGTCAAGGCAATTAAACAATATAATTAAATCCTCATTAATTATATTCCAAGTATATATTAATTAACCTTCCCAGTTAATTAATCTGTTTGAAGACAACAAGTCTTTACTTGACACAGTCAAGTCCATTTTGGCCCTATGATCAGATCCTTATTAATCATATTCAAGAGTATCAATTAATTAACCTTCCCAGTTAATAAATTGTGTTTGAGACACCTAGTCTCATAATCTGAAGTGATCAGATTATTCATTACAGCCCTCAATTAGTAAAGCCTAATTGATTCCTGGGTATCATTACTACGCTGGAAAGTCTCTCCAAGGCCAATCCTATTGTTTTGAATTTCAACCTGTGAAATTCATCACAATTCAACCTCTTTGTGAAACCACAGCCCAATGTGACTGTAGTATGGTCACAAGGAGAAAGGACACCCCCAAAGGTAAAAAACCAGAGAACATTCATTGGGGCATCACTGGCAGCTTCCCCCAAAGGGAATGTATTCTACCAAATCATCACCAGTCATACAAATGGATACATATACAGGAAACTCCTATCAGAATTGCTTGTCAGCTGGAGCTCAGCTGATTTCAAATTCATTATTTTTCTGAGCAATCAAATAAAATTCACAGATGTGGCAACCAAGAAGATCTGAGCAGGCAGCTACAACCTCTCAACTTTCCCTGCCAGCCATAGCAATGTCTACCTTGGAGATGGGTTGTTCTTCAACATTGGGGACACAATCAGAGAGTGCAACCCCACAAATTTCAACCAAGTGGTGCTTGCTGCCCACAACCACACTGAGCTTTTACCTTATCAGAAAGTTGCTGACATGTTCATCAAGCTGGTCTTGAATGCCCATAGAAGTAGCCAATCATCAAAGAATGTGCAGCTGTCCCCTTGTGAGTCCTCAGTGTACAAGCCAATCACTATGATACTGAGTGTGAGTATGATGTCATGTACCATCAATTTCTTCAAGCCAGTCAAGGCAGCAACACCCTCCTAGGACCTCCAACTGCCCCAGTCCCCAGCCAACCCTTCCAGTTAATCAAAGCCCAACCCTCTTGCCAATCCAGTTCTCCCCTCACAATCCAGTTATCCCCTCACAACCCAGCCCACCAACCAGTTTGCCTCCTCCACTATAAAGTTTTGCCAATTAAGCCTTGCCCCAAACATTTCTTTAACTATATAATATATATTGTACACTAGTTTTAAAAGCTATGACAACAACCAAAATTACCTCAGATTTAAGCAAAATGAGTTCAGATTCAAGCAAACTTCAACTATCAGGTTGAAATATCCACTCTGCTAACAGGGATTTTTGGCGTTAATAGACAAAATGAGTCAACACAGCAGCAAAGGGCTCACACACAAAGCAAAATCATTCAAAATACAATCCAAAATACATTGATTCACAAACAAAATGGTGTGAGTTGACTTTCAGTGGACATATGTTTACTATGTGAATTGGTGACAAAATACACCCAAGCCCAGTGAGCCAAACCTCAAACCAAAAACTAATCACAATAGCAACTCAACATGTAAACAAAACCACTCAATTATTGTGTACAATAGGCTGTGATCAAGAATTATACCAAGGTATCTAAAATAAGGCATAAGATCTAAAACATAAATTTTAAAAACATTGTGTTGGGTGCTTATATTTGGCGTAAAATCTGGGGAAAAGGGAGGGAATTATTTTGGGTATTCTAAAATGGGCATTGTAAACCCAAAAACAATAATTAAGAAATAAAAAAATCTATAATTGGGATATTGGGTGGAGAAAATTCTAGTTAAATATTCATATTAAGATAAAAATAAAAAAATAAAAATCAGTGTGTAGCTTAATTAAGTTTTGTCTAGTATTTTATTAAATTTTAAAATAGAAGGAACACAACAACAGAATAACAATGCACTTGTTGTGCATCGCAGTTGTGGTTGCCCCTGAAGGTCAAAAATTGAGTCAGTGCAACACAAGTGCCTACTCAGGAAGGAGACAGGAGAGGAGAGCTCAATAGTGATATTGCACTGACACAGCCAGTTCAAGGAGAAAAGCATGCAAGGGTGCAGAGCATCAACCCTAGGGTCCCCAAGCTGACCCAGAAGCCCACCAAGGTTACCACCACCAAAAAAGTTAGAAACAAGGAGATCAAGCTTACTTTGTTTGTGTTTGACCCCATCTACTGCCAGGAGTTGGTCCCGTCAGCCAGGATGGAGAAGGGTTAAGCCTGTGCTTAACACTAGTTACAAGCCCTACATCAGCAATGGCAACCAAGGAGATGTTGAGGATCCTGAGTTCTTCTAAACTTCATATGGGCAGCAGGTGCTAAAAAAAGGTTTCTGCGTTCTATAACAAGGTGCCCATATCTTGTGTACCTGGCCCTGAGCAGGATCCCAGTTCAACCAAACCTATCAAGGCCGCCTGGAAGCGCATTCCCAATATCAAGTGCATTATTCTTCTCAGGCTTATGCAGGAATCTGGGAGCTAAAAGACGGCTGCAGCCCTTGTCAGGGTGGATCCCAAGTACGCCAGTAAAAAATTTCACAAGTTTATCAATACTGGCCAAGCTTTTACCATAGAGAAATCCTTGCATGTTTCAACCATGCTCACCAAGGAGCACAAATATGCAATTCACCAGTGGATAACTCGGGACTGCCATCTTGAACTGGAAAATATACAGTTGATGATTAAATCTACTTTTGGGGTCAAGGACTCAATTTCCTTTTATTACCATATGGTCAAGGGTATGTAATTTTTGTGGAAAAAAACTTGGGGTATCTCCCTATAATAAAAACAGCCCAACCAATATTGATATCCAGAAAAAATACTCAGATGTATACACTTCCCTTAAAGCCAAGGAGACAGTGAAATTCTATTACATTGAAAAATCAGCATTTGCTTTATCTATGTGAAATGCATATGGCTATGTCCCCAAAGGCTCCAATGACAGTGTAAATTCACTGCCACCTTTAGCCTTGGATTGAACCATTTTTCCTTGCCGCACTAAAAAAGGGCCAAAAATAACACCCAAGCCACTTAATTCTCTAGGAGATTTAGCCCATACTGTTGATGAGAGATTTTTCCTGGCCTAACCTGCAGATCCCCTGGCTCTGGTTGTTCCAGCCTGGGAAGAAACATTGATCAATTTGGACTATTTGTTGACATGGTGTTGCCCTCTTAAAAACTATCAGGAACGCCCAATCAAACAACACCACATCAATAACCAGAAATTCAAATAAATCTGAACTGTTCAAGGTGCCTTCCAGCCAATCATGTGGAGCCGCAGAAATTAACCTGGGGCTCTCCAGCACCCCTGGCCTTGGCCAGCAAAAATTCCCCCTTAGCCAATCAGATGCAACATTTGTGGTCATCTGACCTATTTTCTGGCAGCTCACCCCCTTTTTACAATGCCAGAGGACTTTGAGTCCCCTGCTTGTCAATTTTCAATTCAATAAAAACTTAAGCTTTGATTAAGGCACAAAACACCCTAGTTTTTTGTTCAGTTGGCTCTGTTTGGAGCTACCCTATTTTCAAAATAAAAGTGTTAATTGTTGTTTTCATTAAACTTACCACTATACAATGCATTTTGAACCCAGCAGTCACTTCAAACTCTCTAATTAAAGAGTTAGTACCTAGTTGTTGTGATTTTCACTTATGCTTTCAAATTCCAAGTTCAAACTTGAAATTCAATTTAAAAGCTCTTGTATTATTCATTGTTATTTTGGGTTTCCTTCTTTGATTTACCTAATTTCAAACCTGCCCTTGCTTTACACTTGCCTGCAATATCCGGGACCATTGACAAGGCTCACAAGTGTTTCCTCTTGCACCACCTTTGGTTTTAGATTGCAGCTGCCTTCTCAACCAAATTTCTATAGCTTTGAGACCCAAATTTTGTACCTCTGAATTTGGAATTCCTTGGGAATTTTAACTATGATCCTCCCAGCTTTAAAATTTGTGGTGTTTTCTCTGGGTCCCTTTTTGCTCCTCCTTTGGACCACCTCCTCCAACCTATGGTCATGTGTCTCTTCTTCTGCCTGTCTTGTGGAGGATAATTCTTCTAGTCTCCTGCACCTCCCTGGTGAACTTTTCACCTCTGGGGAGGCTGTGGTCAAGAACTTAACCTACAATGACCTGGACCTCCATACTGATGACCACACTGTGCCTGTCCCCACATTAGAGGAAATTCTGGTGTCTACTCCTCCTAGCTTGGATGGGAACAACTCAGTACCTCTCCAAGCACCTGTGAAGCTGTCTCCTTCCCCACTTGTACACCCTGGTTGCTCACCAGACTAGCGCTGATGGGACTGAATGCTTACTTCCCTCAGTTGTCCCCTGTGTCCTCTCTCTGGTCCCCTCTCCAAGCATCTATCCCAGTACTCCACTGGGCAGCATCCTGGTGGTTCATCTCACCAGGATGGGAGCCAAACTTAGTTAGTTTAGCCCCCTCTCTCACAGACGGGGTAGCTTGGTGTGCTGCAGTCCGCGTCACAGCCTATTCAATGGTGGCTCTCGTTGGTCCAAAGGGGATTGAGATCTATCAAATGATATTAGGATCCCACAATAGCTGCAACCACCAGAATTAACTCATTCTGAAAGTTGACTCACTGAATGTCAACAATTTTTCAACATTCAGTAAGTCAACATTATTTTAGTATTTATCCGCCGGAATTGGGAATTTTCAAAACTAAGCTAATTTTTCATAGTGAATTATTAAGTCAGAATTACAAAATTAAAAAAGGAACAGGCATAATGTCAACACCATCTAAACAAAGGCTTAATTTTTAGCTAAAAACTGATATATTTTACTATGAAAATGTAAGTTTCTTTGTACTTTTACATTAAGGTCAACTCCAGTAAGTAATATCTGGATGTTGACCCCAAATAAGAATCCATGAGTTTCTTAATAAATTATACAATATTCTAAAAATAACTATTTTTTATATTTTATATTAATGTTTTTGTTAAATATATAATAATATAAGCATTTAATAAAGACATATTTCAACTTTCATAGTTTTTTTTGTATTATTTAGATATTTACTGTACTTTTAAGCTCACTGGATAAACTATAGCTTATTTCCAGAAGTCCACTTAAGCCAAAACACATATGTTAAAACTAGAATTTATATATGTATTTATAATGTTGACTTTGTGTCAAATTGACACGTCACCCAAATTGCAACAAAGGGGTTCAGCTAAGCAAATAAAGTGACATAATTTAAGCAAGATTTAATAGGAGAGTTACTATAAAAGAACACTGACTGCCTGCATGTTGACACCTTCATGGGTTTATTAGTAAAACACTGCCGCTTAACAAAAAGCACACATATAATGGTATGGTAATCCAGGCCAAAGTACCCAGGGCTGTACTTTAGAGTCTGCTCTACAATCCCTATGATTTAGTTTTCATAAGCTACATATGCAAATTTTTAATTTTTTAAAATTTAAAAATAATCAATTTTGGCCTTAAAAAACCAACTCCAGAAAATATTAACTAAGCTTTATAAGTGATTTACATAGTGCTTTTCTAGTTTAATGCTGACTTTCAGTATTTCAACATCAAAATCAAAGCGTTTATGCTGACAAACTAAATTAAATATTTTTGACTATTGTGACTACCAGAATGTTGACTTTTTATTTAAACATGGTTTTTTCTATTCTTTACTAATAAACTAGCTCTAAATTTTTTCCATACTTCTATAAACTATTTACTTAATAATAAAAAATAAAACAAGTTAATGTTATTTAACTTTATTTGTGTTTCAACTGATTATTCTTACTTTATGAACTATACTCTAATTATTGTAGGAAAAATCTTCCAAGAAGCCACAAAAGAACCCCAAGTCAACTAAGAAAGTGCCCAAAGTCTCTGGAAAGGCCCAAAGTCCCTATCCCAACAAAAAACCAGCCAAAGAGTCCTCAAAGAAAGAGAAGACAAAGGAGAAGACCACAGACCCTGAAAGAAAAGAGCCCTCCCCTGTGCTCTCCTCTTCTCCAAGCTGGTACTAATCAGAAGGAGATGCGGTTCCACTAAACAAGCAAGGGAGAGAGAAGATACCCAAGAGTCCAGAACCCCAGTCAAGCCCAGATGAATCAAGCTCAAAGGAATCAAGCCCCAAGGAATCAAGCTCATCCCAGTCCAAGAAGCGCAAGAATCCAACTCCAGATAATTCCCCTCCACTGCCCAACAAATCTGCACCTCCATCCTCCTCATCAAGTATCAATAAAAAAGATCTTGATGATTACCTGTCTGACTATCATTAAGTACCAATTGGCCCATAGGATCCCCTAAAGGTTCACAATATATGTAATATCAAAGGAGAGTTTAAGCTCCCAAAGAAGTTCCCTTGAGCTTTCCTTCTAATGTCTGTCAAAGGAGGTGCAAGTTTAGCCTGTGATGGATATGCTTTTAATTGCAACAATCAGAAGAGAGAAGGAAGAAGCAAGCATTATGTGTGTGAAGATAGAAGCTGCGCTGCCAGGATCAACACAGAAGGATGGGATAAAGTCACTAGTGAAAAAGGAGAGCACACATACAATGCTTCAATCATACTTATTGAGAAGCTTCTAAAGTGGTACCTCTACCAAATTGTTCCAGTCCCCAAAGTTGTCAAGGCTTCTGATCTGGCAGTTAAGGCCACCACACACCTAAGTAATGAGAACCTGAAGCTCATCCCTGACCGCAACCAGTTAGTGAAGTACATATGTGATAAACACTGTGATCTAATCTCCTATAAGAAATCTGCCATGGTCCAAGGAGAGTTAGTACTGACAGAGGAGTTAAAGCTGTTCAATGGTGATGAGGCATTCCTTTTACATGATGATGGGCCTACAGCAGAGGCAAGAATTATATGCTATGCTACACAACATAACCTGGAGCAGTTAAGAGATTCAGAGACCTGGTTATGTGACGGTACCTTTGCAGTATGCCCCCGCCTTTTTTACCAACTATGGGTTGTACATTCCCTTATTGAAGGCAAGGTGCCTCATTTGCCTACTTTCTGCTTCTTGGGGCAACAGAAGAGATCTTCACAAAGGCCTTTAAAATCCTTCAAGAGGGCATCAAGGCCTTACCCAGTAATAAAAATAGTCCCCCTGGCCATAACACTAGAGTCAATCCAGATGATGATGAAAAGGATGAAGACACCCTTGCTACAAAACAAGAAGCTCATGATAAAGAGCTTGGCCCCTCAACTATAATCATGGACTATTAAACTGCCCAGTATAACGCTTTTATAAATACCTTTGATGGAGAGGTCCAGAGGTGTTTTTTCCATTATTGACAGGCTGTCAACTGGCAACTAAAGGGTCTACCTGAGCTCAGCAAGCTCCACTGTCTAGATACATCAAGAAAGTGCAAGTTCTTAATTCAGCAGTTTGTAGCACTAGCCTTTGTAAAGCCAGAGCATACTGGACAAGCCTTTGACCTCCTATGCCAGGATCCATATGCCAAGAAACATAAGGATGCCTTCTACCCTTTCATTGAATATTACAAACCACAGTGGATTGGACATAAGGTCACTAAGCGCCGGAGCATGCCTAGAGCCAAAGCCAACTGGAACTGCTATCAGGCAGTTCTTAAGAATGAGATGAAAACTACTTCATCTTTGGAGGGCTGGCATAAGCATATCAAGTCCTCCTTTGGAATCAAGCCCAGATACAACACCTTCTACAAGCACCTCAAAGTCTAACAGGGGAAGACTGCTGCATCTATCAGAGATATCAAGAACCCCCCATCCAAGAAGAAGAGAACCATCAAAGAGAAACAATATCAAGATAAGATCAAGGACAGTGTCAAGGCCAAATATAAGCTTTCAGAGATTGGGGAATACATCAAGAAGATTGCCACAGCTCTTAATGGCAACCAGGTGATCACAGTCTAGCTTTTAATTAAATTTATTTGGTATTGCCTAATTTTATACATAGTTCTTATATGTTAAGTATAATATTTTTAAATAAATAGTTATTCTAAATAGATCATTAATATTTTATGATATTGCTTTTATAAAATCATTGATTTTCTAGTGATAGTTTGATGCTTTAGACTGTATTACATGGCCTATATTGGTATTTTACTAGTAAATTATATGTTTTTTGTAGTTTTCAATATAGAAAAACTTTAAATTACTGCTTTTGACTATTATATTTTCCTATAATACGTAAATTTTTATGTAGTATCTTTTTGTTTATTGGATTTTTTTTATAAGTGAGAAAAATTTATTATAGTAAAGATAGTAAATTTCATAGTGAATTATTTTGAAGTGTATTTTTATGAATTTTTTTAATTGTCATATATAATTTTTCATGGAATCTTTTAAATCTATGTTGTCACATTACCCTAAAAAGTATTTTGAAGCTTGATTTTCATTAAGTAAAATGTTCAGGAAACAGGTTTCTGCTTATTAAAAAAGTGTCAACATTTAGTAGTCTGCATGAGTTAAAACTTAATTCTGACTTTTAAATGCTGTTGACATTAAAGTATTTTTAATCCTGATTGTCAACATATAGTAAGTTGACTTGTGGAATGAGTTAATTCTGGAGGTTGCCACAATAGAAAGACCTTTCTATCATTTCTCTGATTAGTCCAGGAGCACCTGAGGCTCACAAGCCCATGCTTTACTAATGTTATTGTGCTGGATAATGTTGGTCTCCATAAGGTGGCATATACTCTTGAGGAATTTCCAACAATTGACACTAGCATCACAGTTGGCCCCCAGCAATTGGCCATGCCCAATTTACGCCTTCTCTTCCTCCCTGCCTATTCAACCTTCCTAAATCCCATTGAAGAGGTCTTTGGGTGGCTCAAGCAAGTTGTCAAGCAGGGGACAACAAATGGGACTGATGACCTTTTTGATTTACTGCAGGCCAGGATCCACACCCTTCCAGCTGAGACAGTGGCCAAATTCTATGTCCACACTGATCTGTTTCTCCCTGTGTGCCTTGCCAAATAGCCAATCAACTAAAGGCTTAACAATTCTGACTATTTTTAATATTCTCTAATTTACTATTTTAGATTTATGGATTATCATATTATATTATATCTAGAAGCTTCCAAGCCTGCAATAACATAGAACAGTACCACTGATGCAGATGCTTAGTTTTTGTATTGCAATTTATTTTTTCTTTTGTACTCCCTGGTGGCTTTCCAAAACACTTAATTACAAAGTATAATAAATATATGTCTATGTTACTACTGGTACACAAATATAAAAAGGTAATTTAAAAAGTAAAATGTAAGCCATCATGTTATATGTTGATTTTTTACAAATAATTTTATTATTACTGTATAAATATCTGCTTTAAGCTTTTTTGTTTTAGTAATAAAATGCTAAAATAAATTTTGTTTAAAAAATAATTATATAAAAAAATAATATAATTTTAATGTAGATTTATTTTAAAAGAGATTTTATTGAGGGCGCCTGCAGTGGGTTCTTTGGTATGTACTCACCCAGTGATGAAGGTGGCACACAACCTCCACCTCCACACCATGCACAGTAAATACACTTTTATTGAAGTACTCCTGTCTGCTGGTAAAAGGCAGGATTGTCAGATGAGAGTGTAATAGCAGCTTTTTTAGCGGGGCTGCAGACCTGTAAATTCCAGCCAGGACCAGGGCATCCTGGATTATGTGTCCAATTGAGTTATAACCTGGGGGACCTTCTTCCCATCCAGGGAGAGACTGGCCCAGTTACTGTAAATTCAGAACCTAAAGGTGAAAATGCAGGATTGTCAAATTCTTTTGAGTGACCTCACCAACTTAATGGAGTAATTTTTATCCCAGAACAACTTACTTTTTTATATAAAATGATGAAAAATAGTCCAGTGAGTTGATGAGCTCACTCAAAAGAATTTGAAAATCCTGCATTTTTACCTTTAGGTTCTGAATCTACAGTAATTCCAAGATGAACCCCATCCAGGCCCTTAATATTGGCCCCATCCAAAAGTAGAAAAAAACCAGGTAACCAATGAGACAAATCCTTTGCTGGGCAAAGGCTTCTGTAAACTCACATAGTTTGTTAAACACTGCACTAAATTTCTTCCCATGCTTTGTCTTTACAAAAGTGAGATCCATTGCCAGAGATAGCCTGTCTTTTCAGCACTCCAGGCCAGCCTGAAGTCAGCAAGGAGAATCTTTGTCTTCTTGAAAGCTGTTGCATCTAAAACAGCCAATTTTTCTACTGCACACCCAAAGTTCTCCAGCAGGTAAGAGAGTTTGTGCTCCACCAGGAAGCAGAAGCAAGCATCTGCATGTGCCTGGCCCATCTCTGGTATTTTCTTGAATAAGAGCGTCTCCAGAACGTCCCAAACAAGCTCAAAGGAGTTTACTTTGTAAAATCCACTTAGTACCACTGGTTTAAGGCAGACCAACTGGGCATCTTTGTAGGCAGCAACTTCCCACTAAGATGCCCCCTCACCATATGTCAGCCCTGCTAATGCCTCCAGCAACATTGGAAAGGACCTGTTTATTTGGTCCTCCAGCTTGCGCAAAACAGGGGGCAATAGAAACAGCTGTTTGGCCATGTGATGGGCATAGTTGGCATTAAAGGTGACAGGGAAAAAGCAGACCAGGACCTGGCGTATTTTGCTGTCAATATTTTCTAAAAAAAACAGGTAAGAATTTTTAAATTTTATATTAATTTTCTTTTTTAGATTACCTTCTTGTGCTTCCTCCTTGCTGGTGGCTTCAGCAGGCTTAGCCATTCTTGACGCAAGCAATTGCGCTGGCAATTCAGTATCCTCTGTCCTGGCCTGCTTTGCTGGCTTGAGATGTTCATACATCTTGGGGTCATTGACCCAGACAGACGGCGCAGAGAGGGTAAAGGACTTGAACTGAAGGCCTTCCACAATAATCTTCTGGACATTTAACAGGTGCTTGATTGTCTTCTTGGATGTTTCTGGCATCTTGGCCATCAAAGCCTTTGTGGACACCTTGTCAATTTTCTTGCCTGTTAGGACAGCAGACTTCACCTTTGCTTTGACCTTGCAGTCAATTTCCTTAATTTCAGCAATTGCTGAGTCAAGGTCCTTCAATAACTTCTTGAATTCTCTCATTAATTTTTACTAACATTTTTGTATTTTTATAGCTTTTATCCCAATAAAATCTGTGTTATTCTGATACTATTGCCATTTTGTTTATCCCTGTTTGTTTTCCCATTCTCTACAATATTTCATCTTTTTACCCATTTTGCATATGTTTACACTTATCTCAATATGTGTTTTTTGCTTTGTGTTTTGCATTGCTTCCATAATTACCCTATTGTTTTAGCACCTTACACAGCCCCTTGTGAAATTATTAGCAATGATTTGATGATCAGCTAACTTTAAATTAAAAGTTTTAAGTTTATTGTGTTTGGATAAAGGTGTTGCCAATCCAGATTCAAAACCTTAATGATAAACTCTGAGCCAATTGGGAGCCAAGTGAGAAAGTGATTGTTGTGTCATAAAGAGGTTTTCAATAATTCTTTGATGTATGCATGCTAATTAATCTGATTGGCTCAGAGTTTATCATTAAGGTTTTGAATCTGGATCAGCAACACCTTTAAATAAACACAATAAACCTATACCTTTCTAATTCAAATTTAGCTGATCAGCTAATCATTGTTAATCATTTCACAAGGGGCTGTGCAAAGTGCTAAACTAACAGTGTTCTGGATCTAGATACACACATAGTAAACATATGATTTTATAGAAATAAGCTGAACATAAAGAATAAACCCAACTATAAACAAAGAGAAGTGAAAAATTGAAATTCAGAATAAAGATAATATAAATAGAAAATGTTTGGCGGCAGGAAGTTTATTTGGGACAGGGAAGAGTGATGCCTAGTAGGCAGAATAGCGTGGAAAGGAAGGCTTAGAGGCGGTGCTGGCCTGGGGGTCTGGGATTGGGTGGGTGGGGCTGGTAGGTGGGTGGTGGCAGGAGTAGAGACAGGAGGATTGTGTGTGATGGCCGTCATATACTGCTTGTCATATTCCTTGTCTGTAATTGCCTTGATTTGCTGGTAGGTGGCTGTGGCATGGGGTGTGAGGTTCTTGTTCTTCTGTGATTGGTTGCCCATATTCACATGGAAAACCATTCAAGCAAACAAGTCTGCCATAATTTGGCAACCAAAGAAAGAATCATGATCAAGGACCCCAAGATAGAGATCATCAAAAGCCTGAGAGAGGCACTCCTGGAGTATATCTCCAATATTAAAGAACACAACATTACCCAGATGGATGTATGCATGACCAGCTGGGTGCACAGAGATCTGGTGCCTGCGTCCTTGGATGGCCTCAAGGGCAGTGAAGCTTCTCTCCATCTGGTGGCTCAAGAAACCCTGGTGAGTGGAATTTGAGCTATCCCAGGAGTCAAGCAATTCACTGAGGATTGGCTGTACTTGTAGCCATTGATGAAATATGGGTTTTTCTGATAGTAAACAAAACCCTTGGCCAAAACAGCCAGAAATGCATCAATTAAAGTCTCTCTCTTGACCTTCTTCCTCCCTTTTTGGGTGGTGGCTCTTCCTTGCTCGCCAAAATTGTCAAAAGCTATTGATGACCTATAGTAAAAGGTGAGAATGATGTCATCTGATAGACTTGTCAAGCATCAGACCAGGGTGGACTTGATGGCAGAATTGTATGAGTAATGCTCACTGTCATCCCATTGGTTGCCGGCAACATTGGTCAACACCCTGATTGCAGCCGCTTTGCTGTGCATCCAGAGCTGCCCCATGCGCTTGGAAACCCATATAGCATGGTGTGCAAGCTTTTTCTGGACCTGGGTTAGGGGAATCTTGGGGTCCCTCTGCAGAAGATTGAGCATTATTGGGTATTCCTTACTGATCTGGGACTCTGGGGCCTTCTTGGCTGTCCCAATCAAGTTCCTCTTGTTCATTGGGTTGTTGAACTCCCGCATGATAGTAGCTTGGGTAAACTTTAATTGGTTGGCAATTTGGTCCCAGGTCAGGCCACACAGGCTCAATGTCACAATTTCTTGGAGAATTTGGGCAGTAATTATTCTATTTGGGGTGCTGGGCTGCAGGAGCTGAAGCCTGAATGGCTGTAGGGAGAGCAAGTTGGGTGTTGGTGGGAAGTTGTTCCAAATCAGGGTTGCCATTCTGATTGGTGGGTTGGTTGGCAGCTTGTGCAGGAGTGGGTAAGAGATCAGGGGCAGAGCTGGATGCTAGGTGATTCTCAAACAAGTCAAAGCCATAGGGGTCAGGGGTCAAGTACAGGTCAGCTTCCTTGTTACCCACCTCAAAGGCTTGGGTGTAAATGGGTGCCTCCACGTTCTGGGCTTCACCTTCATTGAAGCTTGCTTGGCTGCTGCTGGCTTGTTCACTGGTGTCAGCAAAAATGTTGCTAGTAAAAACCATTGTAAAAAAGTAGGATAAAATCACTAAAAGTAGAAGTTTAAAATTCTATGATTTATTTTTATTGTTATCACAAGTTCATATTTGGAAAGTTCTCAAACCTATTTTACACAAATCAGAAGCCATGGAAATGAATAAAAAGCCTCTGTTCCTAAATCAGATAGCTGTTGATTAGCTGTTAAACTGTTATATTTCTATTTTAGGCTGATCATACTAAAAATCTTGTATGACTTCATTTTGCTTTGTGTTTGTGGAATCTTACTTCTAGATTGCTCAAATTTTGTTTTGTTTTAGTCCTTCTGTTGGTGCCTCATATGAATCCTGGTTGGATTATAATATATTCTGGAACAGCATTCATCCACTTTACTTGATATGCCAGTCTATCTTGTTTATGGTTTGAACTATGTTGCATGATGTTTGATATAATTCTGTATAATGTGTTGATGAACTTTTTTATTGCTTGGCAATTCATTTGTTCACTGAAAATATTTAAATTATTTGAATCCTGAATCTTGCGCGCTTGGGGTTTATTTAAATCTGAAATCATTTTGTTTAAATCTGGGGTATTTTTGGTTGATTCTATAGCTTTTAAAACTACTGTACTGCAATCCTGTTTTAGTGAGCTGGGTACCATGTATTTGTCCATTCTCCTTTACCTGTCAAATGAGTCACCTTGTTTATGGATTAAGTTACTATAGTGCTCTTTATGAGGTGAGTTTTGAACCACTGCAGCTTAGTGCATGTTGCCATCAATTTAAATAGACAACCTGTGAGCACCAAAAGATAGCTGAAGTTAACTGTTGTGCTCTCTATATACTTGTATTGTACCTGGAATGCTGTTGCATGGGTTGAGTTTTGCTGCGGGGTTGAGCCATTATCTCCATTGACCTCCTGAATTCTTGTTGGATGGGGGTGTATTTTACATTTGCACTTGAGATTTGCTCAAGGTTGAGTCAGTATTGTTTGAAGCTGAATCTATTGTTTGTCCTCACTGGTGTGAAAACAGCTACAGTAAACCATGCCAATCATTAGCTACAAGCTGGACTATGCTGCCCAAGCATTGCCATGTAGGTGAAATTAATCAACACCCATCTTTCAAAATGCATTGGAACACAGACTGGTTTAAATCCAATGTGATATACCTGGCTCTCCTAGTATAATCAGATTTACCTAGCAGTAACCATGCCTTCCAGTCTTCAAAACTCCACTGTACAAATACCATGTACATGCCTCAGTTACTCTCAATAAATCATCTAATGCTAAACCTTTCAATACATCAGGGTGTGAGTTTATAATGTATTCAATTCCCATCTCCTGGGAAATCTTTCTACAATAATTGATCCCAAGTCATCAGTGATAGTAGCCCAAGGGCCTGATCTAATATCCTAATATGACAAAGCATTGGGTTTCAAAGAAACCTTCCCAGATACTACACAGTATACATGGATAAAGCTGTGGTACTGATTAGCTATAATTGGCTCCTCATATTCTCAATGAAATTGTCTAAGTTCTCCCCTTTTGTCAAATCTACTTTCAAGAACTATATGCATAGTACTGGCTAAAAAGGTACTGGATGCTATTTCTAGTTATATTGGCTAAGAAAATAATTTATTCTTAACCCCAAGGAAGTTGAACTACCTACCAGCGATCTAATCTCTGTACCCAGTTGCTGCTGATGAAAGGAAGATAAAGTGTTCTTGGTATAACTTATTAGAGTTAATATCTGATGTAGTTTGTATATTTTTGCTTGACTTGTTATTGCTTCACTTGTTGATGGTCTAGGATATATTTTTTGGGTGGAATCCAACTGCTGTAATGCCGGAATGATTGGCTATCTCCATGCTATTAAGACTCCAGTTATGAAAATGTATGTTTAAATTATCCTGCCTGTTTTAGTTTAGACTTGTTCTCTAATAGGCGGATGAAGAATGGATTCATGGTTCACTCAAGGAATGTTTTATTGGTTGATATTTGGAACAAAGCGCGTATACTTGAAAAAACTCAAAAGGTTTAAATGGCATCAGGTTTGAATCGAGCCTGTATTCCCAAGTAAGCTTGTCGAATGATGGCATAAAAGTTCAAGGCTGAATATAAATGCCTTGGTAAGGATCTCATTTGAGATTGGAAGAATCTATGGATATGTTATTTAATCCAGTTCTGATTTATAGTCACGTGCTGGATCAGGTGGCACTGCAGTCCATAAAAGCCACGTGGGAACCTGCACAACCCCTCAACGTCCACGATGGAGTTTGCCCGCGGCAACACGCCACTTGCTATTGAGGAGCAAAGGGAAAACTTGACCCCATCAAAAGCGATTCTTGCCGCATATAACCTTGCAAGGCTTCGACAGGATAGCTCAGTGCGCGAGTACATAGATGCCTATACTTGCATCCTTGAAAGCACACCTGAAATTTCTCCCACCGATGTTATGCTTCGGGCCTGCTTCCTGAAAGGGCTGCAAGCCCACATCGCTGTACGAATCGACTACAGCAGCTGCCAGACCATCCAGGACTGCTACTTTGAAGCAAAAGCCTCGGAGGACAACGAAGAGTTCGTCCAACTTGTACAACGCAGAGCCACCCGTCAAAGCAATTGCCGAAGACGTAGCCACCCAGCAGACGACAACACTTCCCAAAAACGCATGAAAAGGTCTGGGTAAGTATATTTATTTTAATATAGAATATCAACCTATTATATATCCTCTTTGACATCTTAAATAATGAAACCATTGCTTTATCTCAACTCATACCAAATCAGTAATGCCCAACATTCCAAACTAAAATACTTTATCTACGAGTACCAAACTGCTGGCCAATCAAAATAGAATATACTTTAATACTCATGATATCATATGCAGCATATTATAGCAAAGTCCTCTTCCAAATCAAAGGATGTAATATCCTCAATAAATTGTGTAGCAAAAAAGAATTAACTAAACTGCTATTTCTCATGAACTCCATAAACAATAAATCCCCAAACGGGCACTTATTTATCGCTCTAAAAAGCACAGTAGGTTTCTAACCTGTTGAATAAACAAGAATGGTTCAGTCATAACAAATTTCAACCTCTTTGGTAGAAATAGGAGCCGATTCCACGGAAAATGTACACTAGTTGGCAAAAATGGCTAGACACACAACAGATGATGTAAACTGAGAGCTGATGAATGATGGTTCAACAACAAATATCCCAATCGCTAGAACAAATTGATCTCAGCCACAAAACAGAGCCACTATGTTTACTAGGAACGCATCAAACTCAGTCACAAAAGTGAAACACTTGATCCAACAACAAACCCCAATAGCAACTGAAACAGACAACAAAAATATCAAATTTCAAAATGAATAAGTGAATCTATAATACTGTTATCAACCTGTCCTAATTAAGACATACAATCTAGAATACGAAAAGGAAATAAATGATCAAAGCTCTGTTTTGGGATTAAAATTATAAAAAATCAAATTTATCAAAACATATGATTAACAGTGCACATTTATAACCAAAAATAATCAATAAAGAAATGTTACAACCTAGTTTGAAATAAACAGTAGCAACTACAAGCTTCTATGCTACTAAATCTAGACAGATGAAAAAAAAAATTATATAGATAGTCTGATCTAATTGTATTTTATTTTTATATCAAATAAACACATTGCAACAACAGAGCCAAGGAGCTGAAGAAGTACACCACCAACATTAACAGTCTCATGGGTCAAAGAACAGAGTAGCTGTAGTCCAGGAGGTGAATAGCAGGAGTTGTGTTGAAGCAGGAGGTGAAATACAAGCTATACAGACTCTGCAACAAACTCAGGGCAGCCATATTGAAAGAAAAGCTAGCATCAACCCCAAAGTCCCAAAGCTGTTCAGGAAGGCCACCAAAGCCTTCATCATTAGAACAGTAAACAACACTACCATTGAGAGTGTGTCCTTGGTGTACAACCCTTGGTACCACCAAGATGGTATTCCTGCCAGCCTTATAGAGAGTGCTAAGCCTATTCTGGATACCCCATACAAGCCTTAAGTGAGTGATGATTAAGGGAAAGCCAACAATGAGGAGCCAAAGTACTATCAAACTGTGAAGAGGCAGCAGGTGCTCAAAAAGTTACCCATATTTTCTAGCCAGATGCCTATATCATGCGCCTTGAAAGAACCTGTTTGGGTGGCACCTACCTCCAAAAATCCAAGTGTACATCAATTCCAGACTCCAAGCGCAAAACCCTTGCCAAGCTTATTGCAGATACTTTTGACTACAGCTAGGCGGCAGAAAATGTCAGTGTATTGTAAAGATCAGCACATAGGCTGTATAGCAATTGCTGGAAAGCTGGCAATATTCTACTCCTGAAGGGACCCAAGAGCAAGTTGATTGTCCTGTTAAGGAGCACATCTGGACAATAAATAGTGAATTTCTGAAAAATTTCCTCTTGAACTGGCAAACACATGGGCCATGATCAAATCCTTTTTTTGAATTGAGGCTGTGATCCCATTATACTGTGGTGTGGTCAGAGGATTGAGGGGTTTCTGAAAAAACTTGGGATATTTTTGTACAACCACAATAGCCCAATGAACATTTAGACCTTTCATAAATACGCTAAGACGTGCACCAACTAAAGAGCACTATAAAGTTACTCTCCCTTGGTCCTTGACAGGGTCATTTTTTGACGGACCAGAAAATTCTCCCAAAGCTCTGCCAAACCCCTGAATTTTTTGAAAAATTTAGCATATACAGCTGACGCAAGATTTGTTCTGGTGTATCTCTCCCAAACAATGCCCATCAGTGCCCAACTTCTGCGTCTAACTTGGGAAGAGACCCTGATTAAGTTGGATTACTTGTTGGCTTGATTTTACCCACTTAATACAAATCTGCATCACCCAATCGAAATTGGCCACATCAGATTATCTCCCTGGCTCTGAATCCTTAGAGTTGAGTCCCACTTGCCAACCCATAATCTTCAGCTAATTAAACCCAGCTGCAGAAATTTGTGTTAAACCTTCCAACCTATCTGGTCTTGAGAAGCAAATATTCTTCCCTGCTCCTGGTGGCCCTAATGCTGCCAAAACTCTCTTAAAACCCAAGCAGGTCCCCCAAGGGTCCCTGCTTGTCTATTGTTGGTTAAACAGTTTAATTTACTCTATTGCTGCTCTCAAACTTAAGCTTGAGGGCCTATAGCTAACCTAAAATAATGAGCAGGAAGACTCACCATCTTTCTTTGCCTTCTGAAGCCTCTTCCCTCTTCTGGAAATCTCTGGGCTATTTACTAGGATTGTTGTTGATGATAAATACTCAGGCTTACCCTATACACTCCTCTGAGGGGTTTCAAACTTGGCCCAGTAACTCCTGCTCTCTAAAGGCAAGATCAAACTTGATTTTGACTATAAACTCAATCAATTTAAGCCCTTTAAAGCTGAATTTACTTACCTTCAAAGCATAAACAGGCTCTGAGCTTGGCCTTCTTAATTTTAAAGACCTCTATATGAACTCTGCGTCTCCTGATTTTGGGTGTAAGTCCCAATTTCTGGTTTTAAGTCTGTAGTGCCTCTCTGAAAGCTTGCTATTAAGGTTGGGACTTGTTATGATCCCCTGGAAGTGTCCCAAATTCCAATACAAGGATCATCATGATTTTTCTTCAAGTTTGTGGTGCTCTCTGTATTTCCAGCCCTGCTCTTTTGCACACTGCCTTTCCTGACATGTGGCAGCGCCTGTCTACTTCAGTGGCCCCTGTTAGAGAAAACCCCTCCCGGACTTTGCATATCATGGATGACCTCCCTGGTAAAGCTCAGGATGTCCAGATCTCTGGCAGTGCTATCATTCAGAATCTTGCTTCAGACAAAGGAGACTTCCCCTGACCCAGTAAATGACCATCTATTCTCCTGCCCTGATGGAGCTGATTCCTTTGCCTATAGCTCCCAGTGGGGTTTCCAGCACTGAGCCTTCCCCACAGCTGTCTGCATTGCCCCTAGCTACATTCCTTGGATGCTGTCAGGTATTGTCAGGGATCCAACCTTGGGCGGCTGGCCCATTGTTTTCAGGGAACACACAGGCCACAGGCTTAGCAGGCAGGATACACCACAAGATCAGGGCTAACTTTATGAGGTAGGACATAGACTTCCCCACCCAGGGCCAGCAGCCAGGATTATTGTGTCAATCACCTCAGTGAGAATTATTGTTGTAGATCCTGAATGGATTAGAAAAAGAAACATTCACTTAGGGTTCAGAACAATAGAACACTTGTGCAATTGCACAATTGTCCTATTGCAACATGGTTCTACAAGGTACAATAAGTTTTAAACACCTAAAAAGTGGGTATTCAAAGTGTCAATCAATTACACATTGAGTGTGGTCTTCAATTCCGAGGTTAACAATAGAACAACACAATTGGTGCCACTTGCCTCCATTAGGCAAGGTATGTGAAACCGGTTGTTCTCATGTGTGGGCATTCTTAGGGTGCCTCTTCCCTCTCCTCCTTTTGGCAAGCCCTTTGGCAACAGCGCCCATGTTGACACTTTGTTGACATGGTCACTGTCAACTTGAAACTCAAAATCCCCTATGTTTTTTGCTAGCTGTGCTTGCTTAATTCCCATTTTTTAAAAGCGTTCAGGGGTGCAACCCCAGAAAACACAACAAAGCTATGGCAATTTGAAACAATTTAATATTAAGCTTAATAAAAATCTTGATTTAACCAGATTCTTCCTTTACATTCACTAATAAAAATTAGTTTATTTTTTATGCGTTTTTACGACGTAAAAGTGTCAATGTCAACACTTTTTAAGCCAAACTTATTTTTAATAACAAAACTGAAACGTCTACAATAAAAAATTAAGTGCACATTTAAAAATATTTTTTATTACATTAATATATAGAAAAAAGCATTGTGCATACAGCTGATTGTTGAAATGTTCATCTTATAAATAAATCTGTGACACTTATTCTGGCTTTAATATATTAAGTGGATTGGTGGCTAACAGCAATCCAATCATCTAAGCGTGAGTTACTATGTAAGTTACTATAGAATTTATTATTAAAAATAATGTCAACACTTGTAAATGTTGTTTATTTGCTTGTGATCATCTGCCAGGATGGAGTTAAGAAGATTAGAGTGGCGCAATCAAGCTTAAATTAATATGCCACCTCCTATAAAGAATGTCATAGGTGATGTTGTTGACACTTTACCTTTTTCATATCTGTTAACAACTGCTTAACAACTTCCAACATACACAATGGTAAAATATCATATTACCACTACCCAAATATAATTTTTAATAAAGAAATAAAGAGCTTTGATAATTTTTTAACTTATTTTCATATGTTTTTTAATTTTATTATATAAACAAAAACACACAGAAAACGTTTAATATTTGCTAGCCTGCTTAAAGTTAATTAAGTGTACTATGTTTTTTCATAGTAAATTTTCAAGAAAATGTTGACAGTGATAATGCTGTCAATAATAATGTCTACAATTTTTCTAATCAACAGTGAGAATTCAGCTTTTTTTTACTAATTGTCAATATAATGTCAACACTTTTCATTTCTCACATATAAAACTTTATGTTTTATATAATAAAATCATCTGATTTTTTGATATGTTGTATTTTTAACTTTTTTCTTTTATATTTTTTAATTTTTGAAATAAAATCTATATATACATATAGTACTTTTACATAAATCTCTTAAATTTTAACTTGTTACTTAAAAATATTTTTTACTTTTAAATGCCAATAAGAACTATATAAGTGTTGAGTATATACTTCTTATGAATTATAATAAACAAGATAAAGGGAAAATTAAGAAGAGAATGATACTTTATTGAATATGAATATAGGACAATATATAGTATCATGGGAGTCCACATACTGTCCATGTATGTCATGGAGGTCATGGGGCTTATCTGAGTAATGTTCCTCTTAAGTCATGAGGCTTATTCAAGTTGTGTTCCTTTTAGGACCTGGATTTTTTGATCCCTGTAATAGATGGACAAATAATAGGAGTGCCACTGAGTTGGTGATTAGTCAATGGGTTGAGCAGTGGGACATTTGGTGAACTACTTGGGGCGTTAATTCCCTGAGAGGGAGTAATTGGAGATGTTGCAACATAAGGTTTAATTTTTATTTATTATGTTTTCTAGTTTTTTAAATGCATTGCTTTATTTTAAACCCTTTTACTTATTATTTTAGGACAAGAACACCTCAAAGCAATAAAAGGGTACCAAGCGTCCCTCCAAGGCCCCCAAGACTCCAAAGAAAAAGCCTATCTCATCAAAGAAAGCCACTCCTAAGCCCTCCCCAAAGCCCTCTCCTAAGAAGAGCCCCAATCACTCCACTGGGGGAGAGGAAACTGATGGTTTACTTACTGACTATAGTTTTTATAACTATGCTTCAGACAAGGAGCCTACCAAGAAGAAGCGCCAGGCCAAGAAGTCCCCTCCAAAGGATAAGTCTCCTACACATGAGGAGAACCAAGATAAGCCCCCTTCTGCTTCCCCCCACCAAACTCCCCTCCTTCCAGTTCATCAGGGGATGCCTCAAAGTCATGATCTGATTACTTCCCTGGTTTCTGCCATGCTCCTGCTGGCCCCTGGGACCCTCTTGTGTCCCACAATATCTGCAATGTTGATGGGAAGTTCAAGGTTCCTTCCACCTTGCCAAAATACTTCCCCATAATGAGCGTGAAGGGTGGGCCAGCCATGGTAGCAAATGGTTACATTTTTGGCTACAACAATGCCAACCAAGACTTCAAGAGTCATCACTATACCTGTGAGAACCACTCCTGCCCAGTGCGTCTCAACACTGGGCGCTGGGACTTGGTCCAAACCATCAAGAGCAAGCATACCTGCATCATGCCAAATACCACCATTGCCTGCCTCCTCAAATGGTATCTTGTCCAGGTGATGCCCACCTCCAAAGATCTTTCTGCCACCCAGCTGGCTGTGCTTGCTTGCAAGTACCTCTCCCCAACCAAATTGAAGAGGGTGCCAACCCACAATCAGTTAGTCAAGTTTGTAAGTGATAGGCGTCAAGCCCCAAGCTCCAAGCCCCCTGGCCAAAAGCGCCACTAAAATTGAAGACCTAGTCCTCACAGATGCCCTCAAGAAGAAGGAGGATGGTGATATGTTCCTGGCTCATGACAATGGGCAGGAAGTGATAGATAGGATTATAGCCTATGCCACAACCTAAAACCTGGAGCAGCTGAACACTGCTACCACCTGGCTGTGCAACAGCACATTTGCTACTTGCCCCTCTCTCTTTAAGCAGTTTTAGGTCCTTCATGGGCAGTTTAATGACCAGGTTATCCCCCTTGTTTCTTTCTCCTGCCTGGTGCCAAGACAGAGATCTACACCAGAGCCTTCAAAATTGTCTGGGATGCTTTGAGCTCCCTTCCTGCCAACGAGCTTCTCCCTCCCACCCACGCCACAAGGGCCAATCCCTCCTCTTTTGAGAAGGATGAGTTTGCCCATGCCACTGAGCAGCTAGCTTATGCACGCTCACTTGGGCCAAAGGAGATCATCATGGACTTTGAGCTTGCTCAGTTCAGAGCCTTTGAGGCCACCTTTAATGGAGAAGTACAGGGCTTCTTCTTCCATTTTAGGCAGGCCCTCATCAAACATCTTAAGAGCAAGAAGGAGCTCTTCAAGAAGTATCTTAATGATGGTAAAGGAAAGTGCCGCTTTGCCTTAACCCATTTTGCTGCCTTGGCTTTTGTGCACCCGGAGCATACTGGGCTTGGCTTTGAGGCCCTCCTGGAAGACGCTTACATCAAGAAGCACTCCACCATTTTCAAGGGCTACTTTTGTTTACTTTGAGTGACAATGGGTAGGAAAGAAGGTGACTGCCCAGAGAGAAAAGAGTGGAGCCAAAGTGCCATGGAACTTCCAGAGCGCCTGTCTTAAGGGGGAGAGGAAGACCACATCCAGCCTGGAGGTGTGGCATAAACACCTGAAGGCAAAGTTTGAGTCCAACCCTAAGTACAACAAATTCTTCTCCAAGCTGCAGGAGGAGCAGGCCCAGAATGTCTCTAAGTTTTGTGACCTGGCCAACCAGGTGGCCCCCAAGGAGAGAAAGGGTAAGAATCAGGACTATCAGGAGGACGTCTAAAAGGTAGTGAAGAAGAAGTATAAGGTGGCAGAAATAAAAAAAATACCTTGAAGTTGTAGCAACTGCTCTTGCTGATGGCTTCAATCAGCCCAGTAAACTTGCTTTTCCTGGATACTTTTTACTTTTGATCTTTATGTTTATTTATTTATTTATTTATTTATTTATTTGGATAGTAATAATATTTTTAGGTATAAATGGTAAGTTTCAGATACAATTTTAATGTGGTTTAGTAAGAAATATCTTATATTTTGTTAATTTATCTTTAAGCTATGAGATATTTTCAGTTAAGCTTATATAAAGTATAATAAGTTTAAATTAGAATTTTCTTATATTTTGTAGTTATTATGATTATAAAATGCCTTTATTTTTGGTTCATTAGAATTTTAATTTTTATGGGAATTTAAAGAATTTTATAATAAAGAGTGTAATTTACATATTAAATTGAAAAGTACTTGTTTATATCTCCTTATTCTTATTACTTGTGGTATTTTTTTATTACATTCTTGGACTTTCTGGGGTTATTTTAGTATAATAATTTATTTCAAAATATTTTTTATATTAAAAATGTTCAGGGTAAAGTGTTTTGTTAACTAAAAAAGTGTCAACATCCAGGAGACAACATTATGTAAAACTGGGTTGTCACTTTACTATAATGTTGACATTAAAAGTGTTGACATTATTAGTGTCAACATGAGCGCTGTTGCAAGTCATTTGACCAGTGCCTCCTTCCCTCTGGTGGCAATTCCACTGCTCTATACTATATAAGTGTATCACTATCAAATAAAATACCAGTTTTGTCTTTATACCCTTATATTCTTCTGTCTAACCAAAGGCTGCCACTATACCAACTACAGGTATGGTATTAAGAGTTAGGATTGCTGACTAACTATTGTAGATTTTCTGCCCCTATAGTCATATTTTATGGCAATGATGTACACAATCCTAAGAAACTTGCTTGTGTGGTCAGTTGGAAAGTTGGGTGAGGAGACAGGCATTGGCTTGGGGGTCACAGGGGGCTCCATATTGAGCTGGTATGCAGGCAAGAAGTTGAAATTGTTTCTAAACATTTTGGGCTTGTTTAGATACCAGGGACCTTGTCCGTTGTATTTAACTGCTGATTTTATGTTGGACAAGGGATATGGTTCAAGGACCTTTTTGGGGGTATAGTCTTTATACCCAGGATTTAATGGTTACTCTGTGAAATGAATGTGCCAAAAAAACACCTGATGGACAGAAATCTGCAGGCAGGAGGGCCAGAAGGTCTTGCACTGAATTGATAGATGGCAAAAATAAAATAAGACAATAGCTGTGGAAGCCAATATGATATAACCTTTATTCAAAAATGGCAATAAGGTTGGAGCGTGGGGTCTATAGGTTGATATAGCATCCTGTCTCCAAACTTAGTATTTTTTATGGGGGTTTCATCAAGATATTAGGAAATGTGGGGCTGGGTGATCAGGAAACCTGGGTTCAGAAGCAGCAAATGGCATCTTTGTTGGGCATTTTCTCATTGAGTGGAATCCCCAAATCAGTTGCCTGATTCTCTTGTTCTTGGGGTGTAGTCACGGGGTTAGACCATGGGCTCACACTTACTTCAGGTGAAACATCCTGATTGGCCGCTAGGGTGGTCTTCAAGCCCATGAAGCGGACGGTAGGAATTTTGTTGCCTTCATTAGGTGTCTTGATTTCTCCTTCATTTAGTGTAATGATTCCTTTGGTTTGACTGGCTTTGGCTTGGGGGGTTCAGTCTCAGAAGAAAGCAGGCAGCTGACTCATTGGTCCTCAGGGTTGGAGGCCTGCGGTTAATCAGGGCCAGGGTTTCCAGGGGAAGAAAATTGTCAATCCTGACAGGTATGCTCCTGATGTCTGCTAACACCCAATTTCCTCCAGTAAACCCCACCTGTTTAATCTGGACTCCTGTTCAAGCCGCCATCCCAGTGCTACACTAGGTGGCATCCTGGTGGCTTATTTTTCTGGCACAGGAGCCAAACTTAGTTTGTTTAGCTCTCTTATCTCACAGGCATGATGAAATTCTACTATATTAGTGAATCATTATTTGTGTCTTTTATGTGCAATGCATATAGCTATGTGCTCAAAGGTTCTAAGGATGTGTCATGAATGACATTTCAATACTTGTATTGAAAACCCTAGAGTTGAAACCCAGTCCTCTGAAGGTGGATTAGCCCCCAGGATATTCCAGGACCTGCTGACCCGTTAAGTCACAGACTCAAATTGTTAAGTTGCCCCATAACCTGCCAGCCTAATAATGAGGATTCCCTGAATGGTTGCCAGATTGCGGCCAAACTAGTGCCACTAAAGACCCATACCTATGCAGGAGATGTGGTCTACCTGAAGGAGGTTGGGAAAAGACCTACTACTAGCCCTGCCAACAAACATCAGCTGTTGCCAGTCTCCAGTCCAAAAAAAGCATTGCAATCGGCCAGCTCAGGTGATATAGTGAACAACAGTGGCAAACAAAGCATTGCCACTTCTGTTCTCCAGAGCCAGTCAAGCCAAGACCCGTCAAACTGGTGCCACTGAGGGCCCAGACCTACACAGAAGCCATGGCTTGGGCAAGACCCACTACTAGTCCTGCCAATAAGCACCAACTGCTGCTAGCCCTCAGTCCAGGAAGGGGAATGCAATTAGTCTGCTCAGGTGACATGATGAACTATAGCAGCAAAAATTAAGCATTGCCACTTCTGTTTGCCAGAGTGTACCTAACCAGAACCTGATGCTATCCAGACCCTAAGCCAAGATCCATGCCCTACCAGCAAACTAACCATGGACCTGAATCCTGCAAAAAGCAAAGAAGCAAAATCACATGGTATAAGAACACTGGCAGTGTGGTGATGACCACATTGTCATTTTCAATAATAAAAAGTTTTATGAACTTTTGGTTCAAACAAATCTTACCTTATCTAGTCTTAGTGATCTTCCATCCCAACTCCAGTCCAGTAGACCATCAGGCAACTGCTCCTTCCAGCAACCAACCTGCCAACCCGCCCCAGGCACTATACTGTCCCCCAGGAGCCCCCTTTAGACCTGTGCACTTTACTGAATACCCTCCAAACCCGGCCTACGCCAAGTTCAACTTGGAAAACATACTCCTTGACAACCCTCTGTCAAGAAATAGAGAAATCAAAACAATAGGTCAAGAAGGAAAGTGGTACATTAGGACGCCCATATTGTTTAAAGATAAGTACAATTACCTACCAGCCTACTTTTTCCCCATGACTCCGCCCTTAACCCTGCAACCCGACTGCCCAATGGAACCTACTGCCGCAGCCAAGATCACCTCTACCCAACTGTTTGGAGTACTCTATATCACTTTGGAAGGATTGGTGGATTCCATGGTCCCTAACTCTGGACCCTGGTCCTTACTTGGGCAATCTGTATCTTACATTATCAAGTTAGCACCCATTCTATGGTAGGCCTTACCTGCTGTCTTGGCTTCACCCCATCCCAATGCCTCTACCTATTACTGGCTTCCTGACAGGATGGCATATTTCTATGTGTGTCATTTTTGTTGTGTGGCCTATTATATGGTTCATCTTCTTGGTCCCCTTGGCATTGATTTGTATTGAATGATCAAGGGTTCTCACAATAGCAGGTCCTTTATTGCGTTTCTTTGATTGGTCCAGGAGCATTTCAGGCTGATTAGTTCAGGGTTTACCAACATCATTGTGTTGGATAATGTTGGGCTCCAAAAGGTATCAGATATTCTAGAAGAATTCAAAATGATTGAGAAAGGCATAGAAATTGGCCAGCCGCAATTGGCTACAGGGCCGATTTGCCTCTTATTTATTCCCACCTATTCCCCATTCCTGAACCTAATTGAGAAGCCTTTGGATGGCCCAAGCAAGACAACCTAGATGGGCCTGAGACCTTTTTGATTTTCTGCAGGTTAGAGTTCATACCCTTCCAGCAGTGACCATGGCAAAGTTCTATGGTCACACTGATTTGTTTCTCCCTGCGTGCCTCTCCAAGCAGTCAATAAATTAAAGGCTTAGCAATTACAAATATTTTATTCTGCATTTTACTTTTTATTGTTTTCTTATTTAGTTTAGTTTATATTGGTGTTCTTCATACTATAAATTCAGAACCTGAACGTAAAAATGCGGGATTGTCAAATTCTTGGTCCAAATTTCAAATCACTTTTGCAGGCAACTCAGCTGAGTGGAAAATAAAATATTTAATAAAATCAAATATTTAATTTGACTTTTTTGATTTATTTAAATTGGCATTTTCTGAATCTTGTGAGCAGATAACTCAACTAACTAAAGACAAAACACAGCAAACAAATACAGAATGCATGAATCAGAAATGCGGGATTCTAATCTAGAATTTGAGATTTCCTGTATGTCAAACAAATCATAGACATCATTTAAAAATTAACAAATCTGAAATTGCAGGATTGCCAAATCCAAGAACCAAATTTCAAATCAAAAATGAGGTGAATTCAAAATGAATATGGTTTATGGGTGTCTCAAAAAGGATGCTAAAGGATCTAGAGTGGATTTGTGCTGATTCTTTTAGGAAACACAGGCATTCTCAAAAATCACCTTATTCTATTTTAGGACAGCTAAAATTTAGATGCTTGATTACAGTAGATTTTAGAAAGCACTAATAATAAAGTAGAATTACATATTACAATCTATTTTTATCATAATGCCTTTTCTTTGGCATGTTGATGGTTCATTTGCTGTTGATAAGGTTCTTGCATTTAATTGAATAGTTTCACCTCCAGTTGCCTTGGCAATAGGAAATCAAGTTGCCTCCGCAAGGCAACTTGATTTCCTATTGCCAAGGCAACTGGAGGTGAAACTATTCAATTAAATGCAAGAACCTTATCAACAGCAAATGAACCATCAACATGCCAAAGAAAAGGCATTATGATAAAAATAGATTGTAATATGTAATTCTACTTTATTATTAGTGCTTTCTAAAATCTACTGTAATCAACTATCTAAATAGCAATCCATTAACACATAGTGTAGTAATCTGGTGATGTTTCACTTTGAAGTTTTTTCTTTCCCACCTCTCCCTCTTCCTTAAATTTTTTCTAAGTTTTTTTTCAGGATACCAAGAGTACCGCAGAGCTCCAGAAGGTGAGGGAGGAGTTGAAGCAGGTACTGGAATGGCCCACCAGATGATGGGACCTAACTTTATCAGGTAGGAAAGGGCCTTCCCAGCCACAGCCCAAGGTCCAGCCGCTGGCAAGGCAGAGTCAATCAATCCTGTGAGAGCCAGGTAAAGCACTCCCAGGAACTGACTACTCTGGCCAGTGGCATCAGAAGTGGGGGGGGGTTGAGATGGTTGGTTTGGGTGTTGGGGGTGGTTCCATGGGGACCAAGTAGGCAGCAGGATTGTTGCACTTCCCGTTAAAGATCAAAGGGTAGATGATGATTGCTTTGCCGTCACAGACAGTTTGGTAGGGTTCCTTGGGTATGTTTGGGCGGGTGTACCACTGCAAGTCTTCCAATGTCCAGAGTTTGTGGTCAGGATTAGCAGGATACTCAGTGAAATGCACAGGGCCAAATGGAGTGTTGGGTGGACAGTAGTAGTTAAAGGCGTTGGTTTTTTCAACTGGAGTCTGACTATCTATCCCAGTGGATGGGTACTGACACTTGGGTGTATGCAGATGAAAGAATATCAAAAATAGGTTTGGAAACAGATTGGTAAACCAAATATTCATAACTTTATTTGGTAAGGATGATGATAAATAACTTTTTCAGTTGCTTCTGATTTATATACTTACTTACATGCAAGTGCCTCTGGGCATTCTTCTGGTGCTATCTGTATAGAAAGGCTTGACATCTCAGGTTCTGCTGTTTGGTTGGCTGCTTCATGGTCATTTATGGGGTTTTCAGGAACAGTTGTTAGGCTTTTTGTTGTTCCATCTTAGCTTGGCTGGCATTGGTTCTGGAAGGTTTGGTTTCTGGGGTTATGAGGGTTTTCCCAATTTGATCACCATTTTTGGACTGGCTTGAAAGGTTCTTTTGAGCCCAAAGAACTTGATTAAAAAAGGGGTCCCCAATTGGGGATCTCAAATTACTTAATGAAGGGTGGGCTTGATCTGGGCTTACTGGGCAGCTAAAAATAGCCTGCCCAGGCCCAGCCAAACCCACCAAGGCTTGGGCGTAGCTTTTGGGGCCCAGAATGGGCCCTGCAGCTACCACCAGGGCAGGAATAATTCCCGCACCTGGATTTGCTTCAAAAGCAAAAATCCAGGTGCAGGTGGATCTCCCCGCCTGCTAGCCCTGCCTGGTGGCTAGGAGCGGGTTTGATTCCCACCTAGGGCTTCAAATCTGTTACTTTTGTAACAGTTTTGTTATCCCCTGGCTGTGCCAGGGGGTAACAAAACTTTTAAAAAATCTGCGTCATCAGGAGGGTAGCTCATATATCATTATATGGTTGTGCAGTTGCTAATTATAGATTTGGAGTGCAGAATATAGCATCATTTTCAGCTTAGACAATTTTGCATTTCAATTAATTTCATGTTTAAATATGCTTGTTGAGATTGAATTTATCATTTGATTTTATCCAGAGTAGAGCTTCTTGATTTGGACTGATTTGTCCTAGTTTTTTACTGTACATTAAATTTGGATTCCAGTTCCTGCAATTAATATTTGAGTTTACTAGTAGCATAAGGAGTGATTTGAAATTTGGGTCTTGGATTTGACAATCCCACAATTTCAAAAACATAGTAAACTTAAAGAAAATGGTTGATGAATTTGAACGCTTCAAATCTGATTCCAGTTAATTTATTTTGTCTATTGGAAATATGCAGTTTGACTTGAACTTTGCAAAGTGTCTATGAGTTTCCGCATTTTTTAAAATTCTAATAAAAATCCAAAAAATCAATTTAATTAAAAAAAGCCATCCTGCAAAAGTGATTCAAATTTGGACCAAGGATTTGACAATCCTGCATTTTTACGTTCAGGTTCTGAATTTACAGTATGAGCCCAATTGTATACAGTAGTTTTAAAAGCTATGACAACAACTGAAAATACTTCAGATTTAAAAAAAATGATTTCAGATTTGAACAAAATCCAAGTTGCGCAAGATTCAGGATTCAATTAATTTAAAAAATTTCAGTTAATAAATGAACTGTCAAACAAAAAACAAAATTGCACTAGCCCATTATACAAAACTAAAGCAAACATCAAGCTGTGTAGTTTAAACCACAAACAAAATGAACTGACACAACAAGTGAGATGAATGGATGCTGTTCCAGAGTATAAAATAATCTAATCAGGATTCATATAAGGCACCAACAGAAGGACTAAAATGAAATGAAATGAAATTTGAGCAATCTAGAAGCAAGATTCCACAAGCACAAAACAAAATGAACTCACACAAGATGTGTAGTATGAGCAGTCTAAAATAGAAAATTATTAATTTAACAGCCATTTAACAGCTATCTAATTTAGGAACAGAGGCATTTTATTCATTTTCATGGCTCCTGATTTGTATGAAATGGTTTTGAGAACCTTCCAAATGTGGACTCAAGATTACAATAAAAATAAACCATTAAATTTTAAAATTTCTACTTTTAGTGATTTCATCCTACTTTTTTACAATGGTTTTTACTAGCAGCATCTTCAACGGTGCCAGCAGCAGCCAAGCCAGCTTTAATGGAGGCAAAGCTCTGGGTGTGGAGGTACCTGTTTATACCCAAGCCTTTGAGGTGGGTAACAAGGAAGCTGACCTGTACCTGACTACTAACCCATATGGCTTTGACTTGTTTGAGAGTCACTTAGTGTCTAGCTCTGCCCCTGCCCCTGCTTCTGTACCCACCCCCACACAAGCTTCCTGTCAACTAACCAATCAGTATGGCAACCTTGATTTGGAACAACTTCCTGCTGCTAGCCAACCTGCCCCCTACAGCCAATCAGGCTTCAGCTCCTGCAGCCCAGCACCCCAAACAACAAATCATCACTGCCCAAATTCTCCAGCAAATTGTGGTACTAAACCTACAGGGTCTGTCATGGGACCAGATTGTTGCCCAGTTGCAATTAACCTGAGCCACAATAATGCGGGAATTTAATAACTTAATGAATAAGAGGAATCTGATTGGGATAGCCAAGAAGCCAAAGAAGGTCCCCAAGTCCCAAATCAATGAGGCATACCCAATAATGCTTGACCTCCTCCAGCAGGATCCCAAGCTTCCCCTAACCCAGGTCCGCAAACAGCTTGCGCACCATAACATATGGGTCTCCAAGCGCATGGTGCAGCTCTGGATGCACAGAAAGGTGGCTTCCATACATGTCTTACCAATTTTTCTGGCAACCAATGGGATGGCGCTGAGGATTCCCCAAATGATATTGACATCAAGTCAACCCTGGTCCAATGCCTGACAAGTTTGTCAGATGACATCATTTTCATCTCTTACTATAGGCATCCATAGCTTTTGACAATTTTGGCGTACAAGGAAGAGCCGCCACCCAAAAAGGGAGGAAGAAGGTCAAGAAGGGGATGTTCATTGGTGTATTCCTGGCTATTTCAGCCAAGTGTTTTGTCTACTATCAGAAAAACCCAGATTTCATCAATGGCTACAAGTACAGCCACATCCTCAGTGCATTACTTGACTCCTGGGATGGCTCAAATTCAAAGCATCAGGTTTTCTTGAGCCACCAGATGAAGGATAGCTCCACCGCCCTTGAAGCCATCAATCAACACAGGCACTAGGCCTCCGTGTACCCAGCTGGTCATGCAGACATTCATCTGACTGATGTTGTCTTCTTTAACATTGTATCCATACTACAGGAGCACCACCCTCAGGCTTTCAACAACCTCTATCTTAGGGTCCTTGATCACAATTCTCTCTTTGGCTGCCAAATGGTGGCTGACTTGTTTGCCCAAATTGTCTTCCATGTGAACATGGGCAACCAATCACAGAAGGACAAGCGTCTCTCACCCCGTGCCACAGCCACCTACCAGCAAAACAAGCTAATTACAGACAAGGAATATGACAAGCGGTATATGACGGCCATCACACACAATCTCCTGCCTCTACTCCTGCCACCACCCACCTACCAGCCCCACCCACCCAATCCCAGACCCCCCAGGCCAGCACTGCCACTACATCTTCCTTCCTGCGCTATTCTGCCTACTAGGCATCACTCTTCCCTGCCCCAATAAACCCCCTGTTTCCAGACATTTTCTATTTATATTATCTTTATTTTGATTTTCAATTATTCATGTTCTCTTTGTTTATAGTTGGTTTTATTCTTTATGTCTAGCTTATTTATATAAAATCAATTATTTACTATGCTGTGTATCTAGATCCAGAACACAGTTATTTTATTACTCAAACTCAGCCCCTTGTGAAAATATTAACAACAATTTGGTGATCAGCTAAATTTGAATTAGAAAATTATAGGTTAACTGGTTTTAGATAAAGTTGTTACTGATCCAAATTCAAAACATTAATGATAAACTAAAAGCCAATCAGGAGTCAAGTGCTAAAGTGATTGTTGTGACATAAAGGGTCAATCAATAATTCTTTGATGCATGTGCGCTAATTAATATGATTGGCTGGATCTTTTGCTATTGTGCGCCATTGCTGCTGTGGCAAGATGTTGGTGGACTAGTGCCCAATCAGCCGCTGGGTTAGCACTAGTCCATCAACAACTTGCCACAGCAGCAATGGCGCACAATAGCAAAAGATCCAGCCAATCATATTAATTAGCGCACATGCATCAAAGAATTATTGATTGACCCTTTATGTCACAACAATCACTTTAGCACTTGACTCCTGATTGGCTTTTAGTTTATCATTAATGTTTTGAATTTGGATCAGTAACAACTTTATCTAAAACCAGCTAGCCTATAATTTTCTAATTTAAATTAGCTGATCATCAAATTGTTGTTAATATTTTCACAAGGGGCTGTGCAAAGCGCCAAAAATAATATGGCAATTGTGGAAGCAATGCCAACACAAAGCAAACAACACATATTGAGATGAGCGTAAAACATATACACAATGGGTAAAAAGATGAGATAATGTAATAAATGGGAAAACAAACAGGAATAAACAAAGAGGCAACAATATCAGAATTATACAGATTTTATTGGGGTTAAAGCTATAAAAAACACAAAAGGTTAGTAAAAAATCAATGAGAGAATTGGAGAAGCTGCTTAAAGACCTTGACTCTGCAATTGCAGAGATCTAAGAAATTGACCATTAAGTCAAAGCCAGAGTGAAGTCTGCTGTCCTTGAAGGGGAAAAATAGACAAGGTGTCTGCAAAGGTCCTTATGACCAAAATACCAGACACCCCTGAGAAGACAATTGTGCGCCTACTCAACATTCAGAAGACGGTGGGGGAGGGCTTGCAATTCAAGTGCTTTGCCCTCTCTGTGCTGTCTGTCTGGACAGACAACCCTGAGATGTATGCACATCTCAAGCCAGAAAAGTGCTCCAGGAAAGAGGACACTGAATTGCCAGCACAATTACTTGCGCCAGGAATGGCAAAGCCTGCTGAAGCCACTGGTAAGGAGGAAACCTGAAAAGGTACATAAAAAATTATAATTAATAAAAATTCAAAAATACTTACCTTTTTTTAAACATTGACGGTGAACTCTGCTGGGTCCTGGTTCCTTTTGTCCTGCCCACCTTCTATTTGAATTTTGCCACTCACCTGGCCAAACAGCTCTATCTGTCCCCCCTGTCTTGCAGGAGCTCAAAGACAGGGTCCACAGGTCCTTTCCAATGTTGCAGGAGGCATTGGCTGAGCTTATGCATGCCAAGGGGGCATCTGAGTGGGCAGTTACTGCCTACAAAAATACCCAATTGGTCCGCATTGACCCGGTGGTCCTCAATGTAGTTTACTGTGTAAACTCTTTTGAGCTTGTTTGGGACGTCCTGGAGACTCTCCCATTCAAGAATGTACCAGAGATGGGCCGGGCCCATGCAACTGCTTGCTTCTGCTACCCCTTGGAGCACACACTCTTTTACCTTCTGGTTCACTTTGGGAGAGCAGTGGAAAAATTGGCTGTTGCAGATGCAACAGCCGTCAAAAAAACCAAAATCCTCCTGGCGGACTTTGGGCTAGCATGGAGTGCCAACAAGATGGGGGTCCCGCAAGTGATGGAGCTGACTTTTGAAAAGACAAAGCATGAAAAGAAGATCAGTGCAGTTTTTAATAAATTGTTCAAGTTTACTGAAGCCTTTGCTGGGAAAAGGCTTCATCTGGTGGGTTACCTGGGGTATCTTATCTACTTTGGAATAGGTGCCACCATGGAGGATCTTGACGGGGTCCTCCTAGGAATTGACAAGGCTCTCTCTGGACGGGAAGAAGGTCCCCCTGGGTTACAACTTGGTTGATCACGTTATCCAGGACTCCCTGGTCCTGGCTGGGATATACAGGTTTGAAGCCCTGCCTGAGAAACTGCTGCTTTACTCCCACTTGATCATTCTGCCTTTTACCAGCAGGCAGGAGTATTTTAATAAGGGTGTATCTACTGTCCACAGTGTGGCAGTGGAGGTTATGCGCCACCTCCATTACAGGGTGGATACATACAGAAGAACCCATTATAGTTGCTCTTAAATTTTTCTATATATCAATAAACATCTTATATACTCTAGTAGATTTTTATTTTATAAATAATTTTTTTAAAGTCTTAATTTAGCAACCAAGATTTGTAAAATAAATCCCATAGAAGGTCTTAATAAAAGCATAATAATATATGTCAATAAAATCTACTTCTAATTTGTACACTTTATATTTAACTTATTATTTGATTTTTATATTTATTTGCCAAAAGACATATTAATGTGTTTGCGTAATCCAGTATCAAGTGTTTGGGATACCCTTAGATGCCACAATAAAAAATGATTATAAATAAATAAATTAATAACCTTCATTGATGGTCCTGGTGAATGTGATTGCGGGCTTGGAATCATATAAATATAAAATGATAATTAATAAATCTTGAATAGTAAATTAGAGAATATAAAAAAGTTGAACAAGCTAAGCCTTTAATTGATTGGCTGTTTGGAAAGGCACGCGGGGATAAACAAATCAGTGTGGCCATAGAATTTGGCCACAGTATCACAAGTGACAAACTCCTATTGGCCATACTTACTGGAAATCCTCAACTACAGGATTTGAACCCTGACACCCTGCGGGCTGCCAGCCCGCAGATTCTTGGGCAGGAACCACAACAAGATTTGACTTCGGAAAATCATTTAAAGCTTGATGACTCAAAATCACCTACATTGACACTCCCCACGTTAAAGGTTCCTGTTAACCCAGACAATCAGCAGGTGGGCCTAGCCATAGAACCCAAAATAACTTGGGCCACCACAGAAGGGGAAACAAAGAAACTTACTATAGAACACAGGCTGCCCAGAGATGAACAACCCCACAACCCAACAAGGGAATTCAAGTATTCTTAGTTCAAACCAGCCAATGAATTAACTCCCCCAATGGATGCCACCAAGGACTGGAAAAAGCTTGTAGACAGTAACACCTGGACCAAATTTTTTTTGTAAAAGTTCACCCATGACAGATGGGCATACTTATACCCTGGACCACCAGGAAGTTGCCCATTGCCATTCTTGCAATTAAGTGACATGAACCTTTGGTTCAACCAGGTTATTCCATATTTGATATTAGTTCTATTTCATTTACAGTCTACCTCCCCCAGTTCTGCATCTCACACCTATCAACCCCAAGAAACTGTGGGCCAGCTGCCTGATCTTTATTGTCCACTAGGAGCTCCCTACGGCCCAGTACATTTCACCAAGTACCCCCCCCAACCCTGCGTATTCAGAGTTCACCTTAGAGGAAATCCTAATCTACGACCCTGAGGCAAGAACTAGAGAGACTGAGACTGCTTACAGGGAAGGCCACAAAATTACTATGCCTCCCCTGCTATTCTGCAACAAGTACAACCACCTGCCTGCGTATTTAGTCCCAATGACTCTGCCTCTCACCCCGCGGCTCAACTGTCTGCAAGAATCCGTTGCTGCCAATGAATCTGCTTCCACTCAGATATTTGGAGTGATGTACATCACTCTTATTGGCTTGATAGATTCTATGGTAGCTGCCAGCAGACCTTGGGCTCTCCTGGGAAAATTGTTATCTTATATTGTAAAGTTGGCCCCAATCTTGTGGTGGGCCCTCCCTGCTGGGCCTGCAGGCTGTCTGCCTGCAAGTTCCCAGGAGCCCCCCACAGGCTGGATCCCTGACACACGGTCTCAGCTGGGAGGGTGTGGATCCTGGTCTGCAGCAAATTAAACAGGTCTTTGGTCCCAGATGGGGTTCCTTGCTTGACAACTTGCTTGAGACACCCAAAGACTTCCTTGATGGGATTTAGGAAGGGCAAATAGCCAGGGAGGAAGAGAAGGCATAAATTTTCTGTGGCCAATTGCTGGGGGTCCACAGCAATGCTGGTGTCAATCATTGAGAATTCCTCAAGAATGTCAGCCACCTTATGGAGACCAACATTGTCCAACACAATGATGTTGGTGAAGTCCAGGCTTGTGCGCCTCAAGTGCTCCTGGATCAATTGGAGAAATGATAGGAAGGTCCAGCTATTGTGGGAGCCTAGTATAATTTGGTACAGCTCAATCCTCTTTGGACCAAGGAGAGCCACCATCAAGTAGGCTGTGGCACGGACTGCAGCACACCAAGTCATCCTGTCATTGGAGCCTTTGGGGACATAGCCATATGCATTGTGCATAGACAAGGAAAATGTTGATTCATCAATATAGTGAAATTTGACTGTCCCTGGCTTTGAGGGCAGTGTACACCTCAGTGTATTTTTTTGGAGTCTTGATGTTGGTTGGGCTTTTTTATTCTAGGGAGATACCCTGATCTTTTTCCAGGAAAAGCGCATCCCTTTCAGCAGACAATAGTAAAAGATAAATCAAGGCCTCAACCCCAAAAGTAGATTTAAACATGGCCTGTATATTTTCCAGCTCAAGATGGCAGTCCCAGGTTATCTACTGGCAGATTGCCTATTTGTGCTCCTTGGTGAGCATGGTAGAAGCACACATGGATTTCTCTGCATCAAGGACTTGACCTGTGTTAATGAACTTGTTGAAGGTCTTGCTAGCATACTTGGGATCCACTCCAATAAGGGCCACAGCTGCCTTGTAATTGCCCAATTCACATATTAGCTTAAGCAGGATGATGTGTTTGATTTTGGGGATGCGCTTCTGGGCGGGCTTAGTGGGCTCAGATGAACTGGCATCCTGATTGATGACTGGCACACAAGGCATGAGCACCTTGGTATTGAACGTAGCAACCTTCTTGAGCACTAGCTGTCCCTCATCAGTTTGGTAGAACTCAGGCTCCTTGTCCTCTTCCTGATTGCCATCACTGACGTAGGGCTTGTAGCTAGTATCAAGTACAGGCTTCACCTTCTCCAGAATGGCTGACGGGACCAACTCTTGCCGGTACACAACGTCAAACACATACAAAGTAAGTTCTACCTCCTTGTTTCTAACTGTTTTTATGGTGGTAACCTTGGTGGGCTTCTGGGTCAGCTTGGGGACCCAAGGGTTGATGCTCTGCACCCTAGCAGCTTGTGCTCCTTGAACCAGCTGTGTCAGTGCAGTGTCACTATCAAACTCTCCTCTTCTGTCTCCTTCCTGAGTAGGCACTCAGGTTGCACTAACTCTATTCTTTGAACCGCAGGGGCAACTGCAACCACATTGCACAACAGGTGCATTGGTACTTTGGTGTTGTGTTCCTTCCATTTTAAAATTTAATTAAGTTACTCCTAATTTTAATTTTTGCTTTTATCTGAATATAGATATTTAATTAATATTTTTCCCCACCCAATATCCCAATTATAGATTTTTTATTTCTTAATTAGTTGTTTCTGGTTTACAACGCCCATTTTAGAATACCCAAAATAATTTCCACTCATTTTCCCAGATTTTACACCAAATTAAGCACCCAACACAATATTTTTAAAATTTATGTTTCAGATCTTGTGTCTTATTTTAGATACCTTGGTATCATTCTTGATTACAATCCATTGCACACACTGAGTGAGTGATTTTGGTTACATAGTGAGTTGCTATTGTGTTTTGTTTTTGGATTGAGTTTTGACTCACCACGCTTGGGTGTATTTTGTCACTGATTCACATAGCAAACATATGTACACCAAAAGTCAACTTACACCCTTTTGTTTGTGAATCCTTGTATTTTGGATTGTATTTTAAATAGTCTCGCTTGGCACATGAGCTCTTCATTGCTGTGCTGACTCATTTTGCCCATTAACGCCAAAAATCCCTGTTAACAGAGTGTATATTTTAACCTGATAGTTGGATTTTGCTTAAATCTGAAATCATTTTGTTTAAATCTGAGGTATTTTTGGTTGTCACCATAGCTTTTAAAACTACTGTACTGTCAGGTATAATAAGAATTAACAAAGAAAAGCCAAATAAATATATGAATGAATAACACACAATAATAATTATTTTTATATTGGGATTTTATTTAGTTTAGTTTATATTGGCGTTCTTTATATAATTTTGATTGTATACTTTCATTTATAATAAAAATTAACAAAGCAAAGAAGGATGAATGAATGAACATACAGAAATAATTATTGTTATATAATGATTTTATTTGTTGAATATGAATGGTTTGATTATAGTAGATTTTAAATAAATTATATATAAAAATTTTAAGATTTTATTTGGGTTTAGAGCTTTATTAGGGGTGTGAGCAGTGCAATTCCAGGACTTGTTATTGAAATAAACTAGCGATTTCTATTGCCAAAGCGTATGTTGACATTGCTCCTGTACTACATAAATTACAGAGGCTTGAGTACAGGAGCACTGTGATACAATTGGCCAGGAGGATTTTTCCAGTGGAGCTGACATCCCATAGGTTGCAGCAAGAATAACTGCATCCTGAATAATGTGCTCTATTGAGCTGTACCCAGGCAAAAAAATTTCTATCTAGTAAACATCAAATTTTGTCCACCTTAGTTATTATTTCTAGTGCATTGCAAACCTCTGCTTTAATCCCCATCATTATAACAAGACCTAGGTAAACAGTTAAGTGAAGTCTCTTCCCTGCAAACAGGGCTGAGAGCTCTTAAAATTTATTGTATAAAGTACTTATTTTATTTTTTAGGGTGGTTTTTGCAAAGCGTTTTCCATTGTTGGCGGTATCCCAGTCTTGTTGGAGCACCAGCAGGCTCCAAAGTCTTCAAGGACGCCTACAACAACTGGCACAACAGTGGCAGGACTATAGCTAAGTTTTGTTATTTTTTCATTGAATTTTTTTTAGGATGTACAATTGTGTGTGCTTGGTGGGGTAACAGAAACAGACTTCTTCCTGTCCTCTCTCCATCTCAAGTAGGTTTTGGTATGGCATAGTTTGGACAAAGTCTCAGACAAGCATGAAAAAGAGCTTGCAGAAGCCAAGATACAGAACATACTGGTTGAGATGAAGGTTGGGGGCTTCAGCCAAAGCTGAGACCCGCCATTTGGAGTTGTCTTACTTTGGTTGGAGTGCTGTAAGTTGTTCTTGTTCCATAGGGTAATTTTTTAAAATTTCAATTATCTTGAAGGAGGCGGCTGGTGTCAGGACCAGCTGATGCCTTATGTGGGGGACATAGTTGCTGTAAAATGCTTGCAATATGTAGAGTTTTAGGTACTGGCAGACTACTTCTTTGGTTTCTTCTATAAATAAAAAAGTTTTATAAAATCCTTTTATTTATTTGATGTTTTATTTTTTATCCTCTTCTATATCTTTACCTGTTGCCCCCTTGACAGGGGCTTCTTCACAGGATTTGTCACTAGTTGGTTGCTGGATTTCTTTGGTTTCTGTTTATTTTTATTTTTTAGTTGCTCAAACATTTCAGGGTCCTTTGACCACGCCACTGTGGTTGCAAACCCCTGTGGCTTGAACTGTAAGTTGGCAAGAACATCTTTTTGTACGTTTAATAGCCTGGTTGCAAGTTTGTTGGTAGTATTGGGAATCTTCTTTTCCCCAGTCTTCACGGTAAGTTTGTCTAGTTTGTTGCCTTCTAACACTACCTCTTTTAGTATGTCCTTCACCTTTTGATTGACCTCCTTGATTTTGGCCACCACTGCGTCTAGCTCCTTGATCATTGCCTCTAATTCTGACATGTTTTCCTTGTTCTTATCCCAACCCTTTTTATACCAGTAAAAACATCCCAATAAAATATATCTATTATTTTGTATCTAATAAAGATTTAATAAATATATCAATGATTTAAATTTTGAATTTTTTTATTAGCTTTAAGAACTACTATTTAATTGATATTAATATTATCTGTATTGTTTGTATATACAACCCATTCTGGGTATCATGAACAACATATTTTTTCCAAGTATATCATAATTTGTTCTTAAATCAGTATACCTATTACAAAAAAGTACACATTTATTAAAAGATAACCACTTTCACAGGTTGTATGTAGATCACATACTTCAGAGCGTGTAAACCAACCCATTCTTAGCATCATGAACACCATGTTTTGTTCAAGTGTATGGTTTGTACAAGTATAACATAATTTGTTCTCAAATTAGTATGCTAATTTTGACCCAAATCTACACATTTACTGAAATATATTTTACATGCAACTACAGTAATGATTGTTTATACTCATTCAATAAGTTGAATTTGTCTGCTTTAATATTTATCAATTCTATTATTTTCTATTATAACTTTAATATTTTTGTAGCACTACAATAAAGTGAATTTAAAAACTACAAGTGCTATAGACCAGCCAATTGGGATGGGCGTTAATTTTTGCTGTCTTTGTGCTTGGCTCAGACCAGACACGCTTCAGTTATTGAACCCAGTTTAACTTAGTAAACCAAGCCTATTGAAAATATAACATGTCTTTGTTTTCAACTTGGCACGCCAACTTGTGATCAATCTAGCACCCAACCACTGGGTTCTCTGGTGCTAGATTGACCACAAGTTGTTGTGTCAATTTGCAAACAAAGACATTTCTTATTTTCAATAGTATTATTTCACTAAGTTAAACTGGATGCAATAACTGAGGTGTGTCTTGTCTGAGCCAAACACAAAGACAACAAAAAATTAATGCATATTCCAATTGGCTGGTCTGTGACACTTTTATTTTTTACATTAACTTTAGTGTAGCTCTTTGAAAATATTTAATTTATGTTGTAACTGTGCTGTTTTAGCAGAGTTACAAAGGGGGAAAATATTAGAAACTAGATAATTATCTTCATTTGTAGATATGGATTATATAGTTGCTGTGAATAATATTAAGAGGAACATGATTGTGTTGATCAGATAGTTGGATAGCAAAGGGGGTTGCTTGATCCTGTTAATGATTCAAGCACCAAAACAAGGTATCTGCTGTAAGGGATCATTATTTTATTCATGTTGTTGAATTTGGAAATTGGGGTCATCTTCCTAGTTTGGCTTCAAGTCACTGGAAAATTGGGTTGCGGTTCACAAACCTGCTTAATTATAATCTTGCTGGCAGGTTGAGCCTGCTGTTTTGACACCCCCTGCCTGAAGATTGGCCTCCTCTGGAGACAGGTTGCCAAGGAGGTTATCAGGGGCCTGGGCATCATATTAGACTAACTGTTGCTTGGTGGCTGGTAGGTCGGTTTCTTTTTGTTTTTGTCTTGCTTTACAGGGTCTTAATTAGTTATGGTGGAGGACTTTATCTTCCTTGTGTTTGCTGAGTCCTTGTATAAGATAAGTGTTGTTTTTTACCTTTAGGATGATAGCAGGGCCATTTTCTCAGGCTGTAACTTGCTCTTGTCTGTATTCATTACCCAGACCTTGTCACCAACTTTGTGTATGTTTTGGATGAGGAAAAATGTGTTTAGCATACATTTCTCTTCTTTTTCCAAATGATCACTGTGGCAACAGCGCCCATGTTGACATTTTGTTGACATGGCCACTGTCAACTCAAAACTCTAAATATCCTATGTTTTTTGCTAGTTGTGCTAGCTTAATTCTTTTTATTGAAAGCATTCAGGGGTGCAAACCCAGAAAAAACAATAAAATTGTGGCTATCTCAACACAATTTAATATTAAGCTTAATAAAAACTTGATTTAACCAGATTTTTTCTCTACTTTTACTAATAAAAATTAGTTTTTTATATTTGTTTTCACAACGTAAAAGTGTCAATGTCAACACTTTTTAAGCATAACTTATTTTTAATAACAAAACCAAAACATCTACAATGAAAAAATTAAGTGCACATTTAAAAATATTTTTTCAATTATTATATTGAAAAAGAAAGTGAGCATACATTTGATTGTTGGAATGTTCATGTTATAAATATTATGTGGCACTTAATTCAGATTTAATATATTAAGTGGATTGGTGACTAACAGCAATTCAATAGTTTAAGTGTGAGTTACTATGTAAGTTACTATAGAATTTATTGTTAAAAATAATGTCAACACTTGTAAATGTCGTTTATTTGCTTGTGATCATCCCCTGGGGTGGAGTTAAGGAAATTAGAGTGGCGCAATTAAGCCTAGATCAACATGTCACCTCATATAAAGAATGTTGTAAGTGACGTTGTCAGCACTTTACCCTTTTCAATACTGAAAACAACTTTCTTCACAACTTCACGTATACCCAATTGTAAAAAATCATATTACCACTACCCAAATATAATTTTTAATAAAGAAACAAAGAACCTTGATACTTTTTTACTTATTTTCATATGATTTTTTTAATTTTTATGTGAACAAAAATACACAGAAAAGGGTTAATTTTTGCTAGCCCGCATAAATTTAATTAAGCGTACTATGAAAAAACATAGTACATTTTTAAAAAAATGTCAAATATATAACAATGTCACCAAAAATAATGTCTAAAATTTTGTAATTGACAGTGAGAATTCAGCTTTTTTACTAATTGTCACTCATAATGTTAACAATTTTCAGCTCTCACATATAAAACTTTCTGTTTTACATAATAAAAACTTCTAATTTTTTGATATGTTGTATTTTTGACTTTTCTCTTTCATATTTTTAATTTTTAAATAAAATCTATATATAAATAAAATATTTTTTCATATTTCTCTTAACTTTTAACTTGTTATTTATAACTTTAATAAAATAAAAACTATTCAAGTATTTTTTAACTTTTTAAATGCCAATAAAAACCACCTAAGATTTACTTTTTATATATTATGCTTTTTAAGTTGTTTTATTTGTTTTTTACATACATTGCTTTATTTTAAACCCTTTTACTTATTATTTTAGGACAAAAACACTTCCAAACAGCCCAAAGGAACCAAGCGTCCTTCAAAGCCAACCAAACCCATCAAAAAGAAGCCTGTCTCATCAAAGAAGGCCACTCCAAAACCATCCCCAAAGCCCTCACCAAAGCCCTCCCCTGAGCCCTCTCTGAGAAGAGCCCTGCTCACTCCACTGGGGGAGAGAAATCTGATGGCTCTCTTACAGAGCACAGTTTTTACAACTCTGCTTCTGACAAGGAGCCAACCAAGAAGAAGCGGCAAGGCAAAAAGACCCCACCCAAAGTTAAGTCTCCTGCACATGAGGAGCACCACAATAAGACCCCTTCTTCTCCCTCCTCCACCAACTTACCCTTCAAGCTCATCTGGGGATGATTCAAAGCCCCACCCAATTACTTTCTTGGCTTCCACCATGCTCCTGCTGGCCCCTGGGACCCTCTGTTGGCCCACAACATCTGCAATGTTGACGGCAAATTCAAGGTTTCCTCTTCCTTGCCCAAATACTTTCCAATCATGAGAGTAAAGGGTGGGTTGTCCATGGTGGCCAATGGGTATATTTTCTCTTGCAACAATGCCAACCAGGGCTTCAAGAGCCGCCATTACACCTGTGAGGACCGCTCCTGCCCAGTGCAGCTCAACACTAAGTGCTGGGACTTGGTCCAAAACATCAAGGACAAGCATACCTGCATCATGCCAAATACCACCATTGTCCGCCTCCTCAAGTGGTATCTTGTCCAGGTGATGCCCACCTCCAAAGATCTTTCTGCCACCCAGCTGGCTGTTCTTGCTTGCAAGTACCTCTCCCAACCAACTTGAAGAGGGTGCCAACCCACAATCAGTTAGTCAAGTTTGTAAGTGATAGGCGTCAAGCCCCAAGCCCCCTGGCCAAAAGCACCACTAAAATTGAAGACCTGGTCCTCACAGATGCCCTCAAGAAGAAGGAGGATGGTGAGATGTTCCTGGATCATGAAAATGGGCAGGAAGTGGAGGATAGGATTATAGCCTATGCCACAACCTAAAACCTGGAGCAGCTGAACACTACTACCACCTGGCTGTGTGACAGCACATTTGCTACTTGCCCCTCTCTCTTAAAGCAGTTTTAGGTCCTGCATGGGAAGTTTAATGACCAGGTTATCCCTCTTGTGTTCTTTCTCCTTCCTGGTGCCAAGACTGAAGTCTACACCAGAGCCTTCAAGATTGTCCGGGATGCTTTGAGCTCCCTTTCCACCAACCAGCTCCCCCTCCCACTCTTGCCACCAGGGAAATCCCTCTTCTGCTGAGAAGGATGAGTTGACCCTAGCTGCTGAGCAGCTAGCTCAAGTGCGCTCACTTGGGCCAAAGGTTATTATAATGGACTTTGAGCAAGCTCAGTTCAGATCCTGTGAGGCCACCTTCAATGGAGAAGTCCAGGGTTGCTTCTTCCATTTTAGTCAAGTCCTCATCAAGAATCTCAAGAGTGAGAAGGCCTTTTTGAGAAGTATCTTAACAATGGTAAGGGGAAGTGCCGCTTTGCCTTGACTCAGTTTGCTGCCTTGGCTTTTGTGCGCCTGGAGCATACTGGGATTTGCTTTGAGGCCCTCCTGGAGGACGCTTACATCAAGAAGCACTCCACCATCTTCAGAGGTTACTTGGATTACTTTGAGCGCCAATGGGTGGGCAAGAAGGTGATTGTCCCAAGAGGTAAGAGCAGGGCCACTGCCCCTTGGAATTACCAGGATGCCTGCCTCAAGGGGTAGATGAAGACCACCTCTAGCCTTGAGGTTTGGCATAAGCACCTGAAGGTTAAGTTTGGGTCCAACCCCAAATATAACAAGTTATAGAAGCTGCAGGAGGAGCAGGCCTGTACTGTCTCCAAGTTATGAAGCCTGGCCAACCAGGTGGCCCCCAAGAAGCAAAAGTCCAAGGAGCAGGACTACCAGGAGGACGTTCAGAAGGTGGTAAAGAAAAAGTGCAAGGTGGCAGAGATTAAGAAGTACCTTGAGGACATTGCCACTGCTCTTGCTGGTGGCTTTAATTAGCTTAATAAACCTTGCTTGCCTGTATATTTTTTACTTTAAACTTTTAATTTTTTAATTTATTTATAGTGTACTAATCTTTTTATGTATAAAAGATAAGTTTCAGATACAGTTTTAATGTGGTTTAGTAAGAAATATCTTATATTTTGTTAATTTATCTTTAAGCTATGAGATATTTTCAGTTATGCTTATATAAAGTATAATAAATTAAAATCAAAATTTTCTTTGAATTTTGTAGTCAATATGATATATAAAAATATATTTATTTTTAGTTCAAGTAATTTTAATTTTTATGGGAATAAAATATAATTTTATAATAAAAGTGTAATTTACATAGTAACTGAAAATTAGCTGCTTATATCTCCTTATTACTTATAGTGATTTTTTATTGCACTTTTGAACTCTCTGGGGTCAGTTTAGTATAATAATGTATTTTAAATATTTTTTTATATTAAGAATATTCAGGGTAAAGTGTTTTGTTAATTAAAAAAGTGTCAACATCCAGGAAATGATATTAAGTAAAACTGGGTCATCACTTTACTATAGCTTGACATCAAAAGTGTTGACATGGCCACTGTTGATATTTTTAATGTTAACATGGGCGCTGCTGCCATCACTGTTGGCCTGTATGACTTGAGGTGCTGAACAAGGGGGAACCTTGCTGGGCATTTCCAGCTTGGGTCCCATGAGGGCTTGAATAATATTGGGTGTTGTGCTGTAAACAAGCTCAAAGGGGTTTTCCAGTGGATCTGTTCACATTAGTACACATACAAGAGATGCAGTTAGTAGCTGCTTATGCCAGTCCTCAGGTCTCCTAGCAGTGAGGTTGGTGAGCGCCTGCACAAAGCTAGTGTTTAGCTGCTCCACTTGTCCATTGACTTGAAGATAGTAGGGTGTGGTTACAGTGTGCTGGACCCCATTCTTGGTGAGGTATACATTGGTGTTCTTGGAGGTCAATTCCTTGCCCCCATCTGTTATAAGAAGTTCTGGATTTCCAAACTTGCTGATGATTTCCTTTCCAATGAATTGTTGAAGGTTGTTGCTGGTATGTGTCTTCACCACTTGTGCTACTGGCCAGTGAGTGACAAAGTCAATGGTGGGGATGATATACTTTTTGTTGTTATGTTTCCCCAACATTGGCCTGACAATGTTGAGGGCTCACACCTTGAAGGGTAGTTGGGAGCAGATTGATAGCACTGATTTTGGTGGGGTATTGCTCTTTTCAAACTTTCCCCATACTTTGTATTGTTCAAGGACCTCCCGTACATCTCAGTATAAGTTTGGCCACCATGCTTTGTGTTTAAAGAATTTGTAGAGGTTGAAACTTTTTGTGTGCCCTAGGTCTCTATGGTAGCATAGGATGGTGTCAACTTTCTGATGTGTTGGGACATAAGATATGATGGTTCTGTTGGACCCTTTTTTGATGAAAGGTTCCATACACGTCTGCAAATAGGTGTTTTTTTCTTAATGACTGTTTCTTTTGTTATGTTAGTTGTGCCAGGTGGGAAGCCTTTGTCCTTTGTCCAAAGTACTAAGAAAGGCCAGTCTGGGTTGAGCCCATTTTTGCCTCTTGTGGCTGAGATGTACAGTTGAGAAAGGGTGTTATCCATGATCAACTTGGGCCCTGGCTTATATTGAATGTTCATGTTGAATCTTTCCAGGAACTCCATCCAGCGTGCTTGGTGCCTGGACAAGTTGGCCTGGGTTCTGAAGTAAATGAGGGACTTATGTTCAGTTATGGTGGTGAATTCTTCCTGGCACTTGAGGTAGCAGCACCATTTTGTGAGGCAATGGACAATGGCCAGTAGCTCCTTGTTGTGGATTGGGTAGTAACACTCACCATCACTTAACTTGTGGGACTTGTAGGCCACAGGGAGTAATTATCCATGACCTGTTTTGATTCTAAATACACCTCCAACAAAATCATCCAAGGCATTGGTTTCCATCTGATGGTCTTCATCTTGTTTGGGGTATTGTGGGATGGGAGCAGACATCAGTTTCTATATGAGGCAGCAGAAACAGAGGTCTTGTTGTGTAGTCCATACAAACTTGGATTTGATCCCTGTTATTGCAGACAGGGGAGCCATCAGAACACCGCAGTTGGGTATAAACCTTCAGACGTAGGCTATCATCCCCAAGAAGGTGCAGAGCTCTGCTTTGTCCTTGGGTGGCAGCATCTTACAGATGGCTTGAATCTTCTGATCTTTGGGGTTGATGCCATCTTTTGACACTATGTGACTGAGGAACAGTAGCTGTTTGCAGAAGAAATGGCATTCAGATGGTTTGGCCAATAGTTTGTGCTGTGCCAGGGTTTCAAAGACAGCTTCCAAGTCTCTGTTATGTTGTTCTACTGAGGTTCTGTAAACAACTATGTTGTCTAAGTATACCAGTGTGTGCTTGCCAATATGGGGTGTCAAGACCTCATTCATGAAGATGACAAAGATCAATGGTGCATCTGTCATTCTAAAGTTGAGCACAACACATTTGTAATAATCATACTTGGTGCAGAAGGCTGTCTTGGGTATGTCCTCTTCCTTAATTTGGATCTGGTTCTAGCCTGCCTTCAGATTAATCTTGGAGAAGACAGTTGCCCCGCCTAAGGCATCAAAGAGATTATTGATAAGTGGGAGCAGGTAGCAATTCTTGATGGTAACTTCATTCAGAGCTTAGTAGTTGGTGATAAGTCTAAGGGACCCGTCCTTCTTTGCCTCAAAGAGTATGGCAGCACCAAAGAGAGATTATGAGGGGCGGAAAAGTCCTTTTTCCAAAGCCTCTTTGAGGTAAGCGCACAGTGTGTTGTCCTTATTTGGAATAAGGCAGTAGATGAGTTGTGCCTTAGGTACAGCTCCCTTGAGTTGGATGGTGTGCTGTATGTGTTTTTCTGGTGACAAACCTGGTAGAGCCTCTTTAAAGATTTATGGATGGCGGGCCACAATTTCACAATTCTGAGGCGTGGTGGTGTCTTGGTGGTCCTTGAAGTGTATGATCTCATATTGGCAGGGGTCCCAGTCAATTTTCTTGAGGCTCTCCTTTTCATCCAAGGTTTCTGTAATGTGCACAAAGATGTGGTTTCACAGGAGCTGATCCACAGAGTTGGGGTAAGTTTGATGGTGTACTCCTTTACTCTTGATGGTTAATACTGAAGTAACCCAGTCCACATGCAAGTTGTTTTTTGTAACCAGTCCAGGCCAAGAATGACATCAAACCTGGGGAAGTCAATGACAAACCCTGGGATGGGTGAGTGCAGATTTTCCAGCACAATAGAGAAAGGGGCAGTCTTTCCTGTCACAGTAATGTGATGCTCATCAGCTAGGACCATGTCTTCAATCCATGAAGGATTGGTGGCTAGTTTGTGTTTGGCTCCTGGGGACAACATCCAGGAGGACACGGCAGGAATTCTTTATAACAAAAGATTTGAGGTTTGAAGCTAGCCTTGGGTTAGCCTCCAGGGAAAAATTAAGGGCACATACCTTAATTTCCTGGAATACAAGATGTGAAATTCCTTTTGGCAAAAAGGAAAGGAAAAAGCTTGAAGAATATTAAAGCCAATGCAAATGTGGATAAACTTGCCTTTATTAGGAGAAATGATTCTACTTAAATAGTAGACAATGGTTGATAATTACTCATTAGGTAGACAGAGTGGCAGAAGGAGTCACGTTGGGATAAGGTCATACAAGGATCAGTCACAGACAGGTATGATAATCCAGAATGGGTGGATATTAAACCAGACCCATTTTCAGAAGGCAAGGAATTCTTAAAATTGAAAACAAAACCAACTTAATCTTTGCACATATCAATATTTGAAGGCCATATAAAATGGCATTAATGGTGCAATTTACGGCATATCCCCCCTCAAGATTGGAAACAGGGAGTTGATATTTGTAGAGAAATTTAGAGTGCACCTGGGCAAAAGGATGGCCGTAGGATAATAGCTTCACAGTATACTTGACACCCTTCTTGTAGGTGACTTCACAAGGTCCAACCCAGAGGGAGTCTAGCTTATGAGCACGCCCCCTAGTACAATTTTGATAATAGAGGACTAGGTCACTCACTTGGTACTCAGGGAGGGGGTTAGGGAAGCGTTAGAGGGCAAGAATTCTAGGGCTCTGACCTTGTAAGCAGTAGAGTAGGTGGTGGCTTGGATGTCAATGATACAGTTAGTCAAGTCTTTGACATGAGTTTCAGGATTGATAGAGGCGTCAACTTCAATCAACGGGGGTCCAAAGATTTAGGGGGTAGTAGCTTCTTGTCCATACAGCATGGCAAAGGGGGACTGGCCAGTCACTCAGTATCTGCTGAGTCTATACGCAAAGAGGGCAGCAAGGAACATATCCAAGTTAGCGGCATCAGAGAGTGTAAGCTTCTGCATGATGGACACAAGGGCAGAGTTTGCTTGTTCCACAGTCCTGTTGGTGGATGGGTTATATGGTGCAGAGAATTGATGTGTACCTATAGCTTCTACAATAGACGTTATGAGGTAAGCATTAAAGTTGGCCCCATTGTCAGAAAGCAGGACTTGAGGGCATCCATGTTGGTATAAGATGTCTTGCAACAAGAAATTAGCCGTGGTCTTGGCAGTTATATCTTTGGTTGCTCTGGCTTTGACCCATTTACTAAAGTGGTTGAGGGCTATCAAGATAAATCAACACCCAGACCTAGAACACAGGAGAGGCCCAACAGCGTCAATACTCACAGTGTGTAAGGCATGCTTAGGGGGGATGATCTTGAACTGATGTTGTGAAGGTTGGGGGAGTTGAAGCTGACAAGGATGACAGGAGGCAAGGACATCAGGAATTAGGAGGCGCATATTCTCCCAATAGAAGTTTTTGCACAACCAGTAATAATTATTTGCTATGCCTTGTGTCCTGTGTCAATGTGGGCTTGGAGGATGATGGCAACCCTCATGCTAGGACAGACATAGGGCAGAAAAGCGTTGTTGACTTTCTTGAAGAGTTGTCTATCTCAAATCACAGTATCCTTCAATAGGACTTGCAGGGCCAGACAAATATCTTCTGGTTCAGTGGTCCAGGAGTCAGGGAACCCTATCAATTTTTATAGGCAATCAGCGTCAGCAGGATGGATGGCTAGTATGGGCATTCTTGACAAATCATCAACATTCTGATGTTGCGCCCCAGGGCAATGTACTACAGTGAAATCATATCCTTGCAGGCATAAAGCCCAACAGGCTAGTTGACCTTTGGGCTCCTTTAATTGCTGCAGCCACTTTAGGGAGGAGTGGTTGGTAACTACTGTAAAGTGAGTCCCATAGATATAGTGTCTGAACTGTTTCTTTGCATACAAAACAGCTAGGCATTCCTTTTCTTTGTTGCTATAATTCTTCTTGTCTTTGTTGAGGACTCGCAAAGAGTAAGCCACAGGTTGGTCTATGCCTTCATCATTGAGTTGGGCTAAAATGGCACCCACAGCTACTCTGCTTGCATCAGTGTACAAGATAAACTCTTTATCATAATCAGGGTAGACTAGGATAGGAGCCTCTTTGAGCTTGGCTTTCAGCGCTTCAAAAGACTGTTGTTGGCTGTCAGTCCACTCAAAGGGTATGTTACAAAGGAGTTGGACAAGAGGTTTGCTTAATTCAGCAAAGTCAGGGATGAATTTTCAATAGTACCCCATCATATCAAGAAGCACTTGGACCTCTTGTAGGCTTTTGGGGGGCAGCATTTTTTCAATAGCTTCTACCTTATTATTCATAGGGTGTAATCCAGTTTGGGTGACCTTGTGGCCCAAGAATTCAAGTTGTTCCTTGAAAAAGAAGCATTTATAGGGTTTGAGTTTCAGGCCTGCCTCTCAAATTTTAAGGAAGACAGCTTTGAGGTGGTCCAAATGGTCAGTAAAGGTGGAGCTGAACACAGTAATATCATCAAGGTTATGAGGATGCAGGAGAGCTTCAAATCTTGCAGGATGGAGTTCATAGCCCACTGAAATGTAGCCAGGGTGTTGCAGAGCTCTTGGGGCATGTAAGTGGGTTCAAAAAGGCCTTCTGAGGTGATAAGCGCAGCATTTTTTTCTATCTTCAGGAGACAAGTCAACCTGCCAGTCTCCTGAGGCAAGATTCATAGCAGAGAAAAACTTTGATCCCCCTAATCTTCCAAGATCATCATCAATTCTAGGCAGAGGGTAAGAGTCCTTTTTGGTGAGCAAGTTCAGGCAATGGTAATCTATCACAATGTGGTGGCCTCCATCCTTCTTTTTGAGGATCAACAATGGAGAGGCCCAAGGGCTCTGAGAGGGAGCTAGTAGCCCAGCGTCTAAGAGCCGCTTAAGTTCCTTAGAGACCTGAGCATCCTCCTTTCTGCTGTGGCGGTAAGGTTTGGTACAAAAGGGTGGGGCATCACCTGTATTGGTCTGGTGGATAACCCCCTTTTCTAGTCCATAGTTGGTGGGTCCCAAGGCAAAGATATCCTTAAACTGGTCTAGCAGTTCCAGAACATCTTTTTATTGAATGGGTGAAAGTTGTGGGAAATCAACGGCGGTGAAAAGGGAGAGAACCTGAGGGTCTCCTTCAGGTAAGTTGAAATCACTAAACTTTCCAAAAGGGTAGAGGGACGCCACTTGCTCCAAACCTAATATATAACCATACCCAACAACCTGGCTCTTGGTTACTTGCATAGGCAGGGTGGCCAGGTTAGTCAACAATAGCTGTACAGACTCCTTATGAGTTTTCTTCAAAATCCCAGGTCATAACTGAGGCTCTTTACAGCTCAATTAATCAGGTGAATATAGCTCCAGAAATTATTTTCAGGAAGCTTGTAGCATATCTGGGAGTCTATAATCACTTGGGAACCTGGAGGGATGATAATAGCTGCAGGAAAAGAAGAGGTACACCTTCCTCTGCAGGGCAGGAAGGAGGAGGGGAACACATATTGGAAGAATGAGTCCTTTACTTGAGTGTGAAGATACCAGTGGGGTACTTAAGCACACAAGTCTTAAGACATTATCCCGGGAGACGCGGGGGTTCTTCAAAGATTAAAGGAATCTCATACCCTAGGAGCAATAGATACCCATCCCTAAGGTTCACAATCCTGTTTTACTCTCAAAGGAACTGTGTATCAACCAGGAGATTGTAAATTTTGTTTTTGAGGACAACCACAGAGGATGTAATAAGAATCTTCCCAAACCTCATGGGCAGGGTAGAGTAAGCACCAATGACTCAAGTTTGGGCCATGTCAGCTGTACCATATGATTGAGTGTAGTTGAGGTTGGGAGCCAGATTAAGTTTTTTTATTAACTTGGACAATACCACATTGACTGGAGGACCTGTGTCCAAGATAAACTTGATCTAAACCTTTTGGATTGATACTTCCACACAAGTAGTATCTTTCCCAAAGGGGGATAAGACAGCCAGCACATCCTGAGCAGCTTCCAATTCTTTCTCCCACTTGGCCAGCATGCATTGTAAGACAGGAATTTCCTTATACACAGTCTGCAAGGGGAGAAATACAGTTACTTTTTAGAAGAGAGCTTTGGCTAGCTTGGCTGCTTCCTCAGAAGAATCAACCAAGACAGGAGGTCAATGAGCTTGAGCTAGGTAAGGGCAAGCCACCATGGCTTTGGCTTCAATTGAAGGTGCTCAAGAAGTGGTGATAATTTTCCCTGAACGTAGCTTGTAAGGGACAGAGACTGTCTCCAGGACTGCTAGCACTAAGTAGCCATAACCATCAGACTCATCACAGTCAGAGTCCTCAAGCTCGGAGTCACTAGAGAGGTTATGAAACAAGTGAAAGATATCCAGGTCAGCCAAGGGGGAAGATTCCTTGTCAGAAGGGGGATCAGGAGGAGCTGGGGAAGATTGATCAGCAGAGAGCACCTCTGCCTCTAAGCTGATCTATCTTTTCCTGCCTGCTCCTTTGGGTTGCAACCCTCTACCCAAGGGTTGGTGCAGGTACGTGAGTGGTATCCTATTTGACCACAGTTATGACATCCTTGTCTCTTAGACTGCCCACTTGAGCCTAGGTTCTTAATGTGCAGGATGCAGGAGGTAGTTCCTGCATTGTTGGCCTTATTTTTGCGCATAACAGTACCCCCATGAGTCAAGTGCATGTCCTGTAAGAGGGTCTTGATACTCTTCATAGAAGTAAGTGAAGCTTTGTGGGCCTTGAAGGGCAAAAATAGGAGTTGGTTCACCTTCAAAGCGTTTGAACAAGCCGTGTACACTTCCTGGGGAGTTAATTGACAACTGGTGATCAACTTTTGCCCTTTGATGTATAAACAATTGGCAAACTCAGCCAAGGTTCCTTGGGCTTGAATGTGATATGCATAAACACATCCTTCTTGACTTCCAAGCTGAGATCTCCTCCAAACTCTTCAATTAGGAGCCGCTTCATGTCATCCCAAGTGACAATAGAAGGGAGTTTGGGGACCACAACTTCTTGGCACGTGAGATGCAGGCAGGTAAGAATATGCTCCTTCTTAAGTTCATCAGTGGCCCTACATATTGCTGTCTCGTAAATTTTCAGAAAGGCAGCAATGGTAGAGGTTTTAGGGTCAAATATCTGCTTGAACAAAGGCTTGTAATTGGGGTCAATGGACAAGGAGGTGGTTGGCTGTTGTCACCTGGGTTGAGGACGTTAATGTGGGGATTGCCCTCAAACTTGGATTCAGCAGCAGGTTGTCTAGCCCAGAGGAGTCAAAGGCTTTCCTCTAGGGTATCCAAGTTAGAGCTGTTCTGTCCACTAATATCTCTATTGGCAGCAAATCCAAATTTGTCAATCTTAATTTGTTGCACCCATAAGGTGCCAGCAATACTGTTGAGGCAAGTGGTCAGGGAAGTGGTCTGGGCAACCAAGGGGATGACCTGTCCATTCATTGTCTTAGTAAAGCAGGAGAGGGTTTTTACCTCTCTTTCCAATGTGTCCTGCCTGTCAGCAACATCATTTATTACTTCTGCTAGCTGATCCAGGGCAAGGACGCAGTTGACCCAGGTTGGCCTTCCAATCCAGGGCAACACCCATGATTGCCATGGGTGGGAGTACTAGCAACTTCAGCTTCCTCTTCACCTTCAGATTCATAAGAAAAATCATCAGGATTAGAGAGGCGTTGTCTCAAGTACTTAATTTCTTCTTGCAAGGTAGCTACTTGGTTGGTGAGCAAAGCAATGCAAGGGTCAGGAATAGGCTCTACTGGAGGAGGGTTTTAAAAACAGATTGACGCCAAGTGGTAGCCTTGAGCTCGGCTATTGCTTCCCATACCTTGGCTTCAAAGTTGGATGGGACTCAACAGGAGGAGCGGGAGGTGTCACCTTGATGATGCTACTCTATCATCCACATAACTTTGCACTTGGTATAGAGTGTTGCCTAGTGCAGCCTTATCCAGACCATATTGAGGCTTTAGATGGCGGCCCCAAGTATCAACATGAGCTCCAACCAATTTGAGCTGAGAATTGATATGTTCTCAAAATTGGTTAAGTTTGCTAACCAGAGTCTGAAAGTCCTGGCCATGGCTTAGCAGAGAGGCCTCAATTTGCCCACGCCACATTGCTTGATGCTCATCCAATTTGCATAGTTGATCCTTAATGTATCCAGGGAGCAAGGAAAAAATGGAATTCAGGGAGGAGGCCAAGTACTTCTGAGAGGCCAGCAAGTTGCGCTGGTTATTGGGAATACACACAAAGAGACTGTGGGACCATTCTTGATATGCCATATTCTGATCATGGTTGTTTGAGACAGCGGTGGCTACAGTATTTAGAAGCTGATTTTGGGATCCTAATGCAAGTTGATGGTGAACTAGGGCGGGTTGGATAAACTGGTTGACTAACACGCCAATTATATCCATAGTCTCTATCAGCACAGGGGGAGGCCAAAGTCCAAGAGGAAGGAATACAGGTCTTCAGAAGCATACCCGGGACAGAGATCAGGGATAGTATGCATTGTCACAGTGCCAGAATGGAGTATGGAGTGGGCGGCAGCACAAGCTTGCTTGTAGTTGAGAGAGAAAGCTGGAAGGGGGCCCATGTGGGGCCAGGGGACAGCACCAGTACAATGGGAGTTGAGGGGGCATCAGTGATGTCTTCTAGAGGAGGAATAGAAACTTTAGGTTGTTTGGGTACTTCAGAAACAAAGGGAGAAGGACCAGAGAATGGGCGTGGGAACAGGGTAACCAAGGGGCTTGCAGCCCCTGTAGTGAGCATCATTTTATTGTGTTTGGCTCCTGGGGATAACATCCAGAAGGACATGGCAGGTAATCTTTATAACAAAAGATTTGACATTCAAAGCTAGCCTTGGGTTAGCCTTCAGGAAAAAATTAAGGGCACATACCTTAATTTATTGGAATACAAGATGAGGAAGTCCTTTTGGCAAAAAGGAAAGGAAAAAGCTTGAAGAATATTAAAGCCAACACAAATGTGGATAAACTTGCCTTTATTAGGAGAAATGATTCTGCTTAAATAGTAGACAAGGGTCAATGATCACTCATTAGGTAGACATAGTAGCAGAAGGGGGCACGTTGGGATGAGGTCATACCAGGATCAGTCATAGACAGGTATGATAATCTGGGATGAGTGGATATTGAACCAGACCCATTTGCAGAAGGCAAGGAATTCCTGAAATTAAAAGCAAAACCAACTAAATCTTTGCACATATCAATATTTGAAGGCCATATCATAAATGGCATTAATGGTGCAATTTAAAACAGCTAGTTTGAACTTGCCCACAAAGGTGCTGTTGAAGAGTGTACAATCTGCACCTGAGTCTAGGAGCGCAGAGCCAGTGTAACCGCAAAAGTGGAATGGGTAAGGCATCAATTTATTGGGATGTCTGGCAATGGTGTAGAGTACTGGGTCCTCCAAGAGGACCTGGATCATTGGGCATTGGTCTTAATCTTTGGGGGGGATACTTGTTGTTGGGCAAGGCAGGAGTTTGATGGGGAGAGCTTGGCTTGCTTAATGCTCTCCCCAGGATTTTCCCTTGTCCTGGTTGTCCTGCATAGTGCTGACCCTGAAGTGAGTGTGGGTTTATTGTCTACTATTCCTGCTACTGTGGCTATTTGACCCTTAGGGCTTGTGGTCTGCACCATTGTTGTTGTTGCTGTTGCCAGGTGGAGGGCAATTAGTGCAACCTGATAGGTGAGAGTCCTTGGGTCTCTCTCTTTCCAGCCTGAGCTTTGTGGAGGGTGTTTGACGTCTGCTCTGCCTTCTCTGCCTCACAGTAGAGACTCTGCAGAGTGCTTACTTGGTCCAGGTTGAGGTGTCTCATCATGTGTGACTTAAGTGTGCTATAGTACATGAGGTGTGTAGCTGGGGTGTCAAAGGCCATGTCAGATGGTGCCCGTAGGCTGAGCTCTTTGTACCTGCAGGTGAGCTCCTTTACTGTGCCAGTCTGGTTCAGGTTCTTTACTTGACGTATGATCATTAGGGTGGTGTCTTTCATTACAAATCTTGCCAAGAAGTCATGCTCCAAGGTATCACAGTCTTTCTTGGTATGGTCTTCATGTCATTTATTGCACCATGTGCCTGCGTTGCGTGTAAGGCAGATGGATATCTCTGCAATCCAGAACCTTTGTGGGCATTCCATTTGCGCCAATTTGTTCTGTGCCAATTGTATCCCTGCTGTGACATTGTCATTGTTGGCTCCAGCAAATGACTCCAAGGCAGCACTGCCCAGGCGTTGGGCTACATGGACGGGAATGATACTTTTTTCTGTCACATAAGGGGTGGGGGTAGGTGCTTGGAAGAACCCTTGTGCTGATAGAGCATCAAAGGTAGGAACTGGCATCACCATGTTTTGGTACAGTACAAAACCTTCTGGTATTTTGGCACCCAGCTGTAGGGCGTCCAGTCTACAGGGAGCCAGAAATGATTTTTTTGTAGATTTGTTGACTGCAACAAGTATTGACAACAGGCAGAATTTTGAGGGGGAAAGTCAGATGAAAACCTACTTCTGCTACCAATGTTATAACTGTGCTGTTTTAGCAGAGTTACAAGGGGAAAATATTGGAAACTAGATGATTATCTTTATTTGGAGATAGGGATTATATAGTTGTTGTGAATCATCTTAAGAGGAACATGGTTATGTAGATCACTGTTGGTTCTAATTTTAAAGTAAATTTACATATAGATTACCTGTTAAATTAGTCTTTGGACTAACAGAATTGTTAAACAGAGTTGGCTTCCTGTGTTTTTAATCTCAATTTTTGGTCCTGCACCCCTAAATCACTAGTGAAAGTTAGCTTAAATTATTTAAGCAAAAAATATTAATAGATTCACATATCTGGCAGCCGGCTTTACCACAGCTGCCTTGTGCTATTGTGGTTCTGAACAAGATCAGATTAATCTCATTGTTGTTCTCTTTTGGCAAGGTTTATTGCTCTAACCTAGGGCTGCAACAGATCTTAAATGATGGCTTCTTTATAAAAAAAGCAGCCAGCTGTCTAAGGTCCGGAAACAATTCTGGCAGATTGCCATAGCTACAACTTTCTGGAATTGTTCCCGTACATATCTACAGACGGATGGTTTTTTGGGGATCTTTTTATTAAAAGTTAGATTTTTCTTTCAGATTTAAAAAACAGAGTTCAAGTTTGACTTTTGGCTCAAAAATAGATTTTTATTAAAAACAATATATTGAACTCCAGCTCATCTGAAAAACAGAAAGCCATCTCCCTCTGGATCCGTTCTTGTTGGTTTTGGATTCCCCTAGTTTAGGGGAATCCAATAACATATCAGAAGGGATGTATAGATATTTATATATGATTGTTGTTTCATATTGGATGTATTAATTTGACCAGACAGGTGCCAATATAGCAATCAATTTGGTTCACTAGTAATTTGGCTCTGGGCGCTGTAGGTTTAGTCAGATACTGCTCTTATTTACATTGAGGTTGTATTCTGGAGTTCAACATCTGTACACCCTAACTAAGCGTGGTAGATATAGGGGTTGGATGGGTGCAGGTTTATTTCCCTTGTGTTTAAGATCTTGGTCTTGTTGTGTGGTTGATATAAGTGGTGTTTGATCTGATCCACCCATGGATACTGATGGTAGTGTTGATGTATATTGAATTATGGGTTTTGTTTAGAGAAAACTTAAGTTTAACCTTGGCTGGCTTTGATTTGACTTTTAATGCCTGTAGAAGGGTGGATATAAAACACTATTGAGTGTTATATTTTTAAACCTGTGGTAAAACTTTGATAGGGTGGCTGCAGTTGACGTGATGGGTAGGTTTTGTAGGGGCTGTATCTTCAATCTTCTAGTTCAAGTTTTCAGTTTTGATTTGATGGTCTGTGGGGAAATGCTATATTCTTCCGGCTCAAACATTATGGAAATATTCAAGTCCACACCAACTGGTTGAGCCATATGGATTCTATCCTACTTTAGTATTTTATACATCAAAATAAAGTAGAAATCAACTTTTAAACAAGGTTATATCTTAGTGCTTTGATTATTGGGATAGTTGAAGCTTCTGCCATAAATTTCTATTTGAAAATAAAAATAGGCACCACTAGCTTTATATCCTGCGCCATCCTTGAACACGGCTGACAGTTATTTTTTGGGGGGGGGAGCAATTTTTATTAGTATTCAAAGACGTTGTTTAGCTGATAGTTATATCTTGTCCTACCTGATAGAGCAAGAGACAAATAGGTCATTATTTGTTAGATTAAGCCAAGGCGCCAGCTTAAGTATTTCAAAGACTTTTGACTTCTTTGGTTCATTTAAGCTGTAAACTTATGTTTTTTGAACATTAACATAATGCTTAGTTTACTGAAGAAAGAGTTTAAGAGTGTAAAATATACAAATAATAAAAATAAATCTTATGTCTATTAACTGTATTTTTTACTAAAACCCTTTTTTCTATTTTAATAAGCCATGAATAAAATATATGAGTTGCATGGGAGAGTAATAGCAGCCCCAAAGCTATAATTGCTATTACCCTATCTTTGGCTCACATAATTAATTTCTTAGTTATTTTTAGAAAAAAAAGTTGTTGTATTTAAAAGACTATTTACCCTATGTGAAATATAAGTTTTTGCTATGCTTACAACTTCATGAACATGTCCTACTAATCCTTTAGTAGTATCAGCTCTCTCTGTTTCTCTGTCATCTGTGCAAAACTTTGCACAATAATTTATTTTGGAGTACTCTTTAACATCCTCAAATGTCAAAGGTGAAACATACAGCTCACCATCTTTCACTAAATATGAAAGATTAACATAAAATGCTTTGACTTCAAGCCAGCTTTTTTTAGGCCTAGATTTTCTATCATAGATGTAAAAAAAGATTTTTTGGGAAACATCTGAATTATTTACAGGTGACTCATATAAACCCTTTCTTTCTTCTTCTCTCTCAAAAACCATTTTGAGATCATTTTTATTTTTTTATATACATCTCATTTTCCTTTTGTTTAAATATTTTAGATAATATACCAAAATGACCATCAACAATACTTTTGCCATGACACTCAAAAAATCTGTTAAACTTAATTGTCCTTTTATAATTTTAGGTACCTCTTAAAAGATAATATAAGAATTCATAAGATCTGAAATGATTACCATTATCAGTTCAAACTTTAATATTTTTAATATTCTTAAATTTATTATTTTTAAGCAGACTTATCAAACACTGACAGAAAACAAAGAGTCATGAGATAAAATTTCAGATAAAAAGTCATGATAAACATATTTAATTTTCTCATTTTCTTTAAAAGCAATTGCAATTCCTAATAAATAAATAGGTATTTTCTCATAAAAACAATTATTTGTCTCTATAGGACCCCCACCTATTTTAAAGTTTTCTTTATAGTCTATTACTATAACACATGAATTATCATCAAGATTATTTATATCACTAATATATTCTTTATTTTGATGCTTATAAAACTTTTCATGTAGGTCAATAGATTCCAAATTTTCTTTAATAAATTTAGGCAATGGCAACTTCTTTATACTCAAATCCTTTTTCTTCATTTCTAATGATTTTTTCAAGTTGCAAATGTTACACATCTCAGTTTGTTTTTTGCTTTTAATTATATTATTAGAAATAAGCTTATAGAAAGTGGAAAGTGAAATAGAAATATTTTTTTTTATTCTCATATCTTCATAAATTTCTTTTTTGTTTTCAATAATGAGTATTTTATTTTAGTTGAGTATTCACTCAATTCTTTTTGTAATTCTTCATAAATCAATCCAGGGGATTTTTTAGTGAATTGGCTGGTTGGAAATGGATTTTTTAATATATTTTTTAACATATTTTTATGTTTTCTTTCTTTACCAATTCATTTTTTCCTTTTTTATTTTTTGAATTTAATGATACTTTTTTAGCATTTTTTATTTTTTTGGAATATGAATACTCATTTTTTGTCATTTTAATTCCACAATCCCAAAGCTCTTTCAAACTGTAGCTTGATGTAACCAGTGCTCTTAGGGAAGTAAGGTGCTTGGTAGGGGACTCTGACATCAATTCCTTTAGGTTGTTAAGGAAATCATCTGTCTTAGAATTTTGTATGACAGGTAAGAAGGTACTTTTTCCAAACTCTGTTTTTAATAAGAAATGCTCAACAAAGCTGTTAAGATCATTGCCAGCAGTAAAAAGGAATGCTTGTTTAAGCATATAGATTCTTTTTCTCTTAGTAGAAGCCCCCAGTGAGAAGAAGGGTGTCATCTGAGGTGCAAACTTGATAAGTTCCACAATGATAGTGGTTGGGTTCCTTGGCTTGGTTCAGGCAGTTCTTGCTTGGAAATAGATGTGCAGTTATCAGAGAGGAGTAAAGGTGTGGATTGTAAAGTAAATTTCTGTAAAGTTGAGCTGTTTAAATACCATGTTAGCTGAGCTTTTGCACTACAGGCATAAATCCCCAACTGACCCCCAACTGATCTCTGTAATTTATCACTATCACCCCTGAAGTCTGATATTATTGTTTATTTACCCCTTTTTATATTCTGGTTAACTTTGATATTTTGGCAAATAGTAATTCAATCTGCTCAAACTAGTATCATTAGAAAGCCCTTAACCTCAGCTTTCAGAATTGTGCTGCAACTTTATATTTCAATACCAATTTATTATCTTAAAGTGGCTTTGAATTTAAGCTTATAAAATTATTATTTGAAATAAAATATGCTAATTAACTCTTAAAGTATGATATTTTAATCAGTAAATTAAATTTAAAGTATAAATTATTATTTAGCTTACTTCTAGTAACCAACTCAAAAACCTTTTGTTTTAAATAAACTCAAGTTTATTATAACTTTTAACAGTTCTTAAAAAATGAACTTTATATATCTTAAATCTATCAAAATAAAAATGTTATTTTTTAATCACATAAATATTTGCTTGTATAATTAAAGTTGTATCTTATTTTTATAGATACAATGACTAAGATCATTTTCCATTTAGTTTAAATAAATTTTAACCTTTATAAAATTTAATTAAATAAAGCAAGATTTTGATACATTCTTTTTTATGTTTGAATTTTTTATACATATTACCTCTAGCATACAGTATAAAATATAATATTATTAAATAGTTGTATAAAGATATTTTCTTAATATTAAATACTTAAGAATTTGAAAGAAATTTTTTTCTCTCTTATGAGTTTTTATTATATATTTTCTATAAAATTTAACTTAAGAATAAATTACTTATGCTTAATAAAATCACTGGAATTTCAATAAAAGTTTAGTTTTAATTTTACCTTTAGTTTTTTAACTTTTTACTAGATTTTTCCAAAATAGCCCTAAAATTATTTAATATTTATTTATTAAATATGCAAAAAAGCTATCTGCCCTCTTTTTAAAAAGAGGGATTCAAAAATTATTATATTTTAAATTAAATATTTTTAAAAAAGCTAAGATTTTAGGCAACAATTTAATTTCCAACAAATAGCATCATATTGGTTTTTATTGTATTTTTATGTTGCTATTTTTAGAACAATGTCATTTTGTACTAATCAGCTTTCAAGAAATAATGGTATATGAAATAAGATTGTTACTAGCTTTTAATACAGTTTAATTTAGCTGTAAGTAGAAAATGATTAATTCAATATAGGTTTTTATATTATAAGGATTAAATAAGATTTATTTTGATAAAATTGTTGTAATTATTTAAATTTATTGATAAGAAAATTAAAAAAACTTTAAAGTGTAAAGTAGCACAGTTAATAGGAAACAGATTAATCTAACAAATAATGACCCAAATTGTGATTCTAGAAAGGGTTGCATTACAGATCCACATAATTTGTGATCCAGGTGGAATTTGCCAAATGTGTAAGTGGTACAGATAATCTGTCTGGGACCCTTGAGCAAAGTTACATATTTCAGCCAATTGCTGTGCGACATCCACCCGGCGATGGCAAATCAGTTTCTGGTATGGGCAGGCAAATATTTTCCCAGTTGTGAAATTTTTGGTGGCAAATGAGAATACTTTGTAGTAACTAATTTTATTAGGCGCTGGATTCAATTGATGAAGCTTTTTGTTGACGGTGCAATCTGCACCACCCAAGCATCAGGCTTATATAGTTGAATTCCCCAAATGCTTGATTGGATGGATCAGGTTTTTAGCAATTGAACAAGTAACTTGTTTGCAGATTGTGGAATTGAAATCCAGAGCAGTGAGAGACCTTAAAAACAAAAAGTTCTCAGAACTTTAGATTTGAGGTAACAGCCATGAATAACAAGCATATGGATACTGTTAAGGGTTCTAAGTAAGAACAAGTGGAAGAGGCCTTCCTGATAGCTTAAAAGGATCAGAAGCAAGCGCAAAGGATATGAACCTTTTACTAAACACTTGTCTAGCCTCAACTCTGGTGAGCTTGCCAAAGAGAGGATGGTTTCCTTGCCAGGAGCCCATGGAGCTGAACAGCAGCACCATCAAGTGGGTAGGTGGGGTTGAAGAATTCACCCAGCAGCACCTGTCCCCTATGCAAGCTATACGCCAACTTCTACTTGGACTGCACTTTTAACACAAACTCATCAATCCAGCACAGCTACAAAGAATGGTATAGCCTAGCCACCCCCAGACCCCCTCAAGGCCTCACTGTTGACAAGTCTGGCTCCATGCACCGCAATCTCACTATCACTGCTCTTGCAACCTGAGATGACAAGCCTCACTACATCTGGTTCAACCCAATCATGTGGGGAATCAAATCCACCTATAAAAAAACATACCATCTCAGCAACCTGATAACCTTCTACTCCTACTCCAAAGATATCAAAATGTTCATCCCTCTCAAGCTCAATGATGTGCACTTGGACGGTCTCTACAGGATTTCTGGCTATTGAATAAAACACTGCTTTAAACCACCTCTATAAAGCCATCTATAAATTGCTATCCCATCCTTTAAATAGCCTCCAAATCCAACTACTTTCATATCCTAACCCTAACTTATATCCTTAATTTATTTACACACATGCTTATAGCTTCAATACAAGACTACATCCCACTACCAAAAACAAATCCAACTACTTTCATACCTTAACCCCAACTCTAACCTATACCCTTAATTTATTTACACACATGCTAATAGCTTCAATACAAGACTACATCACACTACCAAAAACAAAGCCAACACCATTAAATACAAACTTAAATAACCATATCTATAAACACCTTATAACATCCATCACTTTACCCTTGAATGTATAACTATCCCACCTGCAACCAAACTACCCTTACATACCAACTCAACCAAACCAACTGTACAGGCAGACAGGCCAAAACCTATTCAAAATCTCACAGAAATCCCTCTCTAGAAGCCCCACCACCCTTCTTGGAACCTTCTCCATACCCCAAGCCCAGTTGAACCTTTAATCTCCAATCCCACCCTTGGTGTTTAGCAGATCCCTGTTATATATCCACCTACACTTTCAGAAGCTGACTAACCTAAATAGCCAGTTTGGCTATAGACAGTCATTTTCTTGATGGCATAGACCCATACCCTACCTTACTACATCATACCATGGGACAGCACCATGTCCACTTTCAAGCAGGGGTAGGGGAAGCAAGGATAAAAAGAGGAGTTCAGATCTACTCAATCTACCAGCAGAGATGTACATCTCATGAAAGGTACCGTTGAACCTCAACCCAGCCCCAGTGATGGGTTAGATCCAGATCCCTGAACCAACCAAGCATGGATCTGGGTACCTCTTCATCCTACCCAGCAAGGGGCAACAAAGTCAGCCAAGGCAGGGAAGCTCTTTATTGGGTCCCAGATCACCTATCCATCTAAAGGGTTCCACTGTACTTGGAACATCATCCAATGGTAGCCCAAATCAGCAAAAGCCCAGGGATTTTTAGGGAGCTTGGGGGTAGGTGAGATTGACGCAAGTTTAGCTGCTCCCCCCTTCCAAGGCAGCTTGGGTGGTACCTCTTCATATCCCCTTTGTTCCACTTACACTTCTGAGCCCCACCCAGTACATTCAAGTGTGGGTCAAGGGTTAACTCTGACCTGGACCACTGAGGATGGGGTTTGGTCCCCTTTAGTTGGGGGCAACCCCTGATACCATGGTCCTCTTGGAATCAAGCTTCTCATCCCAGGAGGAAACCTGCTGGTTGACCCATCTTTCAGAGACCAGTTTCCTTTAAGCCATATCACCTGGATTTGAGGATGTCTATCCTCCAAGGATAACTTGCCCTTGGTTATGGTGGTACAGGGTGCATCCCCCTTCTCATATCTCATATTCTCCCCGCATACCAATAAAAAGAGGCAATACTCAGCCCAACTGTTGATGCAGACCTGAAAGGCAGATGGGGTGTGCTAACCTCACCCTACCCAAGGGTATAGCTTCCCATTTATAGTCTCCACCTGCAGTCTCACCCCTCCTTCTTTAACAGGGGTTCCCACCACCACTCTGGTGGCTGGGATAGCTGAGCCATAACAGGGTAGATTCCGACCTCTTGGATAGTCTTGTATACCCTCCCAGATCATGGCTGGGGTTAACCATCCCCACCGGCTTACCCAGAGGCTTCATACTGCACATTATCCTCTAGGTTAGTACACCAGCTGGTTAGTTCAGCTGGGAGCCGGTTATTTACCCAGCTAATTAGCTAACTATAAGATGGTCCAGCCTTTATGGTTATATCCCCTTGCCCAGCCCTCTCTGATGGTATGGGATCTACCCTGGTAAACCCCTATACCTTAAAAGATCCCAAAACTGGTACTGGGTGGTCAAAAGGTTGGGGTGATGGGGCAGATGGACGTCAAGTTTATAACCTGTCAAAAATAAACAGAAATTTATTGGCCCGGATTGAAACTGGTTCATCCTGGAACAAAGACTGCCCGGTTCTGTTGAAGGATAGTCCTACACAACAGGATTGAGCCCTACCCGGGTACTGGATTGCAAAGGTAGCCAAGCGTCCAGGGGAAGGAGCTGAACATGCAAGCCCAGAATTGGGAGGGTCAGCAGAAGACACCTGTATTAAAAAGATTGAACATGCCGCATCCAAGACGCAACCCCCGCCAACCAATATACTGGCCAGGCAACTTGCAGGATACAGCTGGTACCCAAGGTTGGGCCAGCCATTAAAGCAAGGGTCCTGTACATGGGGTGATATCATTCCTGGCAGCAGGATGGGGTTCCCAGCTTGAAGCAGAGCAAGGGGCCTCAGAGAGCAAACCAGAAAAGGGTTCCAGGGACTTCAGCACCCTCCCACCCTCCAGCCTGTGAGATTTGGCTGATTGGGTCTAGGAGGGTGCCACAGATAGGAGCGCAGATCTCAGCTCAATCAATACACAGATAAACCTTCACCTATCAGACCTTATAAGGCTTGGTTACGTTTTAACATAAACCAGGTCTACAGTTGATAGGAGACTTGGTACTGGGCAGGGGCTGTACCAGGAGTAACTGCAGACCCAGGTTGCTCAGCTGAGCAAGTAACCACTGCTGCTACAGGTCATATTTACACCCAGCAGCTCAACTTGAGCCAGGAGGGGGAGATGCATGTATCACCCACCCCATCTATGGGCTGGTTATTTGATAACCTCTATTAGGTACCCCAAGCTCAGGCCCAGCCTTGTCCTCATGAGGAAATCCAGGCAGCTGCCCCTATTCACTGTGGTTTGAGAGTCCCAGAGTGATCTAGGCCAACCAGGTCCAGGTGGACCCAGTCCAGGTACCAGTATAAGCAACCTGCCCCCAGCCCAACAAACTCTGGCTGATGGACTTTTAGAGGGGGCAATAAAGAAGGACATGGGGGATAAACTTTTCCAAACCTGCCCCATATCTGAAATCCTCTAAAGGGAAGCCTGGACAGGGTTTCCAGCTGGCATGACAGGAGGGACCATGTTGATCTCCAAGGGATGGAAGAGACTGTCTAAGTCTAGACTCCAGGGTGCCTACCTCATCATGCCTGGCCTCCTTAAAAAGTATCCATGCCTCCAGATGAAAAGGGCTGGGCTACTTCATGTACTTTATGGTATCTTTGTTGCCAGGTGCACTGCAAAGCTCTGGATTCACTGGCATGCTGTCAGTGTCCTGGTTTTGATTAGCTTAGTGGGTGACAGGCTGTTGAAATATTGGGTGGACTAGCATAATGGCATCCATTTATATGACACAAACAGCAAAATGATTGTATGATTGTTTGATCCTTTTACTGTGTCTAGTTTATTAGATCCTAGATCCAACTTTGGCCCCCCTAAATGCGGCAGTTGAGCTGTCTAACAATAGTGATATAAGATCCAGTCCCTACTCCCAGTGATCTGGTTAAAGCCAAGGAAATACATAGCTGCTCCCCTGATTAAGTTAGTCAGGTGAAACCAGTTGTTCTATTGACCTTATATTATCCCTGCACTGCTGCCTCCTGGCAGCTAATGAGTGCTGCGCATAATTCCCACCCATGAAACCTTCTTAACTATAAGCCATATAAACTTGTTTTCCCCAATACTTCATTCTTCTGCCCTCTTTCAAGGGTTTACTTTACCCAGTAGGCACAGTATTGAGAGCTGGGATTATAGCCAACTGTTGTATAGAGACCTTGTCCTGCCTAGATGATCTGCGGCCCAAGTGGAACCATGGTAGCAGTTCAGGGCGCAGCTCACCAACCAGTGCTGCAATAAACTGATACATATCCTGTCCCTCTGATGAGTTCATGCTTATAACATATACTAAATTAACACAATCTCTCCAAGGCTACAGAATACCTGAAAAGGAACTGTGCTGAGGGTAACAAGAAGTAGGCCTGGGATACTTTTAAGGTGTATCCCTAGCATCCCCCAAAGGGACAATCCCTTATCACACCTAAACTAACTAAACCAATGGCTATGCATATAGTAAGCTCTCAGGGATCTTTTTTATATCTGGAGCTTAGCTAGTACAAGGTTCTGAGTGTTCTGGAGCCCTTATATGGGAATGAAGAGATGGTTCTGGAGAGCAACTGAGAGGATGGACATTCTGGGTCCATACTCCCAGCCAGCCATGCAGATGTACACCTGTGATGTACTGCTCTACAGTATTGGCAGTACAATCAGAGATGGAGACCCAAGACATCCAACCAGGTGAATCTGGATTCCCACAGCTACTTTGAATATTTATGGGCCAGAAATTTTATAATCCCTTCACTAAGCTAGCTCTCCATTATAATAGGAGTAGCTGGGCATCTAAGGTTATCCAGTTATTTTCATATGGGTCCCTGTGTATCATCCAATCAAATTGGTTACTGAGAAGGAGTAAAATGACATAAACACTGATTCCTTAAAGGTAGAACAGGGATATAATAATCTATAGAGCCCCATGTAGCTGTATTTTATAGCCAACCCAGTCAACCAAACCAATGAAGCTCAACAACCCACTTGCCAAGCCAGCCCTTGCTCCTCTACACTGCCCTACTAGCCCATAATCTAGTTTGCCTCACCCCACCACTTGCATTTTGCCTTGAGTAAACCTCTCCCCAAAAAACACTTATTATGTATGATTATAAAATGTTATCCACTTTAAATTTTTGGGATACTTAATGTGATGATATGTTAAAAACAGGTTAATTTTAAGGTTTCTTGATTTTAATAAGGACATTTGTTTAATACAGATGCTTTAAATTAAACATATGTCATATCATCCCATTTTAAAAGGGGGAAACATGATACATAAAAATAAGTACAGTTGTAAAGTGATAGATAATTAGAATACACTTTAGCCTTTCTGTTGCTGTTGATGATTGGCTCTGAAAACGCCCCACCTTTGGTCCATTATGCACAGCTTAAGCTAGCAAGTTAACCCTGTTGGCTAAAACATGCTGCTATCTGTGATCCCAATTAGCATGATGGTCTGAAGCAGCCTAGCACCTGAAAAGCTGGGGGTTAGGTACTAGATTGCCCATAGGTTAAAATGCCAATATTGATCACAAATAGCAGCATATTTTAGTCAGCAGGGTAAGTTCTGAGGCTCTGAGGTAAGTTATTATAGACTAAGGCCTCTGAACCAAGAATTTTTAATGTTGGTCAAATATAGAAAGGTTGGCAAAGTTTGCAATAATAACTTAAATAAAGCTCTTAAAAGTTTATAGGATGTAAAATATGGACTAAGACAATTTATTAGACCTAAGAAAATAAAATAGATTACAGTCTTAATTACGGAAGACTGGGTTAAAAATTCTATCTCTAAGTAAGGGTAATGATCACTACCAACTGGGGGATTAAAACTATAGCAATCAAAGCCTGAGTACCGCTATAAAGATTGGCTAACTGATGGTAGAGATCATCAAAGGGGATCATAGGTAAGCTAAAATTTCAAAAGGTAACTAAGATGCAAGATAAAAAAAGGAAAAAAGTCAAAAAGGAAAACACAAGCCAAAAACCTAACAAGTACCTTTTTGGGGTGCAAGTCAAACAATATCAACTTAGGTTGATACTGAGGAAAACTCAGGCTTTTTATTTAAGTCTGGGTTTTTGAGGTGATCAAAAGGGGAAAATGGCCTAACCAGGATTGGTTAAGTTGGCCTGTGTGAAAGTGAAATCAACACATATGTGTGCTAGACTGTTTAATTTAAGAAAGTTAAACATACAGAAAGGAAAATACAAAGGAGCGGCTGTTTAGTGTTTGACTAACTCAAATTTGAGCAAAAGCAACAAAAAAGCAGGAAAATTCAGCCCAAGGCTGCTGGTGTAAAGCAAAGCAAAACAAAAAAGAAAGATAAATGATTTGGACTTGTTTAAAGTTAACCTTGGCATTAGGTTCCAAGTTTGAGAATTGTCCAGGGCCAAAATGTACTTCAAAAGATGAAATAACCATTAATTTAGGTTAAAATTAAGCCATAAAGAGAGGAGAAAATAAGAGAAAGCTTAGGGAAATAATTGTTGGTTGTTGGAGCCCAAAGGAGTAAGAAACCCAATGTTGAAAGCATCATAATAGCAGTATAAATAAAAGGAGAATCCTGACATCAGGCTTAACTGGCTAGCTTAAACAGTGCATAATAGACAAAAAGGTGGGCTTTTTCAGAGCCAATCATCAACAACAATGAAAAAATAAAGTGTAGTCTGATTGGCTGCTTCTTTGTACTTATGTGCTTTTAACTATCCAACTTTACTTTTATGATAAAGTTAAAGTTAATACAAAAAGTAAAACAAGGTTCTTTTTATAAAGCATAGGTGTAGCCTGGAGAGACTCAAAAGCCTGTTCAAATGTGTGCATAACATTACCAACAAGCACTATTTTTGGCCACAAAGACCCCAGCAACAGAAAAAATCATAGGAAGGCAAAATAATTTTACTGACAGTATGCAAAGAAACAGTATAGATGGATCAACAAACCAACATGGGTTCCAGGAATGACATTTCCCCCCTCTTGAAACTCAAGGTTTGGAACAAGACTCAACCCCTGGTCAAGACTGTCTGAGGGCTGCCAGCCCTGAGGACCAGGAGACGTCCACCCATGTTTTTTGGAATCAAATTACCTCTGTTTTGAACTGCAGGTGCTCTTACAATTGAATAATTCAACGCTGACCTGCCAATGGCGGTGCCCACCAAGAGACATAAACTAATTGTCTAATGGAGGCAAAGAAGCCCCTCATATTTGGTCTGATGATTCTGATGTCTTTCATAGTACCCAATCAGAACCTGGGCCCTGAAGAAATTGCAGACCAGCAGGCTTCCCCCAAGAATATTGCTCCAGAAAAGAAGGTTTGCTTTACCCTCTTTAAGATCCAGCAAATGAACACCCTTCCTGCGCCAGTGTCATTTTGCCGCCCCAAACCCCAGGTGACCCACCTGTACAAATTCACATTCCCTGACCAACTGAATCTTGACCATTGGGATTAAAGTCTGGTATCAGGGTGATATATAAACCCATAGACCCTGTACCAGACTTTATTGCCATTTTTGAATAAACTGTCATGAGCTATTAGTTTTCCTAATTATTACTTTATTTGATCTTAGTAATCTGCCAGTTTAATAATAATCTTTCTGGCCAATGGTCTTGCCACTTACAAGTTTCTGTCCTTCAGGTGATCCCTTTTGGTCCTATCCACTTAAAATAGAACTCATTGAACCACAAATACCAGAGATACACCTCCTAGAACATACTAGCAAGCAATCCCTTGGCCCATAAAAAAAGAGTTGACCAGATACAATGGAAGGGCCCCTTAGTTTACCAATAAACCCTTTCTGTTTAAAGATGAATACAGCTTCCTCCCTGCCTACCAAATAGACATGGAGCCGCCACTCACCCCCAAACTGATACCTGTGTCTGCCTCTGAACTCCCCCTAGACAACTCCAATAATATGTTTAAAATATCTTACATCAATCTTTCTGGGGTTATTGGCACTATAATCCTGGCTCCTCAACTGTGGTCTTTGGTAGGAAAATCTATGTTGTACCTCTTTAAGTTAGCACCAATCCTATGGTGGGCTCTGCCCACCTGGATTGCAGCCCGTCCAATCCCAGAAAATGATAGGCCAGCTGCCCAGGGTTGGTTTCATGACAGTGAGGAGGCATAATTTGATAGGATAAGGTATATACATTTAAAATTAGACACTTTAAATCAGTTACTTTGTTTTATTGGTAAAAAAGGCTAAGGTGAGATAGAAAAATAGCAATATGGCAGATTTTGAAGCCATTATCAGCAGGTTAAACAACTTAGTTTTGAAATCAAAGAGGCTAACCAAGATGTAAAGGTCAAGATGAAAGAGTTGGTGTGATGGACCACATTGAGAGCTTTGTTGCAGGCAGGGGCTAGGATTAGCTAAATAAAGATTGATTAAATAAGAAAGGTAAATGGTTACTGTTTTATTGGATTGTCTAATATGAAAATCCACATGAAAGGCAGTTTTGCAGCTGAGGTCATAAGATGGCCACAATAAAGAGAGCTTTAAGCCTAGAGGGGTAAGGAGCTTTTTTATATTTAGTTTGCACTTTATGCTTTAGAATGCCAGTAGGACAGCCCTCTATTTAATCTAATAAGGATAAAGAGAGCCCAGGAATGGTTATGCTAAGACATTTCAAGTATTCATAGACCAGCTGGGGTGAGAATACAGCTGATTTTTCCTTAGAAGGGGATTATGCTGAGTCAACATTGCCCTTTCTGAAGATCAACTGGGTGAATAATATAGTTGGCGGCCCCTGGGATGATAGAGTGTTAAAGCAGTACTGAAATCTTAAAACCAGCGGGAGGGAGAATTCAGCTAGCCATTCTTGCCTCTAATAAAAAGGTGTGATAGTTTCTCTGCCTATGTCTTATGGGGAACTTTAATAAAGAGCCTTATCACCACTTTTCAAGAATAAGATGCCTGGAATTGCCTACAGAATGGCTGTATAGAAAAAATAGCAAAAGTAGACTGACTACTTATCTCTGAAAGCCTAAAAAGAGTACAATTATGGTGGCTAATATGAAGAAAAAGCCCATATAGAGGACATCTTTAGTGGCTAGAGAGAAGCCCATATGAAGAACATCTGCCGTGGCTATAGGAAAGAAGATCAGATGGAAGACATCTGTAGTGGCTAGCAGATAGAGAAGCTCAGATGGAGGACATATGTAGAGGCTAGAAGAGAGAAGGAATAAAAGGACTAGTTGTAAGTCATCTATAGTGGCCAGAAGAGGGGAAGGAGAAAGATGAATAGAAAAAGATTTTAAAGAATAAATTAAAAAGAAAGAGAGAGAGAAGTAAAGAGAAATAAATGAGTTTTCACATCTATGGCGCTAAGCAAAAATACCTCATATTTAAACAAAATGGACTCAGATTTAAACAGACTCCAACTATCAGTGTAAAATATAGCCTCTGTCAATAGGGATTTTGGGCGTTAATAGACAAAATGGCTCAATACAACAGCAGAGAACTCATGCTATAAAAAAATAATATAATACAAATACATAGATTAAGAAAAAATGGGCTTAGTCAACCTTCAGTGCATATATATTTACTATGTAAATTGATAATAAAATATACTCAGGCGCAGAGAGTCAAAAATCAATACAAAAACAAAACACTATAAAAACTCAACCAGTGAACAAGACCACTCAGTTAGCATGTGAAATTAAATTTAAACAAGAATGATACCATGGTATCTAAAATAAGGCACATGATCTGAAGTGTAAATTATAAAACATTGTTTTGGGTGTTTAAATATGGTGTAAAATATGAGTAAAATGGTTGGAAACTAATTTAATGAATCTAAAATGAATTATTTAAAACAAAAAACAACTAATTAAGATTTAAAAAAATATATAACCGGGTAGTTGGGTGGTGTAAATTCTAATTAAATAACCATATTCAGATAAAAAGAAAAAATCAAAACCAGGGTGTTGCTTAATTGACTTTTATTTAGTATTTTATTAAATTTTAAAATGAAAGAAACACAACAATAGAGTAAAAATGCACATGTTGTGCACTGTGGTTGCAGATGTCCCCACGGATCAAAAAATTGAGTCAGTGCAACAAAAGTGCCTAATCAAAAAGGAGATGGGAGAGGAGAAAATATTGATGAGGTTGCACTTACACAACCAGTTCAAGTAGCACAAGGTGCAAGAGCGCAGAGAAAATTTCTAGGGCTCTAAAGCTATCCAGATTGGCTACCAAGGTTGTCACGTCTAAAACAGTGAACAACAAGGAAGTTGAGCTCACTTCTTTTGTATTTGACCCTGTTTGCTACCAGGAGTCAGTCCCAGCAGCCATGATACAGAAGGTTCAGCCAGTGCTTGACACTATCTATGAGCTCTATTTAAGTGATGATGATCAAGACAATGATGAAGAGCCAGAGTTTTATAGAGCTTTGAGGGGGCAACAGGTGTAAAAAAAGATCATGGCCTTCTACAACAAGGTGTCTATGCCTTGTGAGCCAGTCACTGTGCAAGATCCATATTCAGCTGTACCCAAAAAGACCACTCAGAAAGTCATCCCCAATATAGAGCAAATCATCCTTCTAAAGCTTATGCATGAATCTGATGACTACAAGAAGGCCACAGCCATTGTCAGAGTGGAGCCAAAATACGCCAGTAAAACATTCAAACAGCTTCTCAAAACCAATCAAATTACACAAGCAGAGAAACTCAAGCACCTGTCAACCCTGATCACCAAGGAGCACAAATGGGCTATTTGCCAATGAATTAACTGAGAATTTCATCTTGAAATGGCAAACACACAGTATATGATCAAGTCTAATTTTGAGATTGAGGATTCAGTTTCCTCTTTTTATGGTGTAGTCAGGGGTCTGTAGTTCTCATAGAAAAAACTTGTAGTATCTCCCTACAACCAAAACAGCTCTGACAATATTGAGACCTGGAAAAAATACACAGGGGCATACACTGCCCTAAAAGCCAAGAGGACGGTCAAATTCTATTAAATTGACAAATCAGCATTTGCCTTGTCTATGCAGAATGCATATGGCTATGTCCCCAAAGGCTCTAATGATAAAGTAGCTTGGTGTACTGCAGTCTGCACCACAGCCTATTCTATGATGGCTCTCCTTGGTCCAAAAGGGATTGAGATGTATAAAATGATCAAGGGATCCCATAATAACATGATCTTTCTGTCATTTCTCCAATTGATACCAGAGGGTCTTAGGCTCACTGTCATAAATTTGGGCCTTAAGGACGTCTTGGAGGTTAAAGTCTATAGTGCTAGCTTTGGAGAGTATGATTTCAGGCCTATACACAAAGTAATACAAGTCTTAAAGACTCTGAAGTCTTTATCTTTAAATCTAAGGTAACAACTAATTAGAGTGTAAAAGCAAGTAGATAATGTGTGAAAGTATATCTTTTATTTAGAAAGAAGGGAAGTTTATATACTATAATGGCTGCACAATGGATGCAGAAGTGTTATCAACACCTGCACCATTGTCAGGAACATTACAGGATCTTCTGGTGTCCACCAGGCTCTTGCATCCATGTTCTTTCCATCTTGGGATGATCCAGGCAATCTGACAGGGAAGAGTGGATGCGCATTACCCCGGAGTGGCTGCAGCTTGCAGCTGTCCATTATGGAAGCTACTTGTAGTTTCAGAACCCAATCTAATCTGTATGTAACAGTACAGCCGTCATATTGTAACGTCCAAGATACAAAGAGAAATACAAATCTGTCAGATCCAACAGATTTGAGTGCAAACTAGTTTAGTCTTAACTATCAGGATTAATTCCAATGATAGCCTTGACCATTATACACATGCCATCTAAATTACAACACTCACTAGCCTGGAGTTTGCCAACATTAATGTGCTGAATAATTTTTGATTCCATAAGGTGGCAGATATTCTTGAGGAATTTACAAAAATTAAGACAGGTGTGGTAATTGGTCCACAGAAATTGGCCAAAGAGCCCAGGCATCTATTCTTTCTTCCTGCATATTCATCATTCCTAAGCCCAATTGAGGAGATCTTTGGGTAGCACAAGCAATTTTTCAAGTGGGGGAACCCAGCTGGGACAGAGGCCTTGTTTGATTTGCTACAGTTTGAGGCCCATACCATTCCAGCTGAGATCATGGCTAATTTTACACACATTCTAAATCATGTATTCCTTTGTGCCTTGACAACCAGCCAATCAATTAAAATTCTTTTTTCTATTACTCATATTGTGTTATTTTTATATTTTCTTTTTTAGCCTTTATTTTATTTTGTTTAAATTTGTTAGTGTTAATTTTATACTTGAAAGTTTTCAATCACATAGTCTAAAAAATTTGCCATCATTAACACACAGGCTCAATTTTTTATTTTATTTTAAATTACTTTATTATAGCCTGTGATGGCTACCCCAAACGTTTTATATCAATGTAATGTATATGTGTCCATGGCATTTCTGTCAAATAAATATAAAAAGTGAATCAAAAAGTTATAAAATAAATTAACAAAGTAAAGGAAGTATTTTTATTTGATCAATATATTAATATATACCATATAAATATGTGCTTTATATATTTTTGTTTTTAAATATATCTTTAAAAGTAAACTGTTTAAAATTTAATTATAGTAAAAAGATATGGTAAAAAATTAAAATTGGAATATATATTAAGATGGAAGAGATTTATTGTTTGTGTTTATGGTGAGTTTTCTTGTGTGCAACCACCTGGCAATGAAGGTGGCACACAACCTCCACCTCTACACCATATACAGTGGATACACTGTAATTGAAATATTCTCAACAGCTTGTAAAAGGGAGGATTGTAAAGTGAGATTGGAGGAGCAGATTTCCTGGTGAGGCTGCAAACCTGTAAATACCAGCCAGTACCAGGGTGTTCTGGATCACATGGTCCACCAAGTTGTACCCCAGAGCAACCTTCTTCCTATCCAGGAGAGTCTGAACTTGCCAATTCCCATTAGAACCATGTCCAGGTCTTCAAAATCTGCACTTGTCTCAAAGTAAAAGAGGAAACCAAAGTAAACCACAAGGTGGAGCCTTTGCCCAGCAAAGGCCTCCATAAACTTGCACCTTTTATTATAAACTGTGCTAATTTTTTTCTCATGATTAGTTTTTTCAGAGGTTGTTTCCATAATTATTGAAACCCCTGTCTTGTCCCCACTCCAGGTCAATCCAAAGTCAAAAAGGAGTATTTTTGTCTTATTAGTGGCTGTTGCATCTTCAATAGCCAATTTGAACACTGTGTTCCTGAAGTTCTCCAACAGGTAAGACAGGGTATGCTCTACTGGGAAGCATAAACAAGAAAACCCATGAGCCTGTCTCATCTCCAGTATATTCTTGAATGAGGGCATCCCAAGGACATTCCAAACAAGCTCAATGAAGTTTTCAGTAAACTCCACCAAGGGCCACCAGGTCCAGGCAACCAGCTATACATTCTTTTATGTGTCTATCTCCCACTCAGATGCTCCCTCCCCATTTTTCAATTCTGATAGGCATCTTTTGAATCAGTAACACCCTACTAATTTTGTTCTCAAGCTTACTCACAACAGGAGGCAACAGGGCCATCTGCCTGCCCATGTATCTGGCATAGTTGGCATATAAGGTAGTAGGAACGTAGGGGATCAGGACTTTTCTTACAATACCATCAATAAATTTTTAAAAAAATTAAGTATTTAGAATTATTTATTAATGTTTTTGTTTAGGTACCTTCTTTTCAGGCGTCTTTTCTTGAGGCTTTGGCAGGGAAGGACATATTTGGCACAACAAGCTGTACAGGCATCTTAGTTTTCTTCTTGCAGGCACTTTTATAGTTTTGAGATGTTCTTACATCTTGGGGTCATCAAACCAGACAGAAAGCACAAAAAGGATGTGTTCTTTAACCTTTCAGCCCTTTCCCACAGTCTTCTGAACGTTTATAAGATGTTCAATTGTCTTCTTGGATGCATCAGGCATCTTGACCATCAGGGCCTTAGTCAATACCTTGTTAAGTTTCTTGCCATGAAGCATGGTGGACCTTAACTTTTATTTTATTTTTTATTGATCATATCAATCTCAGCAATTGCTGAGTCAAGGTCTTGAGTAGCTTTATGAGCTCTCTTATTTGATGTTTTACTAACCTTTTCATATGTTTATATAGCTTTTATTCCAATAAACTCTATGTTATAATTATCTTGTTGCTCCTTTGTTTTTCTTGTTTTTTGTATAATTACAATATCTCATTGTTTTTCTTTTTTTACCCATTTTGTATATTTTTTGATAAATATTCTTGTGTTGTTTTATTTACTTTTTGGTTTTCAATGATTCCATAATTGATGTTTTGTTTTAAGCTTTTAAACAGCCCCCTGTGACAGAAATAACAATGATTTGATTTTTGGTTGAGTTTGAATTAGATAATTATATCTTTATTGTGTTTGTAGAAGTTATCAATAATCCAAATTCAAAACTTTAATTATACACTGTAAGCCAATAAAGACCTGTGTGTGAAAGTGATTGTTGTGATATAAAAGATCATCCAAAAGTTCTAGATTCATGGGTGCTAATTAATCTGATTGGCTGGTTGTTTTATATTGTGTGCCATTGCCACTGTGGCAAGTTGTTTGTGGACTAGTGCTAGCCCAGAAGCTGATTGAGCACTAGTCTACAAACAACTTGCCACAGCAACAATGGCGCACAATGGCAAAGCAACCTGCCAATCAGATTAATTAGCACCCATGAATCAAAGAATTATTGGATGTGTCAGGCACCCACCCACTTGGAAGTAAACTTCCAAGATAATGGATGATTGCTAATGTATTGAGGCTGGTCACTAAGAAAACTATGGAAAGGGACACCATTCCAAGATGAAACAGCTCTCCAAATATGCAATAACAGCCCAGAAGCGGATTGAATCTACCCAAGAAGAAGTACGCTCCCAGGTAACTCAGGAGAAAGGCAGAAGATAATGGGTGAAAGACTGTGAGAGTGACATGTTTTGCCAAAGCTTGGTGCATTTGAGGCTTTTCTTTAACAGGTGGATTGTGTGACAGGGGAGAAGCAGTGTACCACACTCCCAGAATTATGCTGTGCCAGGACTTCTCTAAGTACTGGGGTGAAGAGGAGGAACCAGAGTCAGATCTAGTCCCCAACAAAATGCTGGCTATACAAGCCAGCAAAAAAAATAACCCACAAGACCCATTTATACTCAAGAGACTTCCAGAAGGAAGTCTTGGGCAATCTCATGGTTGCAGTGGTGTATGAGTGAAAATGAAATGTATAATCAATGGATGAGTGAAAGACTTTATTGATTGAACAAATCTTAAAACATAGCTTGCTAGCCTTATATAGCATGGCTGTAAAAAATAATCTGAGGAGTTTTATAAGGAGTTGGGGTGGATTTGGGGAAGTTTCTTGGGAATTTGTTTAGATTGAAACTTAAAACATGGGGATCTGATAATCCTTACTCTAATTATGTTTTCACAACATAAATATTTGAGTTAACCTGACATTTACCCCAACAAGAATAGCCAAAACCTGGGGCTTCAATAGCCATCTCCAAAAGAACTGGAGACTATGTTTTTGGAACCAGAAGGAGGAAAAGAATATAACAGACCAGGAAATGTGGAGCCAGTGTCAAAAACTTTTCTAATGTCACCAGAAAAAGTTGACTGAGGTTTGAAATCAGTTTCAAAGTGCCTGATTGGCTAAAGTTCAATTCACAAGGTAATGGTTGATTCAAAGTTAAGTTTAAATTCCATTTTCACTTCCTAGGTGGTTGATTGAGAGTGAAGAAGTAGCAGGTTTTATTCCCTGTTCCAACTATCAATGAATCAATTGACTGGAGTGGGCCATTATTGAAAGGTAATAAAGAACAATTATTACACATTAACTCCTAATTCCTAGGTGAAATGACTAGGAAAGAATTATAAGAACCACCTGTTTCTAATGCCACTATATGATTGTTGAAAAGGACACTGGGAAAAGGATTCCAACAGGATGGCCCTTTATCTCACAACAATCACTTTCTCATATGGCTCCTGATTGGCTTATAGTTTATCATTAAGGTTTTGAATTTGGATCATTGACAACTTCTCCAAACATAATAAATATATAATTTTCCAATTTAAAAATAAATAAAATCCAAATCACTTTTATTTCTATCACAAGGGGCTGTTTAAAGTGTTAAAAATAACTGTGTTCTGGATTGAGATACACAGCATGGTGAAAATGTGATATTATTTAGAAATAAGCTGGAGATATAAGAAACAATGGAATAAAAACAAAGAGATAAATAAACAATTGAACTTCTGGATAATAAAATATATAAATAAAAAGGGTGTCAGAGAGTTTATTTGAGATGGTAAGGATGATGCCTATGATGCAGAATAACGTGTGAAAGAAGGAGTAGAGGCAGTGCTGGCTTGGGAGGTCTGGGACTAGGATTGGGTGGGAGGGGCTGATATGGGAGGGTTGGTGGTGGTGGGGGTGAATCAAGTGGATTTTGCGTGAAGACTGACAGATATAGCTAATTGTATTCCTTGTCTGCCATTTATTTGATTGATTAGTAGGAAGCTGTAGTTTGGGTGGGGGACTTGCCTTATTTGTTGATTAGTAGGAAGCTGTAGCCTTGGGTGGGAGGTACTTGTCCTTATTTGATTGGCTACCTTTATTCATATAGAAAAAAAGCTAGGCAAACAAGTCAGCCATCATCTGACAATCAAAGAGAGAAGTGTGGTCTTAGACACCAAGACATAGATCATTGAAGTACTGTGAGTGCTGCTCTCAGACAATGTCCCTAATACTATAGAACATGACATCATCTAGATTAATGAATGTGTGGCTGGCTGGGTAAATTGAGGCCTGATGCCCATGTTATTGGATTTTTCTGGTGTCCTTGGAATTATTTTCCATCTGGTGGCTCAAGAAACCCCAATAAGAAAAATTTGAGATGTCCTAGGAGTCAAGTAATCCACCAAGGATCTGGCTATAATCATAATCATTGGTGTAATCAGCATTTGTCCAATAATATATAAAACCCTTGGTTGAAACAGTCAGAAATGCACCAATGAAAGTCCACTTACTGACCTTATTTATTCCCTGGTCTTATTGGCTTTTCACTGTTCCCTGAAATTTTCAAAAGTAATGGACAATTTGTAATACAAGATGAACATGACATCATTAGACAAACTTTTCAAGGATTTGGTAAGAGTGAATTCTATGACAGGATCATATGTGAAATCTTCACCGCCATTTCATTGGTCTGTTGTGGATCACAATATGCATACTCTATTGATTTTGCCTTTAGTGGAGTTGCATTTCAAGTGCAAAATCCTTCAGTTACCTTTCTCAACTTGAAATGAGGTTTGCCCTAAATTGGGTGAAGGATTCATTTACATTCTGACTGATGACATGAGTGATCCTTGACTCAATTATGAGAGTGGCCAGTGATATATCTGTCCTTCTACCATTTTTTGGTAAACATATGCCATATAAGAATTGTTTAGATTCATCCAACAAAATTGAGTTCTATTCCTACTTTCTCTTTGTGTTTATTTTTGTACTTTGGCGTCATCCACCTAGTTTTAGCTAGAGGATATTTCTGATAATTATCATTCCCAGGGCCTTAAGATAAATTCCTTATTCATCCATGAAGACTAAACTACAGCTTAGTACAACCCCAATCCTACCGTTAGAATTTCCTGTTGTGTCCCTTGGCTGCGCCTAAGTACATGACAGTAGTGGCCAACAATTCCACAGTTATGGCATTCTTGTTACCCATATTCAAACTTGATGTACACCAGCAGCTCTGACAGAAGTATTGTTAGGTAGGGTCACACACTCACTATATGTCTTGTAATATGATGATTTTGGAAGACATTGATCATTTGTAATTGTAACAAACAGTATTTTTTATTTAATACTATACAAGTACAGTAGTTTTCAACCCTGTTGAGATAAATGTATATTATTCAGTTTAGAACACATGAACTCAGTCACAAAGTGTATTTCAACTTGATAGATCTAAATAGAAGATAATTTCTCAGAAAATGAGCGCACTTTGGCGTAAATGTTTAATCATACAACAACCTATTCAAAATGGGAACAAATGCTTAACAATTACACAACAAATACACAGAACACTAGAGCACATAAGTTTTAGTCACAGAATGCATCTACTATGTTTACTATGCTTTTAGTGAACGTATGAAACTCAGTCACAAAAGTTACAAACTTGATCCAACAACAAGTCTCAATACCAACTGAAACAGACAATGTAAATATCAAATATCAAAACGCATTAATGAATCTATAATACAGTTACCAGATCATTGTAATTAAGAATGCAATCTAGAATCTGAAAAGGAAACAAATATTCTGAGTTCTGTTTTGGGATTAGAATCAATAAAAAAATCAAATTTATCCAAACTCATGATCAACAGTGCACATTCATAACCAAAAATAATTAATATAGCAATCTAAAAATATAATTTGAAATAAACAGTAGTGACTAC